>JALIZH010009790.1:0-17100 GCA_030522465.1 Rhipicephalus appendiculatus
CCGCGTACTGTCAACCCCTACATGGGCTTTTACCGAGGTGAACCCATTTACAACAAAGAGCTTATATATAGATAAGCAGCAAACAACATACATATGTAATGCACTGAGGCCTGCAGTTTACCACATAGGTCTATTTCGTCTGTGTACTTTCTTACGTTATTTCCTCGTGTTGCATATACCTATTTTTCCTGCGAACTGTCCCTCTCAAATATTCACTATTTGTGCACCATCAAGGCGTGACCTCCGTGGCGCTTCTGTTGCAATTTCGTGCTAATTAACACGAGTCATTTTTTTTTCCTGCAGGGCACAGCATGTTCATCAGCCAGACGTAGAAGAGCCCGAACAACAGCGCCGGAGTCATATCCCCGGGGGCCATTATCGAAGCCAGCAGTCGCGCTCGAATGTCGCGGCTACCCGTGCCGCTGGTCCTCGCCGCACGACCCCTGGCCCCGAGAACGTTCGGATTCCTACGCACGACCGTGAGACTTGCCCCAGATGCCGCGCAAGTGCGGCTCACTAGATTCCGCGCCATAGGTTCTGCCTTCACAGACTCCGTGTCCTTGAGCGTGGGACGGCAACTACTTCCAGTCGTGTGCCCGTACACCTGAAGCCTTTCGGACAAGAGCCTGGTGCGAGGTCATCGAGGACCCGTCTAGCAAGAACCCGATCGACGCGGTCATGCTGAGATCCCTCACCACTCTTGATTTCTTGTTGCGTTCTGCTAAACCATGTCGTGCAAATGCATGGGCAGTTCAGCAGCCTCCCGAGGGGTCTGCTTCGCTGACTCCCCCGAAGAGCTGCGAACGGTTGTTCTCCAAGTCGTCGTCGTTCTACAGCTACCTAAGAAGAAGTCTTGAGTTTTTTTTTTTCTTTTCTTCATTTTTTGTAATGCATGACCCTGTTCGAACTATGGCATTTTCGCAATAAAAGTCTTTTTGCACAGCCACATTGTTGTTTCCGAGTATAGACACTTAGGCATTTCGTAGAGCGAGTCTAACGTAGAGCGCAATGTTGCCCACTTCAGCCTCTCTTTTTTTTTTTTCACCCGCCCCAGTGGTCTAGTGCTTATGGTGCCCGAATGCTAACGCAAAGGTCTCCGGATTGAATCCCGGCCGCATTTTCGGTGAAGGCTAAAATGCTTGAGTATCGTTTACTTAGATTTAAGTGCACGTTAAAGTGCTCCAGGTGGTCCAAATTCCCGGAGCCTACCCCTACGCCGTCCCTCATAATCATATCGTGGTGTTGGGTCGTTATACACCGAAAATTATTAATATTTTTCTGTTGCAACGCACTTCCAGAAACTCTTACCTCAGTCTTTATGGTGCTGTGGTTGGTCTTCTTTGACAGCAGAACTTGTATGGTCGAGGTTTGCCGTATGTCGCAGATAGAAAATTATCATCATCATGAGTCAGCACGCGCTCCATCACCACCCAAGCATTGTGTAGAGATTGTATTGTACTAATGCTCGCCTCCTTAGCTTGCTGTAGACGAAAATTGGTATGGTTGGGTTAGGTGGTTTAACGAGTATTACTATCTGGTCATAATATAAATAACATAAAAATGCCGTCGCGTATGTCGTCATACCCTCTCCTCCAGACACGTGTGGCACACGATATGCGCTGCAGGTGATTAACAGTTTATATCTGCCCAGACAGAGCGTTAAAAAAAAGCCGATATCGGCAGCGTTGGCCCCACGAATGCAAAGAACAAAAAGCAGGACCGCAGCAGGAATCGAACCCAAGCATTCTGCGTGACAGGTATTGAAACTGCTTTGAAAAAAAAAAAAGACCCTATGCAGGCGTAATGTTGGTGCAACGTCAACTGTAGTTGCAGTGCTCGCTATATAATTTTAGAACAAAGTTCTAGTGTTGGCTCCGCTTCTATAGCAGCGTAATAAACATTAAATTAGTATTCCGGTGATTCAGCAAGCTATACTCAAGTGTTGCTACACCCCGGAGGAATGCTCTAACGAAACTTCCGTATGAAATTCACATCATCGCACCGTAAAGTGCACTTGGTTTCGATAATACTGACGTATGTGCTCTAACATGAGTGCTGACATTACGTCAGTCCATAAGTTACCCTTTAAACGACAGTGTAGTCGATGTTCCTGGTAAGCCCGCGATGTGCACACAACTATTACACTTACAAAAACACGTTGATCCACCTCGTAATGCTTGGGTCCAAGCCCAAAAAATTCAACATAGACAACTACTTGCCGACTGCATCGCATGAAACCGATTCCAACGAGGCGTGAGATGTGCCAAATGTTTTCTGCTCTTGGAGCAAGTGCACGTCTTCCAACGAGAGAGTGAGGGCGGTAGTCAAGCATTCCAATCTGAGAGCCGGAGTGGATTCAGAGCGGGAGTCACTCCATGGGGCACGAAAAGTTGCTCTAGGAAAAGCTGTAGGAAGCACGACACACACACCAAGATTCATGTATTCCCTGCTAAATAATTTAATATCACCTTATTTATGCGGACAACTTTCGGTTTCTGTTTCTGGGCGCCGAGTTGGGTGGTGACGTAGCAGTGTAGTAGGCTTGGTCACGTGACCACACAAGGCTGTGACGCACGTCGGGCTGAGTATCGTCTGCTCTCGCACACACGTGTCCCCACAAGCACCAGCAAAACAAACGCGTCGACAGGTGCGATGGCTAGGAACCGATGATTTGCTGGTACGTACGTTGCGGAGGTGGCGGAGGCCCGGAGGTCACTCACGTCACTACAGATCTGGTGTGACGTCACTACAACTTTCGTATTCCTACGTCAGTTTTGATGCGCTAGCAATTGGTCTCGATCGGGAGAATGAGCATTTAGGTACACTTTGGGAGTGAATTAAGATATATTCTAAACGTTTGCTGTGTCCGACCCTTCGTGCGGAGTGTCCTTGCATACAGAGGGACACCCACAACAGGCTTGTTATAGCCTCGAAATTTGATGGCACCACCCCTTTAAGGGAATAGCGTTACCGCGCCAGAAACGTTCGTTGCGGACAGCGCGTTTTGGTTTAGTGGGATAGCGTTTACGGATAGTTTAGCGGAATAGCGTGCCCAAGCTATGACAGTGTGGTCACCTCGCGGAGGATGAATACTTAGAAGAACTTCTTGCTGGGCTAGTTGGTTCACCCTCATGAGGGAAAATTCTAGACGCCTAAAACACCGCAAGAAGAACGAAGAAGCACGGGGAAAGAGCGTCACCTTAGCGTCACTCGCAACTGATTTATTCGCAGGAGAAACGCATAAAATAAATATGCCGCACCACACATGCTCAAACAGCACTGCATTACCTAGTCTCTACACGTCAAAAAAAAAAAACACGAGGTCATTGGAAAGGCATATCTAGTCAAGCAACGAAGAGCAAAATTGGAACTCAGACATGCGCAAAGCCACTGATGTGCCACTTATACACAAGTCGCCTTTCTTCTTCATCCAAAACGCTACCATTATTTCCCTGGGCCAGAGCATCTGAGCTTTTGGCAAGAACAGAAACGCTATAGAAAACCTCGCCTCTCAAGAACAGGAATGGCAATGTGCTGGGAAAATGTGCTGCCGAATTATTTCGAAGTGACAGTTCGTGTTCCCTAACTCTGACGTTCGAACACCGACCAGTTTGGCCGATGTAAACCAGACCACAACTAAGTGGGATTTCATACACGTTTCTCCTGCGAATAAAGAGTGATGTTCTTTCCTAGTGCTTCTTCGTTCTTCTTGCGGTGTTTTAGGCATCTGGAATTTTCACTCATGAGGATGAATACGTTAGAAAAAAAAAGTGAGAATGCTTGCCTGCATCCCCACACGCAGCAATATTCCTACTTTTTTAATAACAATAAAAGCAAATAAATGTGAACCTCGCACCGAAAGCGACAATTTTTATCTTGCAGATTTGTTTACACCAATCTTCTAGTTATGTCTGGGGAGACGTTCGAAATAGGAAGCGATCTCAAAAACTGCACTAAGTTATCCGCAATACCCGGTCGTCAAAGCTACCTGAAGGCAAGCGAAGTCATTACACAGTCGTTTGCTACGAAAGAAATGGATCCGTCCTAATCAACGCTAAATTCAGTTACAAGCGGGTGTTCAAAACCGCCGCCATGTTTTACGTAGACTACGTAAACCACGCAGACACGGCAACGATAAATTTCAAAAACAGCATGCGTAGCCAGAAATTTTTTTCGGGGGGGGGGGGGGGGGGGGAGTTCAACCGTACTTTATGTATGTTCGTACGTGCGTTTGTATGTGTGTGTGTATATATACGCAAGAAAAATTGAAAAATTTCGGGGAGGGTTTGAACCCCCCATACACCCCCCCCCCCCCCCTCCCGGCTACGCCCCTGCCGCACCCCTATCTTGTTCGGGCGGCAAGTCATTTGGCGAGTCTTGGGTTGAGGCCTAACAAGCGTTGTCTAAATGACAGCCTATTTGAGAAGATGCTGTTGCATGAGTGCAGTTAATGCAACAACCATCTCAGCAATACATGTATACTTTTTCTTGATTCACTGGTTTTTGTTAGTGATTCGAGCGATAAACTTGACTTGCAAGTTTTAGTGCGGTGGAACATTAATCCTAATATTATCCTGCGCTTAATGAATGTCCTTGCGGAGCATCAGTATTCCCGAAATCAAACAACTCTAGCATTTGTATTCTTGTATCTGTGTTCCTGTATCTGTATTTCGGTATACTTTTTTCGTCTTTTTGCAAAAGTATTTCGGAAATATCCCGTTGCGTCAAAGACAAATTTATCTCAATATCTTTGTTTTAGGCTTCCAGTACATGTATTTCGATATCTGTATTCTGAAATTCTTTTCGGAGTATCTCTGCCCAGCCCTGGCCGTTGTTGCTTTTGAGAATGGAAATTTTTATGCTGCAGGTGGAATGAAAGAACTCTTCTGAAAGAGGACAAACACCAGAATAGATATCTAGTTAACAATGGTAGTGCAAAGAAACAGGAAACACAACGCTACCCTTCCAAGATATGTTTTGTTATCGGAGCACCACGTCGTTCCTTATACATCTTTCGCACACCGCTGCAACTCACACGTAGAGTATCAGACGCAGTAATTCATAAGGAAGTTTTGAGTCCATAATCATGCATGGAAAACATGTCAGAGAAGGAACAAGAAAATTAATTCATTTCCACCCTTCAACTCATGCGCAAGTATTGTAACTCCTTTCTTGAAAGTGCAATAGATGGGCCACTGATACATGCACTACCAGCTGCATGCATGCATTTTTTGGATCAATTCAATGAAGTTTTGTGCTCAGCAGCACTGGCGCAGCCGATGCGTGCCGCCCCCAAATCGCCCATCCATCGGCGGCGGTGCAACATCGCTTGTGCATGCAGCGCCGCCGAGGCAAAGCGGTCGTGCGGGAGACGAAAACGAGCCACGTGTCCTTCAGTACCTGCGCAGAGCTATCAAATTTGGAAATTGTTTGCAGTGTTCGTCCGAAACGGAAAGAAGAAGAGTGCGACGAAGAATTTTTAATGGCTGAGGCAGCTTCAAGTCATGTATCTCTAGCCGAGGCTGCAGGATATATTAGAAAGTGGCGAGACTTCGTGTCACAGCAACCCGCTATCAGAGGCAGTGCACAGAAACGTAGACTCTCATGACAGCTTAGTCTTTTCTTGCGCTTTAAGGGCACCCGTCCAAATGAAAATTACAGAATTATTTTCAATAGAAATTGTATTTCACACGTTTGAATTGATTATTGCTGTGCGCAATGCCGTTCCATATTCTAGTGAATATTCATTTTAGTAAACTTTCAGTTAAGTGAACTATTTCGTTGGATCACTTGAAATTTAACTTAAAGGGACCGACAACTGGCCTGAACGTGTGATTAGATCCTAGTAGAAATGACGAAACGGCGCCTTGGCCCTGCGGTGATGCAGTTTCGGCCGCGCAGTACGCATTTTCATTTTCCTGTGCTGCCCTCTGCCTTTTTTGTAGAGCCCGAGACTACAGGGAGAAGCGGTATTGCCAGAACGAAAGCCTCCGAGATAAAGAGGCGTCTCGCTACTTTACCGCTAGGGAAGGGGTCGTCTCTTCCCATCTAAGGTCCCTCTATTTTTCAAAGGTAGCGCAAACCATTGTCCAAAAGGGAAAGGGAGAATGTCCTCCCCGCCCTCTGCGTCTCTCCTCTCTTCTTCGCTCTTTTGTGCTCCCCTATTGGACAAGGCCCGACACGTGACCAGTTTTCACCGATGACCCCTCTGCCTCTTGCTCTGGCGCCGGAAAACGACGCCATTATTGGGCGTTGAAACACCGCCGCACGTGCGCGCTGTACGTGAGCGCAGGCTTCTTACAGCTTCTTGCAGTTTGAAAGACGCCATCGGCTGCAGCCAGATGCCAACTTGTTGCGCTGTTGGATGCTCGAACAGCATTGCCAAGGGTGACAAGCTTTTTGCTGTTCCTCGATCACAATACTAAACCCTTTCGCGTATATTTGCCATTCGAACTCTTTTAGATGAAGCTAAGGCTCGATAATGATGCCTAAGTTAGACAAAAAAAAAAAAGCGGCGTCACATTATCGGCGACGCTTTCTCGCACACAATATTTAAAGCGAAATCCTTAGTGTTCGCAATTTACTAATTGTTTTGCGAAAATTTTACTGCAACGTTTGAGAAAAATATTTTTGCAAGATCTTTGTTTTCTCGCTCAGCCCGTAGATTTTACAAAATTTATTTGCCAAAAGTCGTTAAAAACTTACTCTGAGAAAGTCGGAGCTGTTTTTTTTAGCGCTCATAAATAGAGGGTGGTGATTAGATGTATACGATAAAGAAAGAGACATGACAAAAAAGTAAGTAGCATCGATTGATGAGCGTAATTTACTTAGCAATATGCTGCAAAGCTGCCCGTACGCAAACTATAATTTTAAACGCATGTTTGTTCTGTCAACGAGTAAGCGCGTCTTTGATTCGCTACAATAATTGTGTTTTCTTTGTTTCAATAGTTATAGATCTGTGATCAATGGAAATTAAAAACAGTTATTTGCATTTGGAGGCTTTATTACTGAGGGAGGGACCTCCTCGCTGTTCTCGCCCAATTAGTGACGGAAGCGGGAGGGTGCGTTCACGAGCTTACCATTAGCCAATTAACGAAGAAAAATGTCCATGCTCTCCTGTGAACAAAGGAGCGTATTTGAGCAATAGGAATACCTACCAGCATGACATCTCACAAACTGAGCAGACTGGAAGAGTCTCCAATTAAAGAGCTAGCTCCAATTAATGAGCACGAGCGGCACGCGATGGAACCAAAAAAGATATTTACCCGAGGGGGCAACAGAAGCGCGTGAACGCAGTTCGAAATTTAAAATAATGCACGCTGGGGATATTTAGCAAATAAGTGCCTCCGCCGTGTTGTGTTCATAATTTGATGCAGCGTCTGATTTTCCAAAATGCGTCTTGTGAACAAACACCACGGTATCCGAAAATAAAAACCGCAGCTGTAAAGACTTCCTAGGATTGCGTTTAACATGTTCTGCCTCTTGTTGACCTGGTGCGAGCGACGCATCCTACATGTATGAAGTCAAATACAAATCACAAATGCTAGGTTTTCACGTTGTCAAAACAGGTCCCAAGTCCAGAAAGCTGTTCGCGCGTAAGGTGCCGCAATGGGATTTCTTAAAGGGACCCTGAAACGGTTTTGACGATTTTGTACAAACACATTGAGCCAGTAGACAAAGTCCTAAGGCTCATTTACAGACTAATTTAAGCTCTCTGCGTACACTGTGTAATTGATTACAACGCTATAAAGCTGCGAATCGCTGCAGATCACTGCGGCTCAGCCCAACGCGTTTTCAACCGCCCCTCCCGAGTATGACACGCAGTCTGCGCACGATCTGATTGGCTGCGGTGTGCGCGCACGAAAAATTGGCTGGTAGGGTGGCGGCACCTGTCGGAGCAGATATCAACCCCTCCGCGATGTCTCTGTTGCCAGACGGCGTGCGTGCTGCCGGGCGCACTGGGGCTATGGTCTCCGAGATGCACGCAACCTGTCGGCGTGCAATCTCGGAGGTCCTCACTGGGCGAAGCTCAAATCGTCGAGTGTGCTCACATGAGCTCTGCGATCGCCAGCGATGCCAGCGTGTATCATGAGTTGAGGAGGCAAGGCAGGGGTAAGAAGGAGGGTATGATATAATTGGCCGTAGCCGCCTTGGTACACGGCGTGCAGCGAAATTTGTGGTGCCAATGGTTCGATGATGCTCTAGCCTAAACGCTGACAAAGCTTCAAATAACCGTTTCAGGGTCCCTTTAAATATGCCGGCACCAGTGTGCGATTGGTTGCTTACAAAACGCGAAATGATAGCTAATGTAGCGACCAACTACAAACTATTTTTACTACACATCTTACGTACGAACAGCTGTGTGAATCTGCGCCCAGAATTTTCACATTTCCAAGCAAGTACAAGCGAGCGCTTCGACGCACCGCATGCAGGCCGGGCGCGTCTTGCGAGTCTCGCCCAATAATGGCGGCCGGGAGTGACGGGCGAGGAGGAAACGGCGCTGAGAGGAGGAGTTTGCGCTACCTTTGAAAAATAGAGGGACCTTATTCGCATCGCGCTTCCTCCCTGCGCCGCTGACACGTGTTCATGTGGGGGGAAGCCCTGCTCGGTCGTTGGCTGCGCGCCGATGACTGATCACTGACGTCGTGTCACGTTGCAGAAGTGGGCGGAGTCATTACGACAGGCTACGCCTCTCCCCCTCCCTACGGCGGAGAAGGCTGGCGAGGCCGCGCGAAAATTTGAAACCAGCTGAAACGGATGTTCTAACCCCTGTAACCTCCTTATTCTAGCACGTATTCGCAAACTTCTTGCGGCAGCATGTTCACATAGCAAAAGTGCACATATTTCTCTTTATAACAATTTTTGGACCTCGGGGTTGTTTACTGGCCCTCTTTATAACAATTTTTGGACCTCGGGGTTGTTTACTGGCCCTTTAAAGGGATACTGAACAAACTTTTTGCCGCCAAGATTTCCAGCCAATAGAAAGATTGGGGGTTGAAATCGATGGGCACAACCTTCATTTCAGGCAGAAACTATCTAGAGGAAAGTAATACATTTAATTAGTTTTTCACAAACCGCCGCGTCTAGCGGCCGCGCCGTGAACTAGAGGATGTGACGTGAAACTCGCCGGAAACAGGCATCCCATCAGTGCCAGCCGTCGCCCGCGTCTCTCAACCCTCTCAGCTCGGCGAGCGTCTAAATGTCGTACCGACGGCACCACCATCGCAAGTCCCTAGATCGAAAAATCCCTAGAGATTCTCTCTCTAGGTACGGACTCTGTACGACATTTATGGTCTCTTCGATTTGGCTTGCACTGCCTGCACTAGTTCCGATAAGTGTCGCAGTGGTGCCAAGCGGTGCAGGGTGCGCGCAGCACCGGTTCAGCAAGTGCAGGTGTAGCCGAGACACTACTGCGCGGCAAGTGCAGGCCGTGTTGGCCGACGCGGCGTGTATCGATGATGCTGCGATGCTGTTTACGAAAACATTGCCGCGATAGCTGTCTTCGAAGCTGCCGCATATGAAACTGCTCGACAGCGACGACGATTTCGACAACGGCGACCCTCGTAGGGTAACTCCGAGAAGGTGGTTGTGTTTTAATTGGTCGCCTGCTCGTTGGTACGTGAAGATGCCAATCGTGTTCCCTGGTACGGGAACGTCGTCGGAAGATTCCACGTGGAAGATTCCATGAGTGTGCGTTCAAGAGACTGTTCAGGCTGTCTAGAACCACGTTTTACTTGCTCAGTGGTAAATTCCGCTGGTATCGGCCTTTTATTAAAGTGCGTGCGAGGCCGTAGAGCTAGCGAAAAATCTCGGGGGTCCTGTGACCGACGTTTTAAGACAACTTCACATAAAATTTCACCTATCCATGAAAGTGTGCTCGCTTTGTGTTCAAAACCTTTGATTGACAGCGCCACTTTTCTTCACGCTATTCTAGAGCACAAATGTGACAATTGTTTGAAACCATTAAGATGCGTACGCAAGCTCTCATGGTGAATACATTGTTAAACTCAGCAGTTTTTCTTGAAGGTTCTCTATCGAACACAGGCTTCACGCTTTCGCAAAGACGAATACATGTGGCTCGTGCCACATGTATTTATTACCAACCTTTTTTTTTTTCTAGGATTCTTATTGCCGTCAACCACGGTGGATTTTTTCTGCTCATGAGTCATGTAAAAATATTCACCTCAGTAGCTGCTGAGAAGACGCGGCTAACATTACCCGTTGCACGCACACCCTGAACAAGAACACGCAGCGTCGTCTGCTATAAGCTTGGGAGGAGGAAGGGGCGCACGCCATGCTGCACTTCGTTGCACCTCCTCTTGAGCGAGTGCAGGCCGGCCGAGAACTCGTGCAGAACTACGCTTGCACCTCGACAAAACGAGGGAGCCAGTGCAGAGCGCGCGCGCTGCACCAGCAAATCGAGGAGGGAGGTGCTGCACCCGTTGAACTGGTTCCGCCGGTGCAGCCAAATCGAAGAGACCTTTAGACGCACGCCTCAGCTCGTACCATTTTTCCCAGAACCACTACGGGAGCGAACAATGGCTCCCGGCTGGGGTAAGGCAACACCTCCTAGACAGCTGGGTAAGGCATCAATGCTTTTGTGGAAGGGAGAGAGTGGAATGAAAGGAGAGGTGGAGAAAAGGAAGAGAAGGACAGGAGCACGTGCACCCAGCATGCGCCAGGAAGAATCTGACGTCACGGCTCGCGCTCGCGTGCAGCCGCCGCGCGCTGAAAATCAACCAAAAACACAGCCAACTGTTCAAAAATACGTGAAATAAACTCTGTTTATCGGAACAGTGGCGTCTTCCGAGTAGAATTTCCATGTTTTCGTCAGTTCTTCAAATTTTTGTTTAGTATCCCTTTAACAAAAGGCACTGCGGCCCGGCGGACCAGGACCGTAAAAAAAAAAAAAAAAAGGAAAACGTGCTCCAAACAACTTCTTGTCTCGTAGGCATTCTCATTTCACGTTTTGAAACGCTCGTTAGCATACCGCGTTTGTCGCTGTGTTTCTTCCTCTCCCCATTCCAGTAAAAGCACGTCCCCTCAATTCACCCCAAGGACATGTGCTATCTATCTATCTATCTATCTATCTATCTATCTATCTATCTATCTATCTATCTATCTATCTATCTATCTATCTATCTATCTATCTATCTATCTATCTGCGACTGGCTATCGGCGACAGCTTTCCTAGAATACACGGGACGAGGCAGGAAAACACACGATGAGACGTCTTACAGTCATGAATCACCAACTTTCCTAGCAAGCTTCACTCCTTGAATACCTTAGCTTCTTATCTCACTGTCTCCCTACGTTCATTGTCGCGCTCGTCTACTGTAATCTTTTTTTTTCGCTGTGTTTCTGACACACCAGAAAAGTAGGGGAGCGGCGACATTCTTGGAAGAATCGTATTTTGCCCATTCGAATGCTTTCGTTCACCGCTGGCCGGCTCATTTTCCGAGGGTTGACAACTTTCCACAAATGTACAGGCGTTCGACACGGCTCCGTTAATGGGGTCGTTGACCCCGAAGTCACCGTGGTTCCGGCAGATTTCAACATTTGAATACGTGAGCAGAACACGTGGCCCATCGTGTCTCTTGTGCAAGGCATGATACAGAGGAGTCATTGGGACATATTCAACTTCATTTAGGCTGCTGCTTAGCGCCCCTCAGAGAATTTCCACTCTGCGTACTTTAGACTTTATAAAGCTGAAGATATGAATGACTAGTAGCGTCAGAGCGCTATAAAGACGATACAAACGCGTCAATATAACTTCCACAGATATGAGGTTTTCGCGGGGTTATAGAAACTGCACTAATGAGACGAACTAAAGCTTTGGTATTCCTGATGTTGTAACCAACCGTAAGCAGCAATTCTCGTGCTGCAGTGCTTTCTCATTTTCTCTTCGTTTTGATTGTCAAAAAATTCGGGCACAGATTTCACGATACATGTTTTATAAAGAGACTGAGCTAAATACCCTGTGTCAATGAAATATATCTTGAAAGTTCTACAGCAATAATCATGCGCTGTAACGGTCTGTTCATGCGAAACGTGCCACGAACATTCGCGATCTTGAGATCTCAGGTTGGGTCATATTGCCTTATGCTTACTGAAACTTGAAATGGGAGCTGCAAGTTATCTTTGCGCCGCAATCTTTTGCTTCTCACTCCTACGACTTGACATTATTCGGCATACAAGTTGCACATGTTCTGACATACCCTGTCGTAGATTGCGCACATTTAGAAACGCCTGACAGCACGTTCCTTGCGTCTTGCTCTGACATTTGCGTGGACAGTAGGCCTAAATTCGACGAAGTTACTGCGCCACAACCTCGTATATTTTCTTTTTTTATTCTAGGAGACAGAGTTCACCGTGCAAAGTACGTAAGACTGAATTTACTTTGAACTATGAGGTTGCGAACTTTTCAACTTTTATAGTAATAATTGTTTTTGTCCCTATGTTCAGCAGTAGGCCTAACTGAAACACGCATACGGGTCGTCTATAGACTTTTTTCACAGGAGAGAAAAAACGCCGCCATGTTGGGCTGCACGTGGGAGTACAAAAGCTGACGTTACAGCCTCGGCAGTGCATTTTTGGGGGGTCACGCCAATTTCCGCAGCCCAAAAAGGATTATGGCGGCACCCGGGGAGTCGTTTGTGAAAAGGTCTATAGAAGGCGCAGGAACCACCGTTGATAATTTTTCCGACTTGAAGCTCAGGGACATAGAAACAAACAAACAAACAACAAAGTATTCAAAAGAATTTGTGCTTGGCAAGATAACCTCGGTGAAAGAGAGTGAGGAGGAGAACCACGTGACTTCATTTCCCGCCTTTTCTATTGTAACATCGAAAAAAAAGTGTGAGGAGCACTGGTGGGAGGAGGAACGCAGCGAACGGACCAATCGCAGCCTAGCAGGGTGACAATAACGAGTGAGCCGGGTGCAGTGACAAAGGACACTACAAATACGGCGTTGGGAAGCCTTCGGAGCTCATTCTCAACTGGAGATCCGCTGTACGTACACGTTATCTGCCCGGTTGACCAGCGTATTCCGACGACCACTTCCAACATGCCGCTCGCCCCGCTGACTCTCATCGTGGCACTGATGGCCAACGTTGCTTTCGTCAATGGTAAGTATTATTTATACATTTGTCCCAATGTGAATTTTGTATCCTCGCCGCGTGACTTCTCCCGTTCTGGCGAGAAAGCAAATAGAATTTTTCGAACGCATATTCGAGGTTGCACTCGTTTGGCAGTGTTAGTGCTGCTTGTTTTACGAGGATCGGCATTAAGTGAAAACTGCGCACGAATATGGTGTCAACCCATTTTAGTGTTTATTAATGCATTTTACTATTCGTGGAACCGGTGAATCTCTTTCTCTTGCTCGCTGACGCTATCTTTGACTCGATAGGCTCGCAAACTTTGAGTTTTATCACAATGCATCTTCCCGCGTCTCGGTGCCTTTTGCCAATGGTAACGTGAGATGAACTATCGATTCGACCCGCAGTGTAGCGGATACGGTGCTCGGCTGCTGACGCGAAGGTCAGGGGTTCGATCCCGGCCGCGGCGGTCACATTTCGATGGAGGCGAAATGGTAGAGGCCCGAGTACTGTGCGACGTCAGCGCACGTTAAAGAACACCAGACGGTCGAAATTTCCGGAGCCCTCCACTACCGTGTCCCTCATAATCATAGCTGAAACCTCGCATGCTATTATTGATGATAACATGTGATGTTTTTGTTGGAGCCGCGAGTCATCCTTGCTCGAATACTCTGTAGGGGTACGCCAGTCAGAAAAAAAATCTTTTTAAGCACTTTTCCTTGTTACGTTTTGCAGGGTACGGCGTGTACGTCAATGTAACATCGGAGGTTCCCACTGACGTCCAGGCCAGCCGTTCCGATCCGGCGTTGCCGTTCCCCGTGCTTCTGGCCCTAGGCGCTCCAGTCATCGCCCTGGCCTTAGGAGCACTCAAGCCCGTACTCTTGATCGTGGGACTCATCTTCCTCACGCTTTTCGGCCTCATGTTCGTTCCCATCTTGGGCGAGGCGCTACAAGACACCCTACGTGAGTTCGGCTCCGTCCTCACGGACACCTTGCCGCCGAGCCTGGGCCGAGACATGCTTCGAGTCATCGGCCTGGACACTGAGGTCTGCCGAAGCCGAGCCGTATGCGAGATCACCGAGGAAGCGGTCCGCAAGCACCCATCTGTCGAGGCCATGCTGCGATCACTGACCACCGCCATTCAAGCGCACTGGGCCAACGGAAGTCTCCTGAAGGGATTGCGCGGTGGACTGTCCGGTCTCGGCTGCGAGACTCTATACTCGGCGTGTTCTCTGTCGCCCTTGGATGATTTTCTGGAGATGTACTAGGTTTTTTTTTTTTACTCATTAGATCATTGTTGTTTAGGCTGTCCAATAATAAAACGATTATTTAACTGCTACACTTCCTTTACGTGTACAACGCTTCAGCAGTGATTGGCGCAAGTTTAACCTCGTACCTCACATGCTGGTGTCATTTATCATCTAGAATTTCCTCTGACGACATTCATTGCGGTGAATTATCCTGGTGCACTGAGTAATCTGCGATACCTTCCATGACAATGTCACCTGGCGTTGGCAAGCTTATGCTCTATGTCCCCCCCCCCCCCCCCCCATTGTTAGTTTAATAATTATGATTTCTTTCGGAACAAAGTGAGAACAGTGAATTGTATATACGCGTCTTTCTTACGCGAAATGTTTTTCACGATTTTCTCAAAATCAGTTGATTGAAGCATCTCGAAAAAATTGTTGTTAGTGTTGTCCAACGTAAGGTGCATTGTTTAGGCCGCTGTAATCAAGTTCATTTGGATGCTGTTTCTTCCTTTATTGCTCCTTTTTGGCCCACTTGTTCTCGGCGATTCCGATTACCTCCAGTGGGAGCGATCTCTCCCGTTGTTATAAAACGCATGTTAAGGCCAGGAAACAAACCTACTTTCAGAGGTGGAAGTTCAGCAGTCCCTGTCAGTAACTTTGCACACAGCGTGAAACTATTCTTGAAGATCACACAGGGTTCTCCCCGCGGTGGGTAGTGGTGGAAATCGCGCCCACCACTCTGATTGGCCCCTTTTGAAATATGCGCCTGAGGAACCAATAACTAGCAACTGTCCGCGCGCCACGTCAGCGAGCCGTGCCTCCCGATCCGTGGTTATACAAGAAGGAGTCTGAACAGGAGGTCCTCTGGTTTCAGAGATCACCAACTCCAGTGCCTACCCCTTGCTTCCGTCTTCTATGTGCGTCACAGATGCCAGAAATGCTCAACTATACTCGGTGACAACTTATCTTGACATTGGAGCGAAGGCTACGGAGGCGCGGCCTCCGCACATTTGTGTTGCTTCGCAAGTAGTACGGCTGCTTGCGGCTGATTTCGAGTTTGCTCGCTCAGAACGTTAACGCGTTTAGAAAAACATATACATGAAAATTATGAATGACAGAAACATTTCGATTGTCCAGTGTACATTTTTGTCTCCTATTCAGAGTACATTTTTCTTGGAGTACTAAACAGCGCGTTTGCGGCCGCACACTGACGTCGCGGACGCCATGTTTCCTTGGAAAACGGCTGGGCTCAAAAGGTGGTGCTGTGTAAGAAATGGAGAGAAAAGGAAAGCATTCTTGCAAGGCGAACAATAACTGTATTTTACCGACAACCTCCCGCAACTGGTTTCATAATAAATAAAGCAGTATTTATTTCAGCAAGGCAAATGAGAAAACTATCAGTAAAATTAAGTACTATTTTTTCGGCGCGGCTGCAGGCGTGCGCTTTGGTTCTGTAGCTTCCACAGTGCTGTCAAGAAAAGTTGTCGCCGAGTATAGACCTTTTCACAGGAGAGGAAGAGCGCCGCCATGCTGGGCTGCGCAGGGTAGTACAAAGGCTGACGTCACAGCCTCGGCAGTGCATTTTTTGGGGGGAGGGAGCCGGTTGTGAAAAGTTATATAGAAGGGAAATGTGGATGTGCCGAAAAAGGGGGACGCCTTAAAACATTAAATTCCGAAACACAATAGCCCCCCCTCTCCCCTTCTTTCCCACCGCGGCGCCCTCGCCGCGTTACAATGGAAAAAAGAAACGTGGTTTCATCCATTCCTCTTTCTGTCTCTCTTCCAAATTGCCCAGCACCCCGAAAAATTCTGGGTAGGAGCTTGCTCGCACGACAACAAGACATTCTTGATAGAAGAGCCAGGGTAGGGGCCAGTTGGTTGTACATAGTGTAAACTTTTGTGCGCTTGGTGACGAACTGTTTCTAGATACCGTAAGGCAGAGGCTCTGAAACTTTTTGGCCTTGTGGAACCTCAGCGGCTTTTCAGAGTGCCGCGGAACCCCTAACTTTTCTTGAGCATGAAGACAATCATGAGTAAGGTGGCTATTTGAGCAAGTTTTGTGGGCTAAGATGAAGACAATCATAAGCGGGGGAAGGGGAGGGGGGGGGGGGGGAGGAGTGGACAGCGCCTCTCAACGCGCGCAACCCCAGTATTAACACTGCGCGCTCCGGATAATACATAGACCCCCCCCCCCCTCGCCGCTCCGCGAGTCGCATTAAGCGCCCGCCGACCACACGCTGCATGCTTCAGGCACCGCGCAGCGTAACCATTGTGTTCACGCAAACGAAGTGCAAGACGTACAGAGGCCTGTTTTATTCTATTTTACTTTTTTTTTTTGCGAAACAAAAAAAAGGAGGCATGATAGTTGCAAAGCGAAACGGCAGTCGAGCGATATACCGGTCTTACAGCTAAGCCTAAATGCTCATGTAGCCCACAGCCGGCACGAAGCGACGCGCCTTACGCGTGTGAAAGCACTCGTTGTGCGCTTTAACACATTAGTTACAAAACTGACATAGAACAGTGGCAAATCACCGTGCATGAAAACTGTGCCACGTGATCGCCGACGCGCCATGAGCCACAAATGAAGCGCCGCGGTGCCCGTTAATGTAGTTTGAACTGGTTTGAACGCTCCCGAGGATGAATTACCAGCGCTCCGCGCGTTCTGTCACCACGGATCCGAAAATAGTGAAAGTTTCATGGCGGGCACTAGACGACGAACCTTTAGGGCTGGTTCACACCGGCGACCGGTCGCG
>JALIZH010009792.1:0-11832 GCA_030522465.1 Rhipicephalus appendiculatus
CGATAACCACCAAGTCAGCACTCACATTTCACTGTGGGCATAAAACTGCTGTGATTTTTCATGTTCTACCTATCAACTTGCGCAGAGTGTTCGTTAGCAACATATTCACTAAAGTACAATCTTACGATTTCCTCTCCGAGAGAACTTCTGCAGCCCAGAAGCTTCCCAGATGTATTGTACGTGACAAAAAGTTTCGAAGGGTATCAATGCTATTCTCACTATTGCAACTTCTAGCCGGCTTTACGTGCTTTTTTGTAATACAAAAAAGTATTCTACGATACCTAAGTCAAATATCAAGGCAGTTCCGCAACAAAAAATGACAGTGAATAAGTACACAGGGTGTTTCACATAATTAGAACCAAATATTTAAAAGAAAGAAAACAAACATTTAAATTTGGCTGAATCAAACCAGTGACATATGGTTTACCGTTATGTGGCGCTCGTTATGGCATTTTAAATATTCCGCTTACTTGGTTCATTAACTATGGTAATTTATGCAACATTTTTATTATTCACTTGAGGGCAGAGAGTGTGCTTCGTCATATGGTAGAACACATTTAAAATCGACCGAAGCAATTGTTTTTTGATGCGTACCTGCTGCATGGTGGATATTTTCTGGATTTTAAAGAAAGTACGTATACGTAAAATATCAAATAAAACCACGTGACTACGCTCATGCGCTATTGTACGGCAGCGCTCTTAAACGCGCATCGAGCAAAACAACCGGCGTGTGGACCGTCAGCCTGTTGCTCCTCAGGGACGATGGTGTTTCTTTGCTGGCGGTGAGAAATTCTGACGCGCTGTGGAGCCGACGCCTAAGCTGCAGCCGCTCATTTCTCCGCGGTCCGCTTGCCGGTTGTTTTGCTCGAAGCATGCCTGAGAGCGCTGTAGCACAATAGCGTACGAGTGCAGGAACGTACGTGGTCATATTTCTCCGGCTTTCCTTGAACGCCGGAAAAATCACTGCGTAGCATGCACCTTTTCACAAAAAAATCAGATCTGTCATTTTAGAATGCCCTCTATAACGTAAAGAAACACACTTTGCCTCAAAATGAATAACATAAATGTTACATGATTCTGTGTTAACAATAAAGTTCTCTGTCTGTCTGTCATGCTAGTTAAGAAATTAAACACAACATAAAAATACAATATTCAGAGCCTCATGGAGGTAAACTCCATCGTTGGTTTTATTCAGTTGAGGTTAAGTACTTCTCTGTAAATATTTGGTTCCAGCTATGTGACACTCTTTATAAACACCATGCAGGCGGCACCCCTAAAAGCTACGAAACTAGAGCATGATGTATCGTCAACTACGGCGTTATTGTCAGACAATATTAAAATCAGTGCCCACAGGAAATAGCACTAAAGGGCTCGTGAAGATGCTGATGAGGAAACCCGTAGTACTTGGTATTATGTTTCTCAAATCCCCTTCCTAACGTATTTAAGATTTGTTGTTATAACTTCCATTATTATAGTCGAAACTCAATTTCGCTGAAGCAAAACTGCAAGCCGGCCTTGTTAAAACGAATTCATCTTTTGCACTAGTGCGTGTATGCTCCTTCCTTCGTCCTTGTTTGTTTCGCGCAAAGTGGCTAAAAGACCAATATCTGTTTTATTAAATCGTAAGCAGAATTTTAGGGGCGAAGCTCCTTAGGGTGTGGGTCTGTCCCTCCTCTGTAGTAGTAGTAGTAGTAGTAGTAGTAGTAGTAGTAGTAGTAGTAGCAGTAGTAGTAGTAGTAGTAGTAGTAGTAGTAGTAGTAGCAGTAGCAGTAGTAGTAGTAGTAGTTAGCCACGTATAGTGGAATGTACCCACTCCGCGTGATAAAGATGACGATGACGCCTGATGACCAAGCGCGTTCCAGTATAGTGGAATGTACCCACTACACGTGATAACGATGACGATGACGCTGATGACCATGAAGAATAAGCGCGTTCCAGACCACACATTCTCTTTCTGCCATGGATGAAAACGATCGTGAACGCGCTCGCCCTCGAAAGGCAAAACGGCAACGCCGACAACAAACGCTCATAATCACACCACACCCCCGTATTTGTGTGTCAGGTCTTTGTATGATGATCGAGTGGGCAAAATGTACGGGGATTGACGGTTTACCAGATTACCTCCGGAGCTTCGACCACTCATCATCATTCACTTGGTGGATATGGCGTGATTTTTTTGTTCCTGTAAGCACTAGGCATGCTCAGATTATTTTACCTTTGCCCTAACATCACCTGAGCAGTAAATTCACATGGAATGCAGATATGCAAACAGTAGCAATGACGCAGACAATTAAAAATAAGAATAATAAGAGCAGGAATCGAGGATGAGGTTAACAAAGACTTATTACAGTTAACAAACTGGAAAAAAACTACACAGAGGTCTAGGTAGTGGTGGGATGCAAACGGAGGACTTGTGCTAACAATCAAGTTATCATTAAAAAAATTTCTTACACAATTTAGCAGGAAGAACAAATATACTGTACGCCAAAATATCATCAGTTGCGTAAATGCTTCTTCTATTGCATACAGCATCGACAGCGGTGGAGCGATGGTTAGAATCTAATTGGCAAAAAAGTCAGTCTCATAGTGTGCAAGTAAAGCTTACATCGACAATATCTGTCCAATATGTGTGAAAGCAGCGAGACGAAAAGCAACCCCATTCTTGCATTTTTGAGACTTTGCTACGAAGCACCACGCAAGACAAACTTCGATATTGACACTATAGCCGCATCGGAATTTTAGCGAACGACGCCGCACGCATTGTAATACGCAGCACAGTACCGTGGCTACAAATAAGGTGCATGGCACCGACACTGCTGAAAAAAAAAAATCGAGAAACAAAAGGTCGGCAGCACGTAGACGTTCTGCGCGCTTGTTTTTGTCGAGATGGCTCGAGCGCCATCACGTGACTCTGCTCCACCAATAGAGACGCGTATAGACCTTATTTCCTATGCTCACTGGAGCACTCTGGCGAAAAGACAAAGGAATATCATCGTTAGCTTTATTGATGAGGCTTAGCATCCGCAGTATCAGTTTGAGAAGCAGAGTTCAGCCGACGTTTGTTGTTTCCGCAGGGTGGCGTCTCTATAGCAGCGTCTTGTATTATAAGATACACGATTCATTATTGAATGTATCAGAAATGCAGATGCAGATACTCGCTTTGCGAGACGTATAGGCGATACAGATACAAGATACCCAAAGGGCATCTAACACAGTATTTGGATACATGTATCTTCGATGCTGCCCAGCACTAGTAGGACGTGGTACATAGCGTTCTTCCCCAAAGTGGGGTCTCCATTAACGGCGTTTCATGAGTACCACATTCACGGACTCGAGCTCATGGTGATTTCCCCACTCCTCTAAAAGGTATCATTGAGTGGCTCAGCCATGCCCAGGAAACACTGGGGTGGTAGCTTAGCATAACGAGAGGTTTTGGGGCATCAAGCTAAGTTCCCTTAAACTTTCTGATTAAAAACCGCTCCCCTTCCTCCCGCCCACCCCTCCTTTTTTTCACACACACACACATACATACCACGAAGAGGCAGAAAGCTGGCGTAGGCGGGCGCTAAGGTGCAGCCAATACAATAAATAGTTGACATTGAGTGAAAGGTAAGATTTTATATGAAAACAAGTCTGGGGAAAGGGGCACCCTAAAGCGTAGGCGCGAGGAGGGGACAACTGGGAAGCGAATGTTGTTCACGTTGTATAGAAGGTTTTCGGCTCGACATCTATCGCATCAATAAATGGTTTCATGGCGAAATAAGCAAGAGAAGATTTATGGTAATCAAAATGAAAACTAATACAGAACTAACGCTGTGGAATATGTAGATTTGCATTGTTGATCAGGGGAAATAAAAGATGACTTAGTGTAATGCCAGAGAGGGCTAGATACAAATAAGCCGGATGAGATTATATTCGAAAGTTGCCCTATTTGCAACTGCCCCGTCTAAAATGTGACCGCCTGCCACATGAACGTCAAATAGGACGGAATGTCGAACATTAGTCATTTGGACTCGTTGGACATGCTGTTTTGGTTGGATGGTCAGTCTGTCCGCCACGGTGGATCTGTGGCTAAGGTGCTCGGCTGCTGACCCGAAGGTCGCTGGTTCGACCCGGCCCGCGGTGGTCGCATTTCCGTGGAGGCTAAATGGTAGAGGCCCGTGTACTGTGTTATGTCAGTGCACGTTAATGAACACCAGATGATCAAAATTGCCGGAGGCCTTACACTACGGCGTCTCTCATTATCATGTCGTGGTTTGGGACGTAAAACCCCAGGTATTGTTGTTATTATTATGATTGGATGTTCATTCTTGTTCCACATTTATGCTCATAAGATATTTCGTCTAGGTTGAACGTTCTGCTAAGTTGGACATTTCGTCACGTCGGGTATAGACCTTATGCAAAATCTGCTGCCATCTAGCGGTTATCGTGCGCATTTTCGCCATATTTCCGCCACACGAAGCGTACGTAACAAAGTGTGGCGGCTAATATAAATGGCAATGCCAACATATTTTCGTATGCCATGTTGCTTAGATTGAAGAAATATGGATTCTGAAAACAGGTTTCCAGGAAACTACCCACCATGTTATTAGATACCTCACGGCCGACGAGAAGCGGCAGATCGTTCCGTTGCTCTGGCTACTGCTTACGACTAATGCCGTGTTCGCTTCTGCCGTTCTTAATGGATACGGTACGTGACTGCATCGCCACTCATTAGAGAACACTTTTTTGTGCCACGCCGGAGCGAGACAGTTTTCGCCAACGTGTGCAACAGACAAGCCGGCTTCGTGTACGAGCTTCAAAGCTGCATCACGATTACTCACCCATGCCTACGCTGCTCTTGACACCATTACGTTGTTTATTACATTGCGACAACAATTACATGTTAGACAAATAGCTCGTGCGCATCATCTTTCTCAGTGAACGGACGATTGTGCTGGATCATGGTATTTGTAGTTTGTTTGCGATTCTGGAGTTTAAAAGGTAGCGTTGGCTGGGATGCCTTGCGCGCGTACTGCTTCACTATGCGTATTTTTCAAGCATTTCACGAGCTATCATTGCCAAATTTAGAAGGGCGGCCCGGGTGGCTGGGCCTCCCCCCCCTCCTTGGCTATATTTAGTTTTAATTTATACCCGAAGAGGAGTGCACGCATCACGTTCTCCCCGAAGATGATCCCCCTTCGGAAAGAATCCTGTATTCACCCCCGTGGGCTACGAAACATTAACAGATGCTTATGTCTGGCATTTTTCTTATTAAACTAAAAAACGCTGTTCTGGCTAATGTGTTGCATTCGACCGTGGGTACGCTACCGTTAGTTACGCTCATACGTGGCATTGCAAGCGTTTAGTCGTCAACACAAAACTGCCTTGCTGCAACGGGTTGAAATTACAAGTGGCCAGTATGCCCTGAAAGCGGCGATGTGAACGCGATTATTCTCGGCGTATCATGTTTACTTGTTTACGAGCACGTGTCAGAAGGATATCCAATAAATATCAGCTAATCGGCACCTATACTTCATGAAGCAACTAATACTTTCTATGTTTACTTTTCACGTGTGTGAGAAGCCGAACTTCACTTATTTTTTATTTTAATCGTGCAGTAATTCTATCCATAACATACGTCTGTGACTACAGCAGCGAAATATTTCTTGTTCAAAAATGAAAAAGAACACAACGTTTTATTTAAAACTAGATGCACAACACATCAGGTACACGTAGGCTGTCCCTTATGATACACACGTTTTGAAATCGGTCAACAGCAGTTTCTTACCGTCATCGCTGCACTTAGCCGTATCGCGCGCTAAAGCCTCTTACCAACCATTCTACACTACACGAATGATATTCATGCTACTAATAATGCTTTATTCGCTACACTGAAAACAGACAAAAATCATAACCTCGCGCATAGCTTCATTCTCAACGACGACAGGCTTACATGTGACTCGGTGACAAACTTGTACCTTCTTCTCGCGTAATCATTGTCAACGTAATAACTACGTAATTCCGGTAAGTTGTACGAGGCCCCTTACATACTCGTCTGATGTTTTCATGCCCACCAAAGCTATGACAAGCAAGAAGTTGCAGTAGTGACAGCAGTACGATTCGGACACAAGTCCCCAGGTCGCGGAATCGAATCTCGGCAGCGGCGGCCGCATTTTCGGTGGAAGTGACAATACTTGAGGTCCGTGTACTTATTCAGGTACACGTTAAGGAACCCCAGGTGGTCGAAAGTTCTGGAGCCCTCCACTTACGCGTCTCTCATAATCATATGGTGGTTTTGGGACGTGAAACCCCAAAAAATTATTATCGGACACAAGACTCCAACATGGCGCCGAATCGGTCGCTTCGTCAAACATCCGAAAGATGGAAGCGATTTTGCATAAGGTCTACTCCGTGTCGCCAGATTGTAGCAGCATAATATTTAAAAGCCCATTTCATCGCGCGAGCATGGATATTGTTTGGAACTAGGTATTTTCTTGTTCACGTAATCCAAGCGCTACACATGTCAATCATTCTACTTCATGTATCTAATACTTAATTTTAATGTCACATTCAGTAAGCTGCGTGCCACTTCCTTTATTTAATCCTCAGCAAACCAAACTTAGAAACTGAAGACGCATTTGCTCATGCGTTTAGAAAGGCATGAAACCTGAAAGCGCTGAAATGGCACAATGCTCAGCGAATAAGGAACGACTGAACACACGGGTAAATGAGCATGCGATGTCACTTATCAACTTTACACTCTTGGAATGTATCCTGGTCATTACACCTTCGCAATATCTCAAGACGCTTGCGAGGATGTCGTGGCCGCAGCAAGCGCAGGGCCGCTTTAATAGGCAAAACATGGTATAGCCCTGCACTGGGCGTAGCCCGGCTCATGACGATGATGATAAATATCTCAGCGTCAATGACACTTTATTGCCATGAACAGGTCATCCATAAAGGAGCAGAATGATTGCTCACATAAACTGGTGTTAGAAAAGCAGTACAAGAATGGTGATCTATTACCACGGCAACTGAGAGTAAGAATCTAAACACGTGATATAACGCCACTTTTCCCATGTAAAGACTGACTGTACACTCTAAGGCAAAATTACCCGAGAAGGAGTAACGGAGCCCAATAGGCGCGCGCGATGAACGGATAGACCGTTGAGCAGTAACCACAGAGGGATGCGTGCCGTGTGCAAACCAGTTAGTCTCCAAACGCACCAAACGGATGAACCGCGCGGGAGATACGTTCCGTGTGCAAACCGTTGTCAAGGAGACTAACCGTCCTCCTCGCTCCTGGTCAGTCTTCTCACTTGTTTTCATGAAGGCGCGTTGGCGGTTATGTCGCGCTCAGAGAGTTCGACGATTTAGGAACTACGCCGCGGTGCTGGCGGTGCCTTGGATAAACACGTATGCCGCGTATGCGTGGATGAGCGTGTGGTGCTGCTTTTACGTTTCGACGCACCCATGAAGTTTGGAGCTGGTCTCAACACGCCGAGACGCCGCGCTGTAATTCTCCGGCCACGGTGCGCCGGCGTAGCAACGGCACTGCGTCGACACCGGCTGGGAATGGCGGCCGAGAAGACATAGGCCTATCGGATCCATGAATTCAATCTGACTCTGGGCAGAAATCGGCGCTGGATTGTTTCACAATTAAGTTATCATACTCTTTATTTTTCCGTACCTGTCGCTTGCGCGAAGCGCATCGCGCTAGTTGGCAACGGGCTCGATCGTGTTGTGTATATATATCGCGCGCACGAAATGCACCGCGAAGGTCGGCTTCGGCATCCGCTCGCCTGTGCTTTGTGACTGCCTGAAAATTGGCCGCCGTTGCCGTCGGCCGCCTGGACGCTCTCGCCGCGGTGATGAGCTGCGGGCTCGACATATTGGGCAGAGGCCTTGCAGCAGCGGTGCGACTCGTCCAAAACGCATTGTGGTTGCCGTCAACGAGCTCGGTTGTATGTCGCGCGCTTGTAGTGCACCGGCAGCTGGCGGGTCCTTTAGCTAGCCGACTTTAGCTGTGCTTCGGAACTCTGCGGACAGTTTTCACCATTACCGTTGGCTTCCCCGTCAATCGGTCGCAAGCAGCTCAGCGCCGTTCGTGACGGCGGCCCCCGCGTTCGCTCGTACTCTGCCGCTCGATCCAGGAACTTTGCGAAAATTTGTCGCCATTACCGTCGGCTTCCGCGGCGCTCGCTCGAAAGCAGCTCTGCGCCGTTCGTGGCGGCGGTTCCGCGTTCGCTCGCTCCTCTGTTCGAGGTTCGCTGGCGGCAGAAGCTCCGCGTTCGGCCCCGCGTTCGCTTGCTCGAGCTGTATACGACGCCGCTCGCAGAGAACTCGCCGACTCGTTCGCGGCTCGGCGGTCGCGGCGCCTAGGCATGATGGCTGCGGCTGCCGCACTTGAGCTCTTGCGCTATGTGACTCGAAATGCGTTGTCGATTGTGTATGACATCGCGGTGGAAATATTTGCATACCATATTTTAGACGTGCCTATTTATTTCACCTTGCACGTATTTGCCATGTGCGTGTATCTTCCTCACTGTCACATGTGACTAACTATTTGCAATCTTTTTTGTGCAGACGTCCATTACGTGCAGAAGGCTGCGTGCGCTTGTGCGGGCAATGCCATTCATCTGTCGCTTCCGTTGGAGCAGCTCGACAAAGACGACTGTACGAGATATGACAACGCGGCCTGGACCTGAATTTGACATCTGGCAGCGAATTCACTGAAAGAATGCAGAAACTTTATATGTATTTTGAAAAATAAAACATTTCATTGGCTAACTTTTGCCTTTCGTTGTTGCATTGACTGCGAAAGCAGTGAAACAAGCATGACTAAATATTTTTTTCGCGTGTTTTTTTTTCCGCGCCATTTGTTGCTCACTGCGGAGAAAAACACGCGAGAAAAGTATAAAGTCTTGCAGAGAGTAACTGTGCAAAATCATCCCTGGGGGATTAACGCATCATTTGCACTGAGGATAAAAAAGTTCATCCCAGTGGAGCATTTGAGTGGACCAACCGTTCGTCCGGTGAGGTGCAACTGTGGGGACTAACGGTTGACCGGTAAGGGGAAATTAATTGTGAGGACTAAATGTTAGTCCATTGAGGTGCAACTGTGGGGACTAACGGTTGCCCGCGAAGGTGTAAATGTGAGGACTAAATGTTAGTCCCTTGAGGGGACTAACTGTTAGACCCGGTGCCGTTAGTCCTTAAAGGGACTAATGGTTGTGGCAGCCCCATTAGTCTCCAAGAGGACGAACGGCACACCCTTTTAACACCCTTTTGCCTTAGAGTGTATAGGTCCTTTGTATGGTTACCAAGCGAACGGTATTCGAAAAAGCTCTGCAATGGCGCACAAAATCAATAATCGTGGCAGTCTTACAGTCTCAGGGTGTCGCCGCTGGGATGATATCGAGTTTCAGCGATTATCTGATTAAGGACATCCCTGAATCATTTACGTCATAAATTAAAATACCAGCCACTTCACTTCAGAAGTCTCAATTCTTTTATGTGCGCCTAGGGGACCATGAATAATAATAATATTAATAATAATAGTAATAACGCTATTACTATTACTCTAATAATAATAATAATAATAACATGTGGCGCATCACTCGCCCAAACCGCGCTATGATTATGTGGCACGCCATAGTGTAGGGCATTACCACCGCAGAAAATTGTTTACACATTGCTTCCTCACGAGTTGGTGCAATGTTCATAATTATATTCCATCTCACAATTACCTTGCAGCACTGCCGAAGCTACGAGGAGTAAACAGGCAGTGTCCTTGCGCAGCACGTTATATAGTCCCGGGCTTAACTCTCATTATCAACGAGGTGCAAGTGCTTTAGCTGTGCTTCTCGCATGACGCGTTACGGCGATACGTGGCACGTTAGGGCCCTTCACGTATGCACTTCGAAATTTGTGAAATAATGAAGAGATTACCGGCTGGTAGCCGTAATAAACACCCTAACCGCGGTGACGTACAGCAACATGGCAGCCCCCATACACCCCAGACCACCCGCTTCGATCCGAATTGGTGCTTTTACTGGCTCCCTGTCCGGACAGCCAGAAATAAGTGGCATAATCTGTCATCGCTTAGTCTAATCTAACGCTGAGGGCAAATAATCAGGTATCTTCTTTCGCAATTATTTATATCGCTCGTTTGTTTTGTTGCTGCTAGGACTACTGAGGCGATGCCAAGCCGTAAAAGTGGTTTGATGTTAACTGAGCAGATGTCGCCACAACATTAGTGTCGGTGATGCGTTGACGATGCGAAACACCCTGAATGTCTATATTGTTTTCTGTACCAATGATTTGCTGTTCCACTCAAGAATGGTGCGTGATTGCTGCTGAAAGGGCGTCGACCGTGCTGACAAAAAAGAACTCAGTGAAAACGCCAGTATGAACGCTGTTATAAAAAGAACCGCGTTCCTCACAAACGCCAGCGAACACGCCCTGTACGAGTGGGTTTCTGAACATAAAGAAACGGCGAGGTGGCGTTCCCGCAGAGGTTTTTGCGTTTTGTACTAACTGGAGGGAGTAAGTATCGACATGGTAGGCGAGCCGACGCCAAAGAGACGACGAGCAGACGACGCGACGCGGATGAACACGTCTCGAGTGGGCTTTCGCCTTTCCTATTGGCTAACAAGCCCTGCAGCTTCCACAGTGCTGCAAGGTACTTCTGAGATGGAGTATAGTTCTCGGCATTTCTCCAGTGAATGCGCTGCTCCAGTGCATCAACGCGTTGACTGCGCGTTTCCTTTCATCCCACGCGCATCGTGTGCTGTAACGCCATGCGAGGAGCTGGCGTTACGACAACACACGATGTGCAATGCGTCAACAAGCGGCCTTTATTAATGTTTTAGGTAATTACATTGCGATGGTTTTTCTTTTTTTTAACCTTTTGATGAAATTTTTGGATGCCGTGCGCTCTTTTTGTCGGTTTTGTTTCCTATGTGAACATATTTAACGTTTTCAAGTTTTTGACTATCTTGGTGTTTCGCTTCATCGTTGTTGTTCAATTGTCGCTGCCATCGCATGATTTGAGAAGTGTTCTTTATTGTTTTTTTGTTGTTTTCCAATCCCTTTATAATTTCAATATAGTGCCATTTCATTGGTCATCGTAGGCTATTTTTGCAATAAAAAAATAAGAAGTGAATTAAAGAGATAAAAATTCTGCTTGAGAAGTGCACACCTTGTGATTACGTAGGGAAAGATTGTGGCGTTTGCTACAAATGAGGTACATGTTTCACAGCTTTATGGTGGCTATTTATGGTACTGATTTTAAAGAAATGTTGGTTGTGCGCGCATTGTGATGGCGCAGTCTTACGCAAGCCTATGTATTGGTTTCGTAAAGTGAAAATAAACAGTTGCTAGCCTGCGCTCTATCCTGTTTCTTTCTTCTGTTTTTCTGCTTGCGCAGCAAGTATAGATTTCAGTATGAACCAGCTAGCCTGCAAAGAAGTATTGCAGCGCATGTTCTACCCGCGGGTAAAAGCGCGCGAGTGGGGGCGACAAAAGCGACTGAGGCAGAGATGAAACAAGCCGGTCATTTCCATTGCCCGGAGGGGGCATGCGATAACGTGATCCTGCCTGCGAGGTTTCCAGGTCGATTGCTCCTCAAGCAGAGCGGAAACGCCCCCGCCCGTCCTGCTGCGGCCGAAGGAGCATGGACGCCGGAGGAGATGAGGGGGAAGGGTGCGTCACTCGAGCAGCAAATGTGTACTTTGACCTTAAAGGCGTGGTACGGAACGCTGGCACCTGCCCTATCTCTGCAGAAAAATATCGCGAAACGGCTCGTGGGCCCTTCTACGTGCTGTGCTCTCACCGTTTCGCGTTGAG
>JALIZH010009794.1:0-23516 GCA_030522465.1 Rhipicephalus appendiculatus
GTGCGATATTAGTTACGGACACCGGCGGCGGCGGCGGACAACTACGGCGAAGAAACGACCCTTGTTATGACTTTATAACAGCTTTCGCTGTAAAAAGACATAAACATTATCGCATGCTTCTGCTCCCGAGAAAAAAGAAATGCCCCCACCTCCCCGAAGGGAATCGTGGGGAAATGCGAATGCATTTCTTGCGCCGACACCGACTTCTGCCATCGCCTTGAGAGGCGCCCAGCCAGCGAACGGTCGAGAGTGAGGCGCGAGCGGACGGGAGAGTGGGGCGCAGGGAGGAGAGAGAGCGAACAGCGAGAGAAGGAGCGGCGAAGCACTGCTCCTACCCTCTCCTACACTCTCTCGCACCACATGCTCCGGTTGCTAGGGGCGAGGATAAGCGCGCGCGCCCGCAGCTGTGGCTATGGGACAGGGAGTGAGAGCGGAGAGATAACACCTGCCGGCGCGTGGACACGTCCTCAACCTATCCTCCTCCTCCTCCTCCTCCTCATCCGCGAACAACGCCGGACAACGCCGCCTGACATAGCCCGACTAAGAAATGCATTCGCATTTAAAAAGATGGAGTTCTTGAAAAAAAATGCGAAAGGCTCGATTGAGGACTGCGGCCCTTGGGTTTTGCCAAAACAATCAGAAGTCCCTTATTTCTATCTACTCATCTTCAGCATTACGATCAACCTTACCTGGATTCACGTTTATACTCACGTCTATTCACACGCATCCATAAGCACTATCGTTCATGCACCATTTCAATATTTATTGATGAGAAGCGTGAAATACGTAAGGGGGTGCCTTGACCCTTTCCTTCTGCCAACCCTTATGCCTTATGCTGTCATCTTTTTAAAAAAATGCTCCTACAGTTCTTTAACCACTAATAACTTGTATTCGAAGGTACTTATATCAAAAGTTGCCAAGAAGAGCACCGATGACGTGAGATGTTGGTGTTAAATAGCATTGACACCATGGTCGAAAAAGCTAATTCTAGACTAACGGACTGATGAGTCGACTCACTCGGACTCACTCAGACTCCGATCCTGCGACCTTCGAAGGTCGCAGGATCGGTCCCCGCTGGTGGCAAGTTATCTTTTCGTCCACTTTGCTTTCTTCATATTTACATTACAATTACTTGTAATAACATCCCTTATACTTCCCTTGGCATCATTGTCTGTTAGTTCTCATTATTATTACGTTATCGTGAAGTTACACGATAACTTCACTACATATTGGCATCACATGCTGACGTCACCTATTGAAATCGTCAATCGGTCAAATAGGGGCTGATGGCGCAGAGCAATGCCAGACCACGTGAGGCAGAGAAATCTTTCGTACGCCTTTCGTACATGTTTCGGCGCGTCAAGCGCATTTAGGCATTGCGTTGGCAAGGTCGTGTGTGGCAGATATAGGATGAGCACGCATTGTGAGAACACCGACGAGATCAGAGACAGGAGGGGGGCTCGTATGCTCTGCTGCTTTCCCGCCTTCTAGTGTGAAGTAACTTCTTTTTTATCATCCCAGAATTCTTCGTGTTATTGGTATTATCAATATTTTCAAGTCATAATAAAAATGGCAAATTTGTCCCCAATAATTCAAACAACGAGTCAAAGAAACTCTTCGCAAAAAAATCATTATTTGCTGACCCAATCGCAATATGTTGTCAGTCACACGTATTTTCGATATTTACTCCTAGCGCAGCTAAGTTTGAATGGATAGCGCAAAGGTTAGAAGCAGTGTGACATCGCCATCAGCAAATGAATCGCTCCGGTAATAGGTTTTTCTCTATCGGTAACGGCAGTACGTAAAGTTTTCTTTTTCTTTTTTTTACTTCCTGATGGCTTCGCTCGGCCCTCACTGGTTGCACGGCTGTTTCATCAGCGTTGACATTTGAAATGCAGCATCAACGTTCATCGTTTCAGCTTCTTTCCCGCAAAGTCATAATGTAATCTGTCGACAGGAAATGGGAACCTTCGTTGGCACGCGTTTCCACATCATAACAAGAACACCTGGCGCTGAAAGCCGTAGCCATATCCAATATGTGAACAAAGCCACAGACAGTATGGTGCCATATCGGATCCGTACCACGCAGTCCATATTATGTTGTCTCGCTTCGAACGAAACTCTTTTGACGGGCGGGAAAAGCGAACGCTGACAAACTTTGTTTACCTAGAAGGAAGTCTATGCCGTGTTTGCCCAATCCATTTCCGGCGGCTGAATGCAGTGCGCCCGCATCGCCTGACATGTTTGCTCGTGTCGCTTCCCATAGTCGCCTTCATTTCCGAATCTTACTTACCGTTCCTATTTGCTCAATATACTGACTATATTTTTGTCTATTTCTTCATTGTTGCTTGTCCGTCATCCTATATGCTTGCTTTCGAAGGTGTCTTCCATTATGCGCGTACTGTAGAGAGACTAATAAGCAAGCCGAGTACATGTGATTCGGCACTGTGATTGCTGTCACGTAAGTTTCCACAAAAGATGCACAGATGAAGGAGACTTAGATTAATGCCCATGATATGGCGTCTCTAATATACAGTCTGCCTTGTAACGTAGCTAATAACTGGTATGATTATACAGCACATGTATATTTCTGCAGAAATAGGTACCGTACGTTTGCAGTATTGTCCAGGCTCTCATTCCGTTAGTTAAAAACATAACATGCCGGATGGAGTCCTGTAACGAATATAATGTAATCGATAATGTAATGTATAACGTATGTAACGAATAATATTTACGAATGTCTCGAGAATAACTCTGCGTAATGAACTGACTCGTTGTTGTCATGCTGGAATTGGCAGAGCCATTGTGAGCACCAGAAAAAACAGAGATTGATTGAAATTTACCTTTGTAACATATTCCAGACTTCATTAAGAAACAAAAGGCTAAACAACAATCCACACAATAATAAGTCTAAGCAATAGTACAATTAAACAAATATATAAACAGATCGTAAGACAGACAAATTAAACCTAAACTGAACAAACACAACTACATTTACTAACACTATAACAGCTCACCAGTTGTAGCGGTATATGCTCTTTGCATGATATAAAACACGCAAAGAAAGGCCGGAACACATTAGGCAATTTAACGCTCAATTTTTTCAATGATGAATATGTGTGTGCTGCAAAAGAGTCGCTCAAGTTTGTTATGGTACGGAGACACGGATACGAAGAACTTCATTGAAAGTGTCCCTGAGAAGCGCCACCGGGAAAAGTATTTTGAAAATTGGTTACTAGCAGGTGAAAGCCCAGCGTTAAAGAAATTACACCTTCTTCCGCTAAAGGGAAACATGTGTAGATGTGAAGCAGCGGGCGCTAACCCTTACACTGGCGGCGGCGTTGACGCTGGCGCTCATCGCAGCGTTGCGCAGGAGAGAAACCTCGGGAGGCGCAAAGCACGCAGTGATGGACCGGTGTTTCCTACTGGAACATGCCAATCGCTGCTAATAGGCAATGAGAGACAGAAGACTCCGACTGGACACAGAGACGCGCAGTCCGCTTTTAGTTAACGCACACGCTGCGCATTTGTATTGTTCAACAACGCACAGGAGAAATCTCACACCGGCACCACCTTGGAGGTCAAGATCCAGTGCCATATATACGGGGTGGCCAGTGAACGGTTGTGCAGCGCGAGCAGTCGGTTTTTTCTACCAAGAAACTCGCTAGCAGACGCTGCATGCGTCGGCGTCGCGGGCAGAGAGAGGGTGGAGCGTAGGATAGGAGAGAGAAGGGGAGACGCGCATGCGCAGTGGGAGTGTGGACGCCGCGGGCAGGGATGCCTAGAGGAGAGAGGGGGAGCATAGGAGAGGAGAGAGAGGAGGGACGCGCATGCGCAGTGGGAGTGAGGACGCCGCGGGCAGGGATGCCTAGAGGAGAGAGGCGGGGGGGGGCGTAGGAGAGGAGAGAGATGGGGGACGCGCATGCGCAGTGGGAGTGTGGACGCCGCGGGGAGGGATGCCTAGAGGAGAGAGAGGGGGAGAGGAGGTTTTTTTTATTTTTTATTTTTTAAAGGGTTTGCGCATGCGCAGTAAGGGTGGTCACGCCGTACACCCCCACCGGATTAAGCTTCGCCGTAAGATGCTTCACATCTAAAATGGCTCTGCCTGAAAGCCTTTTGTTTCGGGCTCCAAGTAAGCTGTTAATAAGGGCATGGACTAATACAGAAATACTGGATTTTTAGCACCAAACGTAAACTTAGTCTCAGCATTTTCCTTCTTGAATACAACGTCTGTATGTTATGTGTTAGCTTTGGTATAGTTTGTTGTTCGCGGTACATGGAAGATGAAAAAATTCATTTGAAAACAATCACTGAACCAGACTGCTTCGCGCTCTATCACTTCAAATGTGTGAATATGCTTTGCTTGCCCAATAAGTTCACACAGCGCACAATAATGCAGTTAACACGGATTAGTGACTAAGAATCCTGTCAATCTGGGTGTTAGAAGTACGTAGTCTATTTTATTCATGTCCCAAAAAAACGCATTTTCGGAATCCTGACCACAGTGTTAGGGTAAGGCGGAGCAAAAATGAGACGCGGGGCAAAACGCGACATTTTGGACTTCGCCGACCTCTGTAGCTAATACATAAAGCACTTTTCTTTGTTGCTCTATATCAGTGACAGGTGCTAGTAGTTGTCCACCTTCTTATGTGTGAAAGTTGATGACTGCTCATAGCTTTCGCGCGGGAATAATTACGCGGCTGGTGTCAGTGTGTTCGTGAGCCGTCAAAAATGGGCGAAATTCTGCTCGGCCAAATTTTCGGATCCGTGCATAAGGCTACTCCGGCGTCAGTACAACAACCTAAGAATATATTTTGTTACTTCATACTACTAACTACATACCACCAAAATTATTGTTCATTTGGTGCCCGGGGCCAAAGCGGAATTTTCTTTTGAATTCGGGCATGTGAGAGGGGCAAAACGCGACAAAAAGGCATCGAATTCGGCTTAGAGAATGTCTTATGAAGTGGTCCATTTACTTACACTCATTATATGCCATATTTGTTTGTTTAGGAGGGCTCGCACGTACAAGAGAATATCATATAGAGCTTCCTGGGAAGAAAACCACATGAATAAGCACTGATTGCTGTTCAGGACAGGACTCATTCCATTCGCGCTGAATCGAGGTTGTTTCGCGATCCCAAGGAAAGCTCTCAAATGACGCACGAAAACATTGGAAGAATCTCCAAGTCGAGCCGTTCACAAACACGCCTTGTTCGTGTATGTGAACGGCTTGACTGGAGATTCTTGGGATCTAGTTTTAATGACATTTCTCCAATACTCAAATCTGAGAAAAAACAAAGCGCGTTTTAGTTTCATCGCCTCACAAAGCACGGCTGACGAATATGAAAGCCACGGAACGTTAATGCATTTTGCATCAAAACGGCAAAAAAGAGGCAATTAAGATGCATCAGAACATATCTAGCCTCCAATTTTTGAATAAGCCAATGAAGTGCAAGCGCTCAACAAAGCACAAAACTAGTACAAAGAAAGACTGGTGGCGTTCGATCTGCAAGCAGTTTTGGAGCAACACAGCGCCGGGTTCTGTGTGGATTCGATGAGTGGAGTCATAGGCGTGCGCAGGGTTCCCCATCAGGGAGGAGGGGGGGGGGGGCGAAGGTTCATCGCAGCGCCCCGCCCCCCCCTCCCTATTAAATCAATGTATGGGGCAGATTTTGTGCCCCCCCTCTTAGGTTACTAAGGGGAGGCGGCCGCCCCCTCTGCCTCCCCTCGTGCGCAGGCCTATGCGTGGAGTGCAAGGACTGGGGTCGTAAATATTGCGTGGGGGCCCACGGAGTAAATTTCAGGTGCTACTACTGCAAAAACTGAAGGAATTAAATTTTTTCACTCTGTCTCGTTTTGCCCCACGCAGCGTCTGGTTTTGCCCCGCAGGTTGGGGCAAAGTGAGACATCTGGTACATTTTTTTTAATTTATTTTTAAAATAAACCTTTGCACAGTGGCAACATGGCCATATTTATGTAGCGCATACCTTGCACCCAAAGGAAAGTTTCTGCATTCACGTTTAACGGTAACGAATGAAATAAAAAAAATATTCACTATTTTCACATAGTTGTAGCATTTTGCTCCACCTTATCCTAAAGATCTGTCTTCAAGGATAAGTTTTTAGTCATTGTTAGCCAAGATACATTTATTGATCGACAATTATGTGAGCATGAAAAAGTGACGCTATTGGTGAAATATAAATTGCTCTCTTGGTACTTTTCATAGAAACTGGTTTCTCAGCATGTAGGTAGATATTTCACTTCCAATACGAAGATGCTGTGTTGTAAGGGCCAAGATTGAAGGCGCACTGATACGAAACCCAAAATTCCTATTGCATGTTTTATGCATCAATTGTAAGGCAAGCCCCGAAGAGGCTATTAAAGGGGCTGGTAAGCGCGATTACGTCCTGAAACATTAAGTACAGCATCTTTATAAGCTAGTTTTGCTTCATGCCCTGCCTTGACCTCACGACATGGTATGAGTTTCTTGTTACATGGTCACGCTAAAGATTGTGACGTTTCTAAGACCGCATCGCACTGTGGCTGCGTTGAGGACGCACAAGCGGCCATCTTTTTTTGGTGCCTGACGTCATGGTATTTAGCCGTATTGCTGCGTCATGTTACCAGCATTGGTAATGTAGCCTGATAACCCCCTAGTGTCGACGTGCGGTGCAAAAATTAACTTAAAATCAAAATAAGATGCAACATGGCCACTGACTAGGCCTGATGAAATGATTAACTGACCATTTGATCAGACTGGGCCAGTGACCGTGTTTCATCTCATCCAATGCCTGACCAGACGAACTTTGGTCGAACTCCTGACTACGTTAAAATCAAAATAAAACGTGCCAAGCCTCACACTTGCTCATAGCGGTCTGTGTATGCATCAGATTGCTTAGGCGTAGTAAGCTCAGCTACAAAGATTTGTGAAAGTAACCCTTCAAGTGTAGTATATTCTTTAGGATCAGTTACTCAATTAAACTGGTACAGCATAAGAAACTTGTCTGCTTTGAGCTGGCAGGGTAATTTTGGTGTTTACGGGATTACTACATATTAAAAAATAAAAATTTTGAAGAGCTACTGTGGGTGACCTATCAAGTAACAAGAAGCTTATATTTTTAAAATGTTATCAATACACAAACAGATTTGTTCACTTACGGACACAATAATCCAACTAATTATGTGTGTTGGTAGAATTCATCGACGTTTTTTTTTCATAAACTCAGATTGATAAAGAAGGTCCCAGGCGAACATGCCTTCCTAATATCCAAGAAACGGACGTCAATTTGCCTGGACCTTTAATATGCTTTGCCAAAGAGAAGTAGAAAATGATAGCAACTGCGTGACAGTAGAAACAAATTTACAAAATATGTGCTAGCTGTTAAAAAAAAGCACTTCTATTGATAAAGAAGTTGCAACTTACAGCTTCAGAATAGTGTTCAAGAGTTTAAGCAATGAACATTGTTCATGTGCAATAAAGACATTAGTGACATTGGAGATGAACAGACGAAAATGTATAACATCACAATTTATTGCTGCAAATATGACACCTATCTTCAATTAAATGCAAGTGAGCATTACAGAGAACGAGCATGTATAAAAATAATTTAAATGTAGCTCACATTTTTTGCGTACCTGTGGAGAAACACGTTCGGTATACCACGCAGTCCCAGTTTTGATTGAGTTGTGTTAATAATCATCCAAGAAATAGCACCTCTTTAAAAAATTGTCCTGCGCTGCACCATGTGGAACATGGATTAGTACGGTCAGTCGCAAGACGTGATAAAAATTACAAAATATTCTTTTTTGAAACAGCAAGCGGTCGTCTTTCTCTTGATGCTTAGGTGCTAAAGTAACGCGAAATTTAATGAAGTGGCCTTGTTTGATTGGTATTATGGTTTGAAGCAATTTGATGGCTTCGAACCGTAAGAAAACATCAAGCGGAAAAAAAATTAACCGGCTAGTCCCTCGCTGTGGAGTATACTATAACCGTAACGGGGTGCTCGTAAAGCCCTAGAACTATATTGCATTAAATTGTGCTGCGCTACGACCAATCGTACTTCCTATATACTGATCAAGACCTCCACTGAACGTCTTTCTTTCTTCATTTTTTTTTGCTATCACAGTACAGTGAAGCTCAGATTTCTTCATTCATAGCAATGAATTTATTGATGAGATATTGAGCCCTATTACTAGGTGTCAGTGTAAATATTGATCCTAATTGAATTTTCATTTTGGCGGAGAATACGTGAATGCCTTGTGGTTCATCTGAGGTTTGCTTTTCGTTCCAAGCCATCCTCTTTAGGAATAAAGTAACAGTATTCTTGAAGTTATCATCTGAGTACGAGCAACTAGAACAAGTCACTGCTTTTTAGGTACTGCATATATAATCAGACTACTTCTTGCTCTTCTGCTTCTGTGTAGCTTATACTACTGTGTGCCGTGTTCGACCATACTCTAAATGTGTAGGTGTGCCTGAGCGGGTGCATGTCTGTTCCACAAGCCACAGGTTCGCATACTGTATGAAGACGCACCAAGAAATGGTGCAAAGAAAGTTTGAGACGACAGTGAAAGCCTTGAGGTACGACACAATGCGACCATACCGATGCTCAGCTTCTTGGTCCGTTGTTTAAACGTGACAGAACCGCTCAGCGCCGCGAAAAACTGCCGTATTTCCTTTTCTCCGGAAGGGCAAGACATCAAGACATGCGGGATCGAATCCCGGCCGCGGCGGCCGCATTTTCGATGGAGGCGAAAATGCTCGAGGCCCGTATACTTAAGCTTAGGTCCATGTTAAACAACCACAGGTAGTCAAAATTTCCGGAGCCCTCCAATACAGCGTCTCTCATGATCATATCGTGGTTTTGGAATGTTAAACCCAAACAATTATTATTATTAATATTATATTATTATTATTATTATTATTATTATTATTATTATTATTATTATTATTATTATTATTATTATTATTATTAAGAAGATGGCATCAATAAAATCACTGTCGCTTGGGTGGTTAATATTTTCATTAGACTTAACGGCTTTGTTACTTCTATATGCCAAATACAAAATATAGAAGGTATGGTTGTGTGATTCAGCTTCAAATTAGGCCATGTAAGAGTCACATTCACATAGAATATGCAGCAACTATTGAATTTAAAAGCAAAGTTCGACTTATGTGGTTGTAAGGCACGTTCTCGCAGAGTAAGGGAGTTTCTCAGTGCCTAAAGGACGTCAGAATCCCTGAATAATAGCTCCTTTATGTCGGTCGTGCTCTAGAATCGGTAGTTTAGGTAGAATATAGCTTTGTTGTACTATATGCAGTACTGAAAGATCTGTTCGAGCAGGAAAGGCACTCGCGTGTCTTCCTATTCTGAAACTTCATTTTACACCGAGAGTCGTCGTTCATTCCTCTTGGATTTCAAGGAAACAAACTTTAGGAATTACGCAGTTAGGGTTAAAGAATGCAGATATCACTGAGAAAGTCGAATAATTTATTTATTTATTTATTTATTTAGACATACTGCGGACCAACATTCTGGTCCAAGCAGGAGTGGCAAAAGAAAACATCAAATGAATTGTTACAGCAAAAATAAGAATACATGACTCTGTTGCAAAGAAAAGAACACAATCATCAGTACGCTAAGAGAGGCATCACGTCTGTGAAATAACAACATTACAACATATTGGAACGCTAGACACCAACGAGATAATTTTCTAGTGACGTAGCAAAATTTTCAGTGGTAAAAATCTCCTGAGGCAGTAAATTCCAATCTGCAACTGTTCTAGGAAAGTAACTATGTTTGTAAGCATTAGTTCGTGCAAATATCGGCGCCAATGATCGGTCATGTTTATTGCGGGTTAACCTAGCAGTAGCTGGCTGGACACAACATGGTACATTTATTGTAATTTTTCCCGAGATAATTTTATGTAAAAACGTCAAACGGCTCAACTTTCTTCTTGTTTCTAACAAGGGAATCTTGTGTAACTGCATTAATGTACTAATCGAGTCGAGTCTTCTATATTTGTTAAAAATAAATCTGATTGCTTTACGTTGCACTTTTTCAAGAAGCATAATGTCCTTTTTTGTAAAAGGATCCCATATGACTGCAGCATATTCGAGCTTAGATAAAATGAAAGTTTTATATGCCAAAAGCTTTACGCTTGAGGGAGCATGTTTTAATTTTCTTTTTTAAAAGCCATAATTTACGGATCGCTTTTCTGCAAATATCTGTTATGTGTGGTGTCCAAGTAAGGTTGCAGCTGAGAGTAATGCATAAATATTTATATTTATCGACTTGTAACACTGGACAGTTATGAAGAATGTAGGGGAAGATGACGGGCTGTTTCTTCCTCGTAATGCGTAGCAGAACAGTTTTCTCAGAATTCAGCACCATATCCCACCTACTACACCAATCATCTATTGCCATTACCGCTGTGTGTAAAACATTTTCATCGGCTACAGAGGATATATTTTTGAACAAAATACAGTCGTCTGCAAATAACCTAATGCCTACATCCTGGGGCACAACATCGACCAAATCATTTACATAGATTAGAAATAATAGTGGACCCAGGACACTCCCTTGGGGAACACCAGAGCTCACATGGAGCACCGCTGACTCTGAGTTTTTTATTGCAACAAACTGCACACGATTAGAGAGATAAGCAGCTATCCACTGGATAATAAACCTTGGTAGCCCTACTTGCTGCAGTTTATACAACAACTTCCCATGGGGCACTTTATCGAATGCCTTGCTGAAACCTAAGAACAGTACATCGACTTGTCCTGCTAGATCCAAAACGCACGAAAAGTCATGAACAGTGGTGATAAGCTGAGTAATCGTGGATAATCCTTTACGGAAACCATGTTGATGGCATGTGAGGATTTTTTTTGTTTGCTAAAAAATTGTTTATATATTTAGCTACCACATGTTCAAGCAATTTACAGCAGGAACAAGTAATAGAAACTGGTCTGTAGTTCGAAACCTGTAACCGGTCACCTTTTTTGTGTATAGGAACAACCTTTGCTTTAAGCCAATCAGTCGGAACCTTACCAGTAGTAATAGACTGGCTGAAGAGGTTAGCTAATGGCTGTGATAACTGCTCAGCATAACGTCTAAGAAAAGCATTGGGAATTCCATCAGGCCCTACAGATTTTTTATTTCTCAAATTAAGCAGCATGGTCATTACACCCTCACGCGTTATTATTAAATCACACTCCGAGTCAGTAAAGCACCCAGTAGGCCCTTCCGTATCGGAATCAGAGAAAACCGACTGAAAATAATTATTAAAGGTATCACAGATAGCCCTGGGTTCTGTTATAAGATCATTATTCACTTTTATTTTGTCAATTTCTTCATTTGTTTCGCTTAAGTGACGCCAGAATTTTTTAGGTTCAGATTTAACGAATTCAGCAAGCCGAATATTGAAATAGTTTTACCTGGCTGCATTCAAATTCGTTATGAGCTTTTCTTTAAGTTCAACAAACTCAGGTAAATGGGTTTTATGCTTTTTTCCTAAGTCTTTTCAGCCTACGCTTCAAATGGATAATCTCACGATTAATCCACGGGTTTGCACGCTGCCTGCGAATTTTCTGAAGAGGGATATAACTTTCAATACAGTATTTGACTACCGCACAGAACCGCTGCCATGATGTCTCAACATTTTCTAAGTTAGTGTCAAGGTGCCTGTCCAGGTAATCAATGATAGCAACATCATCTGCCTTGCCAAAGTCCCTTACAAGGGCGTTCCTGGGAGGACCACTTTCATGGCAACGGGAAAAAGAGCACGAAAACGACAGTAATCGATGATCTGATATACCGGATTCCACTGTCACAGTTGCTTCATTAAATCTTTCAGAAGTAAACAAGTCTAATATTGTACTATCCCGAGTTGGGCATTTTACTTGCTGTTCTAAGTTATGGGAGAACATAAGGTCTAAAATTGAATCACAAGAGGGTGAAACACCGTATGCAAAAGAGTTCCAGTTAAAGTTGGGTAAATTAAAGTCTCCTGTTAAAATTATGTCTCTTCCGCTTACTTTGAGTAGATAATCATAAAGGCTTGACATAAATGAATCCGGGGCATCAGGAGCACGATAAACAGCACAAAGAAAAAACGAAATACCATGCGACGAAACTCTCAGAAGTAAACTTTCATGTGCATCAATTTCCTCCTCAAGGTACACAGTAATTGAATCCTTTGTTATAACGGCAAGACCACCACCCCTGGTGCCCCTGTCACGTCTGTATATATTATACCCGGGCGGAACAACTTCATCGTCACGAACACCATCATGTAACCATGTTTCTGTAATGACTGTGATGTGCGGATCATACAAAAGTAACAGATGTTCTAGTTTATCTATTTTATTGACTATGCTCCTTGCATTCAGTGATAGCATACGGAGTTCATGATTCTTTGATCGCTAGCTTTCTCCCGTCGAGGCAGCCACAGGCGAAATCACTTTCCTGGAGTTCGAGGCGTCATCCCAGATGTAAAATTGATTATCTACGCGCAACTTCTCGTGTATTAAAGTTACACGTTTACCAGCTTCCATATCTCGCTTAGCTTCTTGCCAGAGAAGTTTACGCTTCCGAAGTGTTTCTGCGCTATAATCATTCTGAACATATATGCGCGTCCCTCTCAGTTTACCAGTATTGCGCAGCACTGCTTGTTTCTCACGAAAATCCTGGAAGTAAAGAATAACTGGTCGCTGCGTGCCGAATTTACCCAACCGATGAATCCGTGCAACTGACGAGCAGTTAACACCCCTTTTGTCCTGAAAAACCTCTGTGATAACCTTATTGCGCAGTGCTGTTTCTGATTCATTAGGTGTCTCAGGGATCCCAAACACGACCAAATTGGACCGGCGGCTACGATCTTCAAGCTCAACCAGCTTATCATGTTGTGAACTTATTCTCTTCTCGACGTTCAAAATCGTCGGCCGCAAAGTCTCGATAGAACGAACCTGCATGTGCAGTTGCTTCACATCTTTTTCAAGAATACCTAGACGATTCCCGAAACTACTAACTGCAGATTCAGTTGATTCAAGACGATTCTTTATCGCCTGTAATACTGTGCGATTGTCACTCTGTCCCTGCAAGATAGTTTGAAACATTTCTTCAACGCTGGGACCTGGGTTTTCCTCGACGTCTCCGCACAACAGTAGTACACAAACAAGATAGGAATCATATGTAATCATCATGCAAGTGCGTGGTCTCGGCACAACAAAAAGTAAGAGTTCATCCCCAGATCTAACATTAGAATGATAACAACCAACCTGTACAGCAAAAAAGTAATTCCTGATGAGCGACATAGTCCCAGCCGCTTCGCCGAGCCCACTGAAGAAGAATCACTGAAGATCGCCTTTTATGCAGTCTGAGGCTTGTGACGTCGTCGACTTGCGCTGATACCGCTGGAAGGCTCCCATGGCGTCGTCCAATATAGCTGTAGCCACAGACCACGTGCAGTTGTTGTCGCTGATCGGCACATGCTGGTAATCACTGCCGTCGAAGCTTTCGGCTGCTGTCGAGGCTGCAACTGTCAGGAAAACCTGTACAGCAAAAAAGTAATTCCACTAATCAGAAGGAACTACTGCGAATCACGCATATGCTTAAAGATTTTTATGCAGTAATCACTGTAGATAATCTGTGAACTCCTCATTTTGCTGATCTTTGTTATCTCTAAAAAAAAACACGTAGCCTACGAATCAAGAGATCGCTGATTCATTTTCACTGAAAATAATCATCCGTAATCCTGGGCTAGCTCGATTTTTTTTTTCATCTCATGCTCATTTTCATTATTATCTTCAGGTAATGCTTGCGTGCTCGTGATTGAGCATGGGGGGGGAATGGTAATGGTTTCAAAAAGGGCGAAATGGTTTCGTTTGATTCAGAGCCCAAAGCCAAAATTATTTGTAGTATTTGAAAAGAAATGCTTATGGTTCGGTGGGCCAGAATAGCTGAACATTGCCATTTTCTATGCACGGGCCACGACGCCTGGAATGTTTCAAGAAAAAAAGTTTGCGTTGTAAGCCCTAAGCGATGTTCTGCGGGCATATTTGTATGCGTCTAGCTTATCTTTATCTCGTTCTTGCTGGTCTCTTCGTGGCGATAAAGCTAACATCACGAGCAGCGAAGGAAATATTGATTGTCCAATAGAAAACGGAGCGAGCTCCAGAAAAGAAGCCGTGTTTATATATGATGGCCTGTTGGTGTCAGAGTGGCACATGGATGTGTTTTTGTGTCAGTGTCGGAGTTATTTAAGTTGTGCGGTCGATTACAGAAAGCCTGTGACACATTGCTCGGACGTGAGCGGTTCCGAATCGATAGCCGGATCTCTCGTTGTCTCAGCTTCACGTATAGCTGCCATATTCCGGTGAGGATGACTAAGCCAGATAATTATATATGGTGGGAAGAGCCGTCGTTTTTAACATATTTCTATTCTCCCTGCCAGCAAGTCAAGCTTGTCTACAAATTATCAAGTAATGGCGAATGGTTGTTTTGATCTTCTATGAGATTCTCGTTTGCAAGTAATAGTACGTTAAATCAAGTGTTGTCAAGAACCGAGTGCATAATTTACCGTCTAATCGTGTTTTGGCACGTTTATATGGTTTATACGACGAATTCGACAAAGAGACTTGTCCGTATTGTTTGAAAACAGAACATAATCCAACATGACGCGCACAATTTATATAAAAAAAGAAAAAAACACTCCATTGACTCTTTCTAATGAATCCCCACTTGCCAGATATATAACTCTCTTTAGCGAGACAAGTGAACTTTCTTTGGACATCATTACACTCTCTCCGGACAGCCGTGCAATGCAGGTCTCTTTAAAAAAGACCCAATGTCTTTTTTAAAGCAAGATATGGCAAGTCCAGTTCTGTTCACTTCAGTTTTATTTCCTTAAAGCCCCCCATTGGGAGGTGCTACATACGGGGTGGGATTGCAAATAAAAGACAAGCAGCGAAGATTCAGTAAACAATGTAGGTGATCAGTGACGCTATCTTGGAAAGTAGATGACGAGGCAATGGTCACGATGCCAGAGGGACGGCAGTTGCAGCCTGAAGCCGCTCTGAGGAACAATGAAGCAAAAAACGTAAACGGAGGACAAACAAGAAAAGCCACAATTTCGCCGCAATTACGAAGCAAAGAATGCGATAGCAACAAATTAGAACGTAAAAAGATGAACGGGAAGCAACTCAATACTTGCGGAGCATCACTCAAGCACAAATGATGAACGAAGAGAACACACATAGGACGAGTGCGAACGATCAACTGTCACAGCTCGACACATGCACCACGCTCATCAAACACAAAGAAAGATCTTTCTTGTCCTTGTATTTTGTGCGCGCTAAAAAAGTTTTAATATGGATACATACCAACTTGCCCAGTTATCAGTTTTACTACAAAGAAGGACGCTTGAAAAGAACGCCCAGGTATACACAGGACAAACGCGAACTGTCACAGTTGTTACTTCTTCGTGCTTGATCAACGCGCGGAGAGTGGCGCCTCCTTGTTGAACACTGCGGCGCGTGGAGTGACCCCTCTGTGCCTTCTGTGGCGTGGGGAGTTCGAAGCATTGCTTGCCCGGCGTTTCGTATTGTGAGTGGGTATAGAGATGGGACACTTTTTCGCACGCGTCTCAAGATCAGTTGAAACAAAATCTAGGAGCGTTGCTTTAAAGCGCGTCCTTCGCCCCATCCCGCGGGTGGGTACTCAACAAGTCGAAGCACTTCCGAGATCTGCGTACCGCCAGCGGTAAATGCTCATCGCTAGCATTCTCAACAATGAGGAGCACGAGGCAGAACTCATAGGCAATAAAGAAAGAAAAAAAGGCACGTGGCAGAACTGTCTAACGCAGCAGACGGCGGAGCGAGGGGTCACAGGTTCGAATACAGGTGGCACTCTTCCAAGTTTTTTTCGTCGTATTAATTTTTCTTTGTCGCTTTTATTTATATATACGCACATATCCTTATCCGGGACGTCACGGCGACGGCGAAATATCGCCCGGGAGTGTCCATATAATTGCTATCGCCATAAATATTCAAAGGACTTTTTCTTTCCAGGTGCATGTATTGCCAACACAACCGTTGTAATCTTGTCGTGGCCTGTTATTTAAGTAGATCAAATGTTTTGTTTTAAACGATAGCATAGTTATTGCTTATTTTTGCCGTTTATGATATACGTGAACTGCGATTCTCAAAAAATGCTAGTGAGCTGGTTAAACAAAGCTTCATTTTCTAGATGTCAATTGCGAATGTGAAGACAGAAAGAGAGATTTCATACCAGCTATTAAATCACTTTCCCGCTCATTTACACTGACAGCAGTATTTTTGCCACGTAAAGAAGCACATTCAGTCACGTCTTCGCCATGCTCACAAATAAGTTTTTGGTTGCACCTTTGCGGTTTCATCTAGATTTGCGGAAAAATATAACCCTATTTTATTCAGTTGAAATCATTATTGATGCCTACTTTCTTCTTGCTTATGTGCTTTTTCTAAATCTTATTTGTGACAGGTTTTTAGAAAAATTAATTAAATACTCCTTTGTAGTGATCCCGGTGCGTAGATGTGCCTTGGCAGACAAAAACTTGCTAGAAGTCCTACATGCCACCAAGCTTTCGATGCACTTTTAAAAGATTTTCCTTTGCTCTTCTCCTGAAAAACAAAAAATCTTGAACAGTTATGCGTACACGACAGTGCACTTTCAGCCCCCTTGTTTATTTTCCTATAGCAGTCGTTTTCAGTGTGAGCGCTTTAGAAACGCGAGAATGGTGGTAAAAAAAACTGCTGCGGAAAATCCGCCTCAATGTGTCGTTGCAACTCGAAAAAGCACTTAAACAGCTTCTTGTAAGGTACGCTGTGCACTGTGTTCAGGTTTGCGTCTGCTATCATGGCGTATTAATGCCAGGGAGGAGCGCCGACGCACAAGCGAGTACAGGGATGTTAATACAAATAACTCAAAAGACCTGTATCTTCTTGCTTGTTAGGACTCCCTGTTTTGAAAAGTTCCGGCCGATCCCCCGCACCGGGGAAACCGTGCTCCTGCGAAGCAGTCAGCTCAGAACAGGCTGTGACGCAGTGTTCGATTTCGAGCCAAGTGTTACTAGGCGGATTGACTTCTTTTTGTGCCAGCAGTATCGAACATTGGGGAACATTAACTGACGGTTATCTAGCGATATCCAGTGCTAGCCAAAAGTTGCGCACCACTATCTGAGAGTCAGTAGCTGTCGCATAGGGCTCGTACAACATGAAGTTCTTCCGTAATGATGGCGACGGATTGCGAACAAATGTATAATCACATAAACCGGGAAAGTATATAAGTAGGGCTAATCATGAATATACTGCAGACAAAATAATGATCTGTAGTCTGGCCAAAGAAAGGAAATTCGCTACTGGCAACGAATCCTTGGATTCTGTACAAGAGTCTGTATGCCTCGCAAAACAAACCAACAAAAATAGATCTACTTATGTGTCACAAACGGCAGGCATTATCAAATTCTAACAAATGCACTGCTGCTGTCACTAGAGCGAAAATATACAGCGCCAGTTATAGTATATGTGGTTTCGAACATGGAGGATAACAAAAAAAAAAATACTTGAGCGGTTTATGAAACGAAAAATGGTAGCTGTAAGATTAAGATATCGGAAGAAATTAGAATGAGACAGACAATAAACAGGTGTCGTTGACATTCCAGTTGATATTAGCCGAAAGGTGCCAATTCGGGCCGGCCGCCTTGTATGTAGGACAGACAACAAGTCGTCACATATAGTGACAGTGTGAATGCCATAAATGCCAGTGAAAGGGAAAAGAAGCCGACAACGGCAGCCAGTCAGATGGAGCGACGAAATCAAGAAGGTAACTGGGATAAAATGAAATCAGATGATGTAAGAAAATTTATGGTTAATTGGAGATCATAAGGAGAGGTTTTTGTCCTGCAGTAAATATAAACATCGCTCGAGTGTGATGCTAATGATAATGATGATGCCCACTTCGAGCTAACAGTAGCCTCCTCTATTCAATAATACCTAACACTAGTGAGCTCTGACCGAGCATTAGCGAACAATAACCAACAATTACCAGTGGTGAGCGCTAGAATAATATTAATATTGTCTAACTCACAGCTTTCCTCCATTATTAAGGCCTATAGCCTGCGGTAAGCTAAGATTTGCAAAAAACGCCAGGCATGCACGGAAAAGCGCAAGACAGCCACAGCCTAAGCTAGAAGAGCGCCATTTCTAGAACCAGTTGCAAACTCTCTTGGGGCTAGTAACAGAAGTGTGCTTTCAAGGTACCCACTACTCCATCAATTGATTCGGTAGCTGATGACGATGACGAATTATGGTTGAGCCCTCTTTGTTATGTTTTTGTTGTTAATTTTTTTAAAGATCATTCCTAGAATTATTTTTCTTTTTCCATTGCTAGTAATTGTTGATAAGCTATCACCCATAGCATACAATAAGTTTTCTTGGCCACTTCCCCAGAGTGGGTATGTGCCACAGGATAGAGGCAACAAACAAACAAACAAACAAACAAACAAACAAACAAACAAACAAACAAACAAACAAGCCCTTTGTAATGGGTTGGAGACATTCAACGACCAACTCGTAATGCAATTCATGTTGTCTGACGCCCAGTTACACAATTCACGTCGTATGTTAAAGCGGTTCTTTCCCGACATAGCGTAGAGTCGTAGAGTGTTTGTGCGCCGGAGTTTCGAGCACCGGCATGGCTCAGTGATAGAGTATTGGGCTGGCACGGAGAGGACCCAGGTTTGAACCCCATTCCATCCTGGGTATTTTTCTTATTTCTTTTTCTTCTTATTTCCTGCGATAGTGGTTAAGGACACCGGCGGCGGCGGCGGACAACTTCGGCACCCTTGTTGTGATCTCATAACAGCTTTCACTCTAAGAAGAAGCAGGACTTATGTGCATCATTACAGAAAATCAGTACATCCGTACCAAAACAGATATTAATACAAAGAGTAGTCAACATTACCTAATGCTAGTCAACAGTTAACCGGCTCTAGGCGTCGTTCCGCAACACTAGCTGACATCGTTAGCCCATCAGTTTTGCTTTTTATGGGATCATATACGTTATGTACCGTGGCATAGACGCCGCATGTCCATGATATGAAGATATGAAGTCACGTGCGAAGTATCTGTCCTTCATATACTTATGTAGTATTCGGGGCCAGGAGTCGCTCTCTGTCGGACGCGCATCTCTTGTGTCCTAGTTAGGAATAACGTCGGCGCGCTCCTCATGTGCTTAGCTTTGGGTTCTCGACAAAAACACTAGGTGACAACCCTAGTGGACCTTTCTGTAAGGACTTTTAACAACGAGGGAAGTGTTTAGAATCAGAATATCAGTAAAGGACAAAAAGAAAGCTCGGGTTGTTTGCAGGCGCTATCTGTTTAGAGAATATAAATGGGGAGTGCACATTGTGTGGTCGCCGCGATCGAGCATCCCCGAACAAGCTTCCCGCAGCCATTGCAGGCAATGCCTAAGGGCGAACTGTGGGACACACTCTGACAGTGGTCTGTTTGTAGAAATAAATGGGACATACTAGAGTGAATGCCCCAATTAAGCAATAGCGCAGCCGTAGAATCTTTGACCGTTTATAACTGTATAGTTTATACGAGCCGTTCCTGCGTGGACGCAACCAATGGACGCAAAACCACGCAAGAACGTGGTTATCCTACAGCTTTTCAAAAAATTTCTTTTAAAAAAATTGAGGAAATTCGCATTTCCGCGACGTGTCCGCGCCGTAAGCGAGATTATTTTTGTATGACTTCATAGATGCTTCATTATCGATATTACTAAAGTATCCTCGCCCTCTACCTTTATGGATCTCCCTAGCCAGTGATTCCCCGGCTGCTTCTTTTTTTTTCAATGCAGTACATTCGTTGGTTGGGGCAGAGACAAACATGAGCGTATGCCGTGCCTTCTTTCTAACATTATTTTTAGCGCCGTCTTTCCATTCCAGTTTCTGCAGCATCAAAAGGTGCATAGACCAAAGATTAAGAATGTAGGGCTCGCACCTGCTCTTAGAAAAAAAGAGTGTACGATGCCAAACAGGTGAAACATGTAATATTGAGGAAAGAAAAAGCAAACCAAATATCACAACAACGTTCGCTCGACTAGTTCTCCAAACGACGGCAGTAGACAAGCTCGGACCCGCAGGAGCTATATCGTCGTAAAAAACAGAGTAGAGTAAAAGCTCGTTTCTTCGACACCGGTTAATTCGGGAAGTCGGATAACTCGGGCATGTTCTCTGGTCGCGGAAAACATATGTATTGTTTAATGGGATGCAACATCCCTTAATTTGGTCACATTTTCGCCGCAACTAGGTTAATTCAGGCGTTCCTCTGAGAGCGGCATGCACGAATTGCCGAAAGTGTGCAAGGCAAAGGAGCAAAAATGACGTTTGCAAAAAACCGAATTGGCCGCGCGGCATTTCCTTCGTTTTGGCTTCAGCCAATGCGCGTGCAACGTCACAAACATATTCATATTTTGTGACATACCGGGGTTCGCAGCCGTAGAGGGTACGAGCCAGATCTAAGGAGCAAGCAAGCAAGCAAGGAAATGAGTAAGCATGCTGGCATAAAACTCGCTTGCTACATTGCGGTGGACCAAACGAACAGTTGCCGCGCATCTTTTCTGGCGAAAAAAAAAATTGTCGCGTGTGCGTAGTCGTGTTGGTGGTGGTGGTACATAATAAGGCATTGTTCAGAACACGTTTCTGCTTAAAACACGGGCGCTTGAGCCGCTATCACAAGGACAACGAGGTCGCTAATGAAGCAACTAGCGGCTCTTACACACCCAAGCAATATTCCTATTCCTTGTATAACTTCTACATTAGAAAAATTGACAATTTCGTATCTTCGTCCGTGGATCATTTTCAACGTTTATAAAGGATTGCATCCGCAGAAAGATTTATTTATTTATTTATTTATTTATTTATTTATTTATTTATTTATTTATTTATTTATGTAATGCTCGGGTTATCTTTCTTGATTTATGTTGGTAGCGGCTCATCATTAGTGCGGCACGCCACCGGCAACAGCAAAGCACGACGCGCAATCAGATACTGCAGGTTTTCGTGTTGATTACCACAGTCATCGTCAGAATCACCGTTCATCGCAGATGAAGGTCCGATTGTGGCCGTTGCTTGACTCCGCCGGTGTCCTGTGATCTGCATTCACATTTGCCCTCGCGAATAAATATTAGTGTCAGGGTCGCTTCCAGGACGACGCACGCTTTTCTGGTGAGCCAAGGAGAAGCAGCATTTCTTAGGTCACAGGCTGGAACCCAACTTCAAACTGCCGCTGCCGCCGTTTCGTCATCCTAAACATACCAAGCCCTCCCGCTTTTCCTCGCTTCGGAGGGCATAAGAGACGTCGTCATCGTACCGCTTGCGTTCCGCAAATGTGCAAGTCATCGTTAAGGCGACCGTGGCTACATTTATTAATGCACGTAAATGGCAAATGCTCTCTGCGGCAATGTCTGCAGCCGGAAATGGAATGTCCTTCTAGGATGGCTGTTCACGTGGTTTTCCTCGTGTGCCACTGATGCCGCTATAGCAAGTCATCTATTTTTACAACGATGTGTATTGCGCAAACTTGGGCTGTAAGGAGCATCTGCCAATAGGAATGATGTGTTCCACTTTCAGCTGAAAAAATACGTTGCTAGCGTCGGCACGCGATCACGACGTGCGTTCTATATGATAAGAACCAGCTGCATCCTTCCTGCTACGATAACATAAATAGTAATTAGCGTTTTAGTGGTGGCTTAGGTTTAGTGAGTAGCACTTCCCCCTTCGTTCGTAAACACGTGACAATATTTAAACACTCGGCCCAAGTGTGTGGTGAAGCGGAAGAAATAGAAAGAAACGTGGTCGCGATCGACAAAACCTTGTGACAGGGTGCTTCATATGGGCTGATGTCATACCAGTTATAATGCTTCTCGGTATTGTGACAGTTCACATGCGATGACATTTTTTTTGGTAAATTTAACTACCAAGATATCGAACAATTATGCGCTTTCTGCATATAGGAATACTGGGGCCTGCTGAACACAAAGTTGGCAGCTTTTTTTTCAAAACGGCTCTTTCTCAATAAAGTAGCATTTAACGCACGAGAAGACAAAAAGAGGCAACCGCTTGATTTCTTTACAACTCGGCAATTAAATCTGCCTTTAGAGAGCTTTAATAAAACCGTATTTCGGATACCTCAAGGGCCGGTAATTTATTTAGCTTTTTATGATATATATCACGGGAAACCAGAAAGCTCATTAGGCTAACGCATGGAACCAGGCTTTGGGAACCACCTCTGAAACAGTACTTGGAGCCGGGCACCCATGCTAGGGTTATTGAGATATACTCACAGTACACATCATTTCATGGCTGCAGCTGAAATATTTCAAAAGGAGGACCTTTCAATTCGCAGCTCGCTTCTGCTTTTTTTATTTTGAATGAGCAAGGTATGTGCAATCTAGCAGAAGATGGAAAACAATAAACTATTGATTCATATTCGGCGCCGGAAGATGAAAAAAAAAACTTGTATTATGAGTAGAACAATACTTTCAAGGTAACTGCAATTCATCTAGCATATTCGACATATTTTGCGGTGGTGGAGGCGTAACCTACAGCCCTGGAGTAGATTAGATTGTTCTCGATGTAGACTCGGAGACAGAACGTGGTGACCTAGAAAGTAAAAACTTTGCTGTTGCGCGTTTGAAGTGTCCTCACGCAACCAAATGGGTCGCCTTGGCCGCCAAGAACAATTGGGGATCGCATGTGTTTTGTTGTTATCAAAGGCGAAACCAAATGGAAAATTTTTCAAGAATCTCATATTCTGACGCCGCCACCACTCCAATATCGTCGCGACGTAATCCGCTGTATGTCAAAAAATGCGCAATATGTTTTCGTTATTTAACTTTGTGACGACAAAAGAAGACCACGCTCTATTGCTAGGTACTTGAGCAAGGAAAAAAAAAGAAAAATATTTGTGCCGCTTGCAAAACTGTACTGCCATATTTGAGTATTTAAAAATGTTGGTGTAGACCTGTATACAGAAAATAAAAGCTTGCCTTTTTTTCTGAGATCAATCTGTGGTTGATAAATATTTCTATGTTTCCTCCCGCCAGAACTTATATGCCAGAAAGATAAAATTATAAGCACGAAAAAGCTGTGCTTTATCATTTCATAAAAATAAGCGGCAGAAAAGAAATGAAGTGTCCTGAAGAATGGGCGCAGGTATGTGACTTCGCCTTTTCATTTATCAATTTCTAACGCTGTGAGGCACCCCAGAAATTTATTATTTTAGACCAGGGGTCTCAAACTCATCTCAGGCGGCGGGCCACAGTCACATAATTTAGGACCGCGAGGGACGAGTCAAGACAGAATTTAAAAGCGTGGGGGGTGGAGGGAGAGTGTTAATCGTACACTGTCAGCAAACCATACCCATGAAAAGAAAACGTTTGCATATCTCAAATGCGGGTCATTTC
>JALIZH010009798.1:0-33399 GCA_030522465.1 Rhipicephalus appendiculatus
GGCGACAGCGGTGCAGCCAGATGAACTTTTCGCGGTGGTTTGCCGTTTTTGAAGTCCCTCATTGAAAAAAAAGTAGCACATTGCGGCACTTGTCAATGCTTAGGGGCGTTTCAGATCTCAGCATAATACAAAAAGTTTGGGCACTTTTGAAAAGCGCGCTGGCGGACCGGTCCTTACAGCGACTCTCGGCGGACGAATTTTCGGTTGTCATCAAGGAGGTGTGCTGAACACGTCCCTAACGGCCGCTCTGTGTGAGTTCCTACGAACTGGAGTGGCTGCTGGCATGTCCACAAATGGTGACGGCACCAAGTATAGACAAGTATAGAAATGTTGTGCTTTTTCTTGTCAGTTGATGTGAAAAGTAAAACGAGTATTTTTTTTTTGTTTTGATAAACTAATGGAAAATATTTCTTTTCACGTTTCATGCTCACGTCTTTTACGTTACTTATAAATATTGTGAGACGACGCCAGGTACGATGAAACGATCGTTGTATTTTACAACAAAGGCGCGCGAGCCAGAGAACGAACACCCGGCGAGAGAACACACGATGATGATGATGATCACGATGATTTGTATGCACAGGTGAAGATGATGACCAACACAGTCAGCGCTCACAATATCGACGAAAATCGCCCGAACCACCACGAGACATTTTGTCCTGTTTGCTACGCAGCACCATCTCGCGCTCTCATGACGACCCCAGCGGCACTGTGCATGACCTTAAAGTATAAAGCGCTGACATACTAGTACTTTTTGTATTGCCAGGCGACACGTTCTCGGCAAAGTGGGATTCCATCCAAAAGGTTCTCCACGGCGTTTGGTGAGAGATTTCAAGACGGCAAACCACCCGGAAAAGCTCACCTGACTGTACCGCTGCTGCCTAAACAAAAATCAGCCGAAGCGTACCGCGTGAAAGCCAAGCGGCAGACCATTTCGAGTGTGCTCACCTGCCAAGCATAGTTTACCAGCAGCAGACGACACGCCGCTGGCCCTACGTTTTGCGTAATCGCTTTGAAGGGGGAGGGGGTTGCAATCTTGCAGCCGGCTGCATCGACTCTGTGGGTTCCATATCACGTCATGGCCTCCGAGATTAGCCGGCGCGCAGCCGGCTAATCTCGGAGGCCCCGATCACGTATGACTGGTTGTTTCGCTTGCCACTAGATGACGCGAAAAGAGGCTGTGGTTGCTATCGCTCACGCTTGAAGGCGTTGCAAGGAGCCGCCGGAGCGCGCGAGCCACTCGCTCGCGTGTTCCCTTTCATAAAAATTGACAGTGTACCTCTGGAAGGGCCACAAAATAAAGGCCCTTGTTTATCAATATTGCCGCCCCACCACCACGTGTGAGGCGATCTTTCCGGATAACTGAATAACTGGGTGGTGCAAACTCATGATCGAAAACATCGGGCGTGAGCCACGTTTCTGTGACGGCTGCTGAGTGAGGCTCATGATCAATGATCAAATTTTCAACTGATTCAGGCTTATTAATCACGCTTCGAGCATTCACCGTGACAAGTGCTAGCTCGCCAATTTTGCAGCGTGACGAGTGGTAGCTCCCTTTTTTGTTTGGTCACTGGGTGCGTTCGTCACATCCGCTGTACGCGCAGTTCCTAGTCCAGCTTCTACGTGTTTTTTTCTCTTTTTCAACGTATCTTATCATCCTTTTCATTGCTCCAAACATAGGCGCAATTATTTATATACAGCTTGTCAAAAACTAAAGACACTTTTGCTTTATTTTTCGGTTTGCCTTCGCACTGTTCCAAAGTTTCCTTCGAATGTCACGTACTGGTCTCGAAAAGACTTCTCCGATTGATAGGCCTGTATCTCGAAGTTTACATCCCCGTTTTAGTATTGAAGATTTGTCTCTTGAGTCTAGGAGCTTGAAAATTACCCGCCTAGTTTTGTTTCATTCAGCCTTACCAATCCGATGTATGCATTCGACTGCCACTGATTTTAATTATAGTGTGTCTTCAATTATGTTTTTGTTCACTGCACAGTCAAGACTCAAGGGTGTTTCTCCTTCCGCCTCCGGAAAGTCATATATTATTAGGTTATCTCGCCTGCATAGGTCGGCAAAACTTTTGGAGCTCACTCAGACTCACTCATGAAACATATTTTGCGCTTAGGGCTCACTCGGACTCAGACTCACCAAAATTTTCCTGAGCTGGACTCACTCGGACTCACACTCACGAACATTTTCTTCAACTGGACTCACTCAGACTCAAACTCACCAAAACATTACTCACCCGGACTCACTCGACTCAGACTCACGACTCGATCTGAGTCTGAGTGAGTCCGAGTGAGTCGACTCATGAGTCCGTTAGCCTAGAATTAGCTTTTTCGACCATGGTGTCAATGCGCTTGAACACAAATATCTCACGTAATCAGTGCTCTTCTTGGCGCCTTTTCATATAGTACCTTCGAATACCAGTTATGAGTGCTCGCAAACCAGTAACGTCATTTTTATTGAAAGATGACAACATAAGACATATTTATAAAGGACTTCCCTGGAAGATTTGGCGGAGGGGGGAGGGGGGGGGGGGGGGTCAAGGCACTCTTCTACGTAATTCGCGCCTCTGATCAATAAATATTGAAGTGGTTTATGAACGACACTGCTTCGGAATAGGTCTGAGTAGACAAGAGTATAAACGTGAATCCAGGTAAGGCTTATAAAGTAATGTTGGAGATGAGTGGATAGGATTATAGGTCAGCAAAAAAAGTGGAAGTCCCTCAGACTCACTCAAGAAATATATCTTGCGCTTTGGACTCACTCGGACTCATACTCACAAAAATTTTCTTCAGCCAGACTCACTCGGACTCAGACTCATCAATATATTACTCACCCGGACTCACTCAGACTCAGACTCACGGCTTGATCTGAGTCTGAGTGAGTCCGAGTGAGTCGACTCATGAGTGAGTTCGCCGACCTATGCTCGCCTGCTACGATTCCCTAGATCATCAATTTTTTTTTTTGCATAGATCTGATTACCGATTTCATATTTGCTATTTGTTCTTGAAACGAATCCACTTTTTCTTCTAGCCTTGTGAGCAAGTCTAGTTTCTTGTAAATTTTCGTCAGGCGGTTATCCTTTATTTCTTTTATATCCGCAGCTATTTCCTTTAATTCTTGGCTGATTTCTGGGCCCGGATTCGTCTCAACGGCTCTGCCCAATAATAAGAGTTTAAGTGTCGGTACAACATGGTCAATCACAACAGCACATAGCCGTGGGCACGGCAGCAGAAATAAGAAAGGGTCGTTTGAACCGATACACTTTCCATATCGCTTTCTCACCTGTAGGATGAGCACAAGCGGATTGTTAGGTGGCCGCATTCCGTGAGTGCCGCCGTGCCCAATGGTTCCGTCTCGAGGGAGATGGGCATTTATGGCTGGGTTGAGTGGTGGCGCTGAGCGCAGGCGATGCGCACAGGTTATGCGACCAGAGTCCGCGCAGGTAGATGACGACGAGCGCCGCAGCATGGTATCCCATAGCTTGATCGGCCCGCAATCTTGTGCATGGACACCGGTGACATTAGAGAGTAATTGCTGAGCGGCTCAGTGGGCCAGCGGGCCCAGCGAACAAGCGGAGACGCCAACTGCTCATGTGCGGCACGCTGAGACAGCCAGCGTTTTTACGGAACGAGCCGCTCGCCCGCTTTAGATAGATAGATAGATAGATAGATAGATAGATAGATAGATAGATAGATAGATAGATAGATAGATAGATAGATAGATAGATAGATAGATAGATAGATAGATAGATAGATAGATAGATAGATAGATAGATAGATAGATAGATAGATAGATAGATAGATAGATAGATAGATAGATAGATAGATAGATAGATAGATAGATAGATAGATAGATAGATAGATAGATAGATAGATAGAAATGATCAAAGTGCCTGCAGGTCACTAAGAATAAATTATTTACCCCTTCTTCGTGAGGCCTCCCTCTGCAGTGTCTCCGACTACAGACTACCTCCGACGATAGACGAGCCCTATACCCAGAATTTGCGCCCCACGTGGGCCGTAGGAATTGCACGTCAAGCGTAGGTCCTGTCCTTCGTTTTGCGTGTTGAGATTGTGCTTAGCGCGTTTTGAGTATTCGGTGCGTGTACAATTTCATTCCACTACGCGGTGACCTGCTGCCCGTTGCGCGGTGTTTTCTTTCTCCCATGGCTCAAGGCAGTCTGCGCTGCTGGTGTTCTGAATATTTTCTTACTTGTGTCCTCGTCTTTTCGCGCCGTTTACGAACGTTTGTCTCAAGGCGGAGAAAATGCAGCTCCGCTTTGAAAAGGGAATACCTCCTGACAGCGAGCAGAATCCTGAGCTTGATGTGGTTGACCAGGGGCTGGCGGAGCCATCGCACACACTTCGCCGTGTCGATGAGTTATGCTGTTCGGTCATAGACCCCTTTAGCCATGAGCCCACGCAGCCAACGATTGCAGGTAAGCCACAGATCCGACCTCGATTCGAGGTCGTATGCATTCTACGATGACCCAGAATCAGTGGCTCATTTCTTGATGAGTTGGAGAAGTATACTAAAGCTACTTGCGCCTCAGAAGCTTATGCAATGGCTCGAGTCCTGCCCCTGCCTTTACAAGACGCCGCAAGGCGATGACGTAGGCTACGATCGCCTTTCACCGCATGGGAAGAGTTCGTAAAGCGCCTCTAAGAGGAGTGTCTGCCCCATATGTACGAGCAGCGAGTCCAGTGTGAGCTCGAACTGAGAACCGAGCGTCAGCACGACATTTTGCTCGAGTACATCCGGACGAAACAAGGGCTGCATTTCTGAACAGCACCAACTGCCTTGGAAAGGGACAAATAAGCTTGGGCCATTCGACAGAGTCACCCCAGAACCAGGGCATTTCTTTACGGGAGCACATTCGAAACCTTTGAGCATCTTGCCCGGGAGGCTCGCGGTGTACAGGACGATCTCTTTGACGATAGAGCGTTCGTGCCACCGTCAGCGCCACAATTTGTTCTTGAGCCGTCTATCGCTTGGCGCGCTCCCGTCGCCAATTCCACGTGCGGCCTGACGAGCCCAGGAGCAACTATGCCCATCTCCTCCCGGCCATTACGAACTATCCTACAACTGTTGCTCCAAGTACGGTTTCGAGGTGCCCACTACACCATATTTCTTCCTCTTGCGAATTGGCAATGTACTCACTACGGCTGCCTAAAAGAACACGCGCACCTGCATCACTGCACACATTGATGATGCTATTGCAGCTGCCTATGATTATTACTTATGTCTAAGCGCTTCGTGATAGGTGAGCCTTTAAATTACCCACTCGTTGCACAGTTCACGGGTTTTGACGTCTGGTGCACTTCTACGCTTATTTGACTGGCATAGCGAATTGCGGGACAGAAGAAACGGCCGAGCAGACCAACACAAAAGGACAGAGCGCTAACTTCCAACTGAGCTTTATCGGCAAATCGCATCAAATATGTAGGCTTGCGCAAGCGTACAAAAACACCCGAACGTAACGCCAATATTAGACAGCACCATCGCAACATCACAGGCCGAAGTTTCATAGACGGTTCACCTGATTAACGAAGGACACTTCATGTTCAGATAAAGCCAACGAAGGGGCGCTGGTACATGTAATGCCAGATCTTGCTATGCAATGCGCTCGGGTGTTTTTATATGCTACTAGCCCAATCTTCGACACTTGAGGTTCACGCTTCTGCTACGCAACATTACATGAGCTGCGTAGACTACTTGCAGTACACGACACTCATTTGGGTTTTTTTTTTTTTTAACATCAATTTCAGGCACTGGAATGGTTCTGTGATGTAACAAATCTTGCCACGCAGAAGGCCCGAGTTCGATTCAAACTCTAACAACTGAGCAATTTTGCGATTTATTGAGTCCCATCTATCTCGATTTATCGCTCACCAACACACGGATGTTCCGCTCACAACCAACGACGCCAACGCAGACGAAGACGCCGGCCCCGGAATTTCTCCGAAACGCGCTCTTTCACGCTATCACGTTAAAAATGTTCGCGTACACTGAACAAGTATACCAGTGTATGTAGCTCTGCACTGTAGCCTTTGCCAAAGCAGAATCACGCTCAGGAATAAACAAACCGCACCGAACGGCATCATCGTGATAGCGGTGAAGAGGGCTCCATTCCCGGCTATGCTAATGAACATCTGAGGATAATCGCACGCCTCTATCATTTAAAACTAAGCTGCGGGAGACCAATGGGAGTGAAAGCAGAAAAAAAAACACAGGAAGGCACAGGGCATTGCTAAGAATTCTAGTGATAGCAAAGCTCCCTTATCGCGCGAGCATAAAATATATGCGCTCTCCTGCAGGGTCCATCATTAAAGCACACCACTCATGTCGAGTTCTCCTTTTCCTTTCACGCTACCGAACGATGAAAGAGGCTTATGTAATCATTGATGACTCCCTACCCCTCCAAATCAATGGTCTTCTTGCTTCTCAAACACTGCCTCTCTCTGTCCCTTTCTTTTACCTGCGAGCCGAGCCATCCATCCTCGTGCTTCGTAGCTCGCGTGCGCGGGCTGCGCTCACATGAATTCCGTTTCGTATCCGTCTCCTTCTAATGGGGAAGAAGGTTCATTTCAAAGCACAGCGCTATTGGCGCACGCTATCCACAAGTGCGAAATCTCTCTGTCAACAGGAGCACGAGGTGTTCCTGCCGGGACTACAAGTCTGCGGATAGGATGCGGTTACCGCTAAACAACCCCGTGCGCACGCACGCACGCGCGTGTGTGTGTGCGTGTGCGTGTGCGTGTGTGTGTGTGTGTGTGTGTGTGTGTGTGTGTGTGTGTGTGTGTGTGTGTGTGTGTGTGTGTGTGTCTGTGTGTCTGTGTGTGTGTGTGTGTGTGTGTGTGCGCGCGCGCGCGCTCAAGGCAAGGGTCATTCGACATAGTGCCCAATAGGAGTGCATATATAACGCGAACTTTTTCAACATTTTGACCAGCAACGACTCGGCTGTTACCTGTTCGAGCTTGCCTTCGACACGAATCTGGCATTATTCAAATTAAATTTTAACAACGAAGCGGTTTAACCTCAGCATAATTTGTCTCTCGGAAACAGTAATGACCATCATCATGAACCGGCGCGCAGGCTTTACACCCTCATCTTTATGTTTTTTTGTCTTCTGATTCGCTTCAAGAACAGGTGAGCCATTTTATCCGGCATGGCCTAGATTGACCCTGATGGTTAAGAGAACGAGTACACAGAGAAAAAAGCGAGAGACAGAGAGAGAGAGAGATAGACAAATAAATATATAGAAATAAAGAGAAAGTAACAAATTTTTGGCGAAAAAAAGTTCTTCATGAGGAGGGATTCCAACCCGCGTACCATCGAACCGAAGGCGAGTGTCCTGAGCAATCGGCCATCCAGGCACGCTAGCAGAACTTAGCGTAGCCTCGAACAGTATAGTGAGCAAAGAGGTGGGAAAGGGAAGTGAGCGTGTTGAGGAGAGGTGTGATGGTGAAGATGGGATAAAAGAGAAGGAGAGGATAAATCATAGCATAGAAACAATGCGAAAGAGAAAAATAGAGATAAAGTAATGCAAAAAGAGAAAACAGACAGACAAATAAGTAGGGTGAGAGGTAGAGAGAGAATTGATAAGAAAGAAGCAAGCCAGAAATAAAGGGGATACAGAGAGATAGAAAGAAATAAATAGAAATAAACGGGGAAAGAAGACAGAAATAACGCAGAGAAGAGAGAAGAAGAAAAGATTACAGGAAGAGAGAAAGAGAAAAGTGTCGAAATCTAGCGAAAGCAAAAGCCAAGACTACATAGGTGGCCAACAGCTCCGCTCTCTCTAGCATTGTGCCTATAGTGCGACCCAAGCTAATTTTTACTTCAAGGTTTCATTTTTCTCGGTCTTCAAATAGAATGGGGAAATAAGGCAATATTTGTTACTCGAACCAACGTGTTGAACAGACGTTCTTGAAGAAAGAGGAATAGTTTTGAAATAGTGATGTCGTGAAGTGTGCACGATGAAAGATACATTTAGTGTAATAGTCGGTCAAGCTTCATTCTCTGAGACTATGGGAAGGTAAATATACGAACAGGCATCCGGCAGGAACAAGGGACATTTGCAAGGCAAGTCAGTGGCAAATTTTCTCAGCATAAAAAAGTAAAAGTTACAGTTACATTGCCATGTAACCCAAGCAAGACAGATGTTGCGGAGATGGGGGCTTTAGGTTATGAAAGTTCATCGGCAAGAACACTAGTCTTCATCGCATACTAGGTAATTTAGTGCAAGCGGGAAATCACAATCTTTCAGTTGTCTTTACTCATAGTTGTCGCAAGCGACGTCATATTGCAAAACACAGAAGACCGCATAGCCTTGACGTTACGGTAAGGACAGCGGGTGCGCGCATACAACGCTAAAGTGGAAGCTTAAGCGAGTTGGTGTACAACATTCTTGCGATTTCACGGGCATTTGTCCATACACACGTGCTACGGAGGTTTCGTGGTTATCGTGCTCGACCGTTGACCCGAAGTTCACGAGATCAGATCCTAGCCGGGGCGACCACATTTCGATGGAGGCCATATGCTAGAGACTTAACTATAGGTGCGCGATAAACAACAGCAACTGCTGAAAACGCCCGGTTCCGTCCACTACGGGATACAGTGATTTTGGGACGTAGAACACCAACAACTACTATAAACTCTTCCATATCGCACTTGAAGTCAAGAAGCCTTTGTGCGCCTTCAGGTATGCGCGAGATTGCTGCTCTCTTTTCCCTTGTATCGGTATTAAATGCGAAGCATTTCTTAGCGAACTTCGGCGACTTTGAGCGTATCTATCTATCTATCTATCTATCTAGCCGCCTACGACTTCGTGCTCTCCTGGCCGTATCGTTAATGGGATTTATACGAAATTTGGTATGGCATAACATGACTGTATGACGAACATAAATGGCTGGTCATATCATGAAAATCATGAATAACTTTTCATGAAAAGTATGATTTACATGCCACGCTCATGGCGCGCTCGCGGCCGTTTCGTTAGCTTGATATACACCAAATTTGGTATTGAGGTACGTGACTGTATGACTAGCATAAATGACAGGTGGTAATATGAAAATCATGACCTGCATGTCATATACAACATGATTTACATGCCTCGCTCATGGCGCGCTGACAGCCGTTTCGCTAGCTTGATATACACCAAATTAGGTATTGACTGACGTGACTGTATGACGAACATAATTGCCAAGTGGTAATACGGAAATCGTGACATAGCATATGCAACATGACTTGCATGGCACGCTCATGACACTCTCGTGACCGTTTCGCTAGCTTGATATGCAACAAACTTCGTATTTAGGGACGTGACTGTATGACGGGCATAAATGACGTTTTAATATGGAAACCATGACATGTCATGCGCAACATGACTTGCATGCCACACTCATGGTACTCCCGTGGTCGTTTCGCTAGCTTGATATACACCAAATATGGTATTCAGCGACGTGATTGTATGACAAGGATAAATGACAAGTGGTAATATGCAAATCATGACATGTCATGTGCAACATGACTTGCATGCCACGCTCATGACACTCTTGTGGCCGTTTCGCCAGCTTGATATACACCAAATTTTAAGGTGAAAGCCTTTAATGTCTCATGCTCGCGTCCGCCCGTCCGTCCATCCGTCCCTCCAGCCGTGCCCCTGGCACAGTGCCAGGTGGGCGCCGGGGCGCGCAAACGGACGCCGGTCGCGTTGGACTCTACAGCGCTCGCGCTTTGCTTGCGTAACGTCGCATTGCCCAGCGTCTCTAATCATGCAAGGAGGGAGACGCGCGCATCACGTTTCATTCTGACCGACCCCGTCTCAGTGGGCACAGGCGTTCGAGGAACACACTTTGGAATTGACAAATTGTCCGTCAGTTTAAACGCTGGAACGCGGATGGCGTCTGCACGATGCGCAGAGCGCGAGAATACGAACGCATGCGAAATGGAGGCAGATTGGTCTCGCGTCTCGCTGTGATTTGAGGTAAAAAAATTAAGCGAACATAAGTGGCAGGTGGTAACATGTAAATCTTGGCATGCATGTCATCTACAATGCCACTTACATGCCACGCTCGTGGTGCGCTTGCGTCCAATTCGCAAGATTGATATACACCAAAATTTGTATTTCGCGACGTGACTGTTTGACGAACACAAATGACAGGTCCTATCATGTAAATAATGACCTGCATATTATGTACAGCATGATTTGCTCCTTGCTGGCTGCTTCGCATCACATCGATTCCCACGGTGCGTGGGATCTGCCGGTTTTTTTTTTGTTGGTATGGGTATTTTTGTTTCCCCTGCGTGAATATGTCATAACCCCTACGGGTGTGTGGCTAACATCCGTGTCTTTCCACCCATGCTCGCATCCATCCATCGATCCACTTGTCTGTTCCTCCAACCCTTGGTCCAACCCACTGTATTAGAATCGGTCCAACTACGTCGAGGTCACATTGTCTTCTGCATTTACTAAAAGAAAATACCTAAAGAACCCCGATTTTGACGTATGTTTTAATCACTTTTGCAGATGTTAGCTTAAAAGTGTTTAATGGGGTTCAGAAATTTTGAATGTGAAGTATTTTAGTGGTGTAAGAACGAAATTTCTAATTAGAAACTGCGACAAAATTTCCTGGATAGCCAGGGTAAGCATAAGGGCTTTCAGCGACAGCACATGGCCGTTCCACTGAAGTTAACTTCCGCTCCACACAGGTCGCGGAGAATCTGATGTACATATACAGGGTGTTCAAAGTTAAGCTTTTTGGATTTCTTAAAAGTCGGCACGCAGAAGAACAAGAAAACCACCTTTGCAGACAACTTATGTATGCAGGAGGACACAAAATGAGACAATAATTATCTCTGTCAGCCGCCTAATTAACTAAGATTTCAAATTATCTTTTTAGTGAGTGCAGCAAGCCAGCATGTTTGTATTGAAAAGTTGGAGGCAGCCGCGTTTATACACAGTTCAACTTGGAAGAATTCTTCTAGCATGTCCGTGCTCCGAGATATCCCGCTGCAAAGTTTGTGGTTCACGTGATTACGCATGCAAGACAGTCAGCAGTAAAGCAAGCTCCTCCGCGGTGTACCGTGGCAGTTGCGTGCTTGGTTTGATCTGACAACGGGTCGAAAGCACAGGCAAACATGATAACGGTTGCCCTTTTGCTACTGGCTGGCGATGGCAAGCAATGACTATTCGTCATATCGGGGAGGAACATTGTGCTGATCCACACCGCCCTGTATGCGTAATCATGAAAACCACAATTAAACTTTGCAGCGGGATATCTCGGAGCACTAACACGCTAGAAAAATTCTTCCAAGTGGAACTGTGTATAAATGCGACTGCCTCCAACTTTTCAATACAAACATGCTTGCTTGCTCCGGTCACTAAAAAGTTATTTATTGAATCTGAGTTAATAGGGCGCCTGACAGCGATAATTGCGATAATTATGCTCTCAATTTGTATCCCCCCTGGATATATAAGTTATCTGCAAAGGTGGTTTTCATGTTTCTCCCAGTGCTGACTTTCAAGAAAACCATAAAGCTTAACTTTGAACACCCGGTATATTTGCATGCTCGTGAACTTATGTATATTATGTAAATACATTGTCATGTACATTGTGTATATTGTATTTAGTGTGGTGTGTGTTACTCCATTGCAGCATATGTTAGGACGTCCTGTGAACTTGGACATTTCCATAATAACGTTTCATGTACATTCTGCTTAGTCGTTTGTATTGGTTACTGTCCATATTGTATAGACACGGTTTCCTAGTGTTTACGTACTACGATGAAATAAACTTATTTTAAACACATAAGCGTTCTTCGGGACAACTTTCATGCTCTCGCTTAGTCCAGTACGTACGTGGAGTGCTTGAAATCATTCTCAATTTGTTCTATGCACTTCCTTGCTGATTTTGGAACGGCTCTGATTGTCCTGGAGCTGATTGCCAAGTACTGTAAATCATTAACCACTTTTTCTAAACACACATTTTCCGTTGAAGCCCCTTATGCTTGGGAAGAATAGTCGCCAAAAACCCTTGGCAATGAAGGGAAAGCAAGGCGGGGCGGAGCGTCTTCAAAACTACTTTTACCTGAAACAGGCCGGTATGGCGTGCGTTTCGCCCCACTGGAGAAAGTGATTGCTGCGCGCAAACAGCGTTTCATAGGGACGCAGATGACACTTATTAGGAGCGAAGCTCCTTAGGCCCGCACCCCGCCGTCGCCGTCACCGTTGAAGCTCCCTGCATACAGGGTTGCCGTTGGGTGGACTTGAAAAGGAGCCACAACTCAGGCCAAAAGTAGCCAAAGTAGCCATGTCATTCAATATCATCGCCAAATTTGTAGCCAAATGGAACAGAAGTGGTATTATGAGCAGATTCTTTAGTATTGATGAATAAATAATACCATTTTGCATAAGTGAGACCATAGAAAGCCACTGATAAGTTGGAAATAAATTAAATGAACGAATTATGATAAATCCATTACGCGTGCATATATTTTATGCAGGAAATATGAGTTCTTGCCAGACACAGAGTCATATTAGAATATTCCAGCCAGCAAGTCAGTAGGAACATGTAAGTTGAAATAGATTTTCGTTGAAGCTGGCATACCAGAGAGAGAGAGCGAAATTTATTAGAAGGCCGAGAGGTCGGCCTGAGCTTGTGCGCTCTAGCCTGCTACTCAAATTTTGGTTGTAGATGAACAGGCCAGCTAAATTTTGTGGCTGATGTCTGTTTTCCCAAGCCTTACACGAGAACACGCACTGCGCATCAAAATTATTCGTAAAACTTGAGCGTAGCATCACAATAGAAGGCGGGAAGCTTGAGCACCCAGCTGCCCACGCGTTCGTCACCATGCGTGCACGCAACTTCGCTACTCCGTATTTGGAGACGCTCTAAGCGTCGCGTAAGGGTGCCTCGATGCGCACCAGCCCACTAGTGAGTCGAGGACGACCATACGCATCCGCTGAAGCGAGAGAAAAGCTTAAAAACAATGTATTTCGGCTGCAAAAATGAGAAAAAATGGCTGCCTAATGCGCCAAATCAGCACTTTAAAAGTAGCCAGATGATAGCCATGGCGCCAACTGCAAATTTTTGTCGCCAGACGGGGTCGAAAAGTAGCCAATTTGGCGCAAAGTAGCCACCAACGGCAACCCTGCCTGCATAGACGCGGCGCCAGCGCGAAAAGACGATGCAACGCCGCGCGCGCCAAATGACGAGCGGTTTGGTTCTAGCGCACCAGAAATTCGAGGTTAAATAAAAGAAATAAGCGCTGTGCACAACTGGTCATAATGGTCGTCTTCACTTTCACCACCTTTATCGGGAATTGTGAAATGACCACCATCATTCTGGCGTAGCACGGGCGCTTTCTCGAAGGTAGCAGCAGATGCTCTCTCCACCCGGCGTCTGCGCAAGAAAAAAGAAAAAAAAAGAAAAGAAAGAAATGGCGCGCGGCGTTCGGTGCGCGTTGCACAAGAAAACAAGGCGCGCGGCGCGAAAACAGCTTGCGTTTATAAAGGACAGTGAAATTAATCGAAAGCCATGTTTGTACATATATAAAAAAATAGGGACCCACTTGACATTACTTATGGCTGCTCACAGAACATGGATAGTAGTCCTCAGAAACGTAAACGTGAAGCTTCGCAAGGATGCGGAAAGCGAAGCCAAAGCAGCTGCACCAAGACGAGGCCGGCAACAGGATCTTGCGATTAAAGCACGATGAGCGGAGTTACAACGGCTATGCAGACAGGATCCTGCTATACGTGCTGGAGCGGCCGAATCTAAGCGCCGACGCCGCCAACAGTTTCAAAACGTACATAGTCTTTTTGCGTCCCATTTCTAATGAGCTTCGCTCATCGGTTGCATTCGTACACGGAACAACTGCCAGTTTTTTTGTTCAAGCCGCCAAGGTGGATCAGTGGTTATGCTGCTCGGCTGCTCACCCGAAGGTCGCGGGTTCGGTCCCGGCCGTGGCGGTCGCATTGCGGTGGAGGCGAAATGGTAAGGGCCCGCGTACTGCGCGATGTCAGTTCACAGTAATGAACACCATGTGGTCAAAATTCCCAGAGCCCTCCATTACGGCATGCCTCATAATCATATGCTGGTTTAGGCACCTGAAACCCCTGGTGTTGGGGTGGCATGAATTGTGCGAGGCACATACACGTTAAAGGCGCGACTTTCTCACGCATGCAAAAAGAAAATAAAATGCGGGCACATTGCACTTTGGCATAAAGCTTAGTCACTGCGGAGGTGATGGTCTTCTAGCTAGTTCGGGATTGGCTCTATATAAATTAGGCTTCATCAGCATAATTGTTCCGCATGAAACTCATGCATCTCGGGTAGGCCTGGATCGATCACCCCCCAACTTAATTAGTATTAACTAAACGGAGTCCTATTTGGCACTAATAAGAGTAATTAGGCTTGACCTAGCTCGACTCAGTCTGTAGTAATTAGTACCCAATAATTAAGCCAGCAGTATTTAGTACGTTTCGGCATTGATCAAAGATTTTCACTTCTTTCCCAAATAGACAAGGTTTAGTTTCGGAATCGCATGAGTGCTTTCCCATGGTACTCTAGATTTTCAGTCACTTCTTTCAACACCTGCCAAGTTCCTGCTCCTTTATTCTTTAAAGACTTCAAGGGACACCATGCGGCTCTCCCCAAGCACAGCACGCTCTCCTGTGAATTTTTTAACACGAAAGTGTTTTACGCCGGCGTCTACCAAGACTTTAGTGACGAATTTCTGTCACGGAAATGACGTCGAAAAAATGCACTTTATCAGAAGACAAAGAAAAAAGTTCCGTCAACGGGAGTCCAACCCACGACCTCTCGGTCCACGAAAACACCGTGCACGCTATCCACTGCGCCATGGTCAAACACTCTCAAGGCTTTACAAGCACGCTTTTTATATATAACACTGTCCTCTCACAGTGAAGTAATGCATCATGACCATCCACGATTAGTTCCTTCAACGCGTCGTTTCTACGCATCCGTCTCATTCAGTGTGATTGCAACAGGATAAGTGCAAATTTGTCGACGCATTAACACAACGCCAGGTGGTGACATTATCCCAAGCGTCGGCCTCGCTCATAGCAACCATCCATATCAAATATAACTCTGCAACTAGCGCCTCCTTCACCTGGCTGTAACTACGCGTAACCCACTTACTCTCGCCCGGCGAAAAATCGCGGCCGGCCAACAGGGAAGACACCACGCGCGTTGCGTTTTGGCTGTGCCGTTCAATAAATATAACATGCCGTGAGTAGACGACCTTGACCCAAGTTCGGCGTCGCATCAGTGACGCTCTTCTGGCTGTCACACTGCTCTCACTGTTAACTACTACAGCTACAACAAGTACCTATAACAACAAGGGTTTCTTTAGTCATTAATCATGGACGTTAGTCGTCGCGATGGAGATGTATTACTGACCTTCAACGTGGATGCATTCACGTTAAACAGTGATATAGCTGTCAAGCACCAATAGACACTGTGCCAGCTATCTTACATTCATGTACAGTAAACATTCAACTACTTCTGCAAGGACACGTTTTACTTTCGTGTCATATTGATTGCTATGACGGAGGGATCAACGATGTTTTTTTCATTGTTCCTCAGCGCACGATGCTCTGTGAGCCTGCATAGATATTTAGCCAACCTAGTGGGAACAGTTTTTTTCTCTTTTATAGTAGAAGAAATGACACACTAAATTTGCACCAATTATTTTTTAACTGCCCTGCATGTTTTTGTTTACATAAAGCTCAGTATAGGAACACCTGAAAGCTCTTCCATAGTAGAGCGCTTAGTACTGTAAACATTTTACCTTTTCTTTCGAAACCCACACTCAACACTCACACGATGTCGTGATTTTGAAAGGTGCTCAGGCGGCGCGATACAGTTCTTCCATTGTAGACTACACAGTAATCTGCGTCATTCAACTTTTAGGTGCGTATCACTTTAGGGGCCCGGCTTGTCTCCAGATCTCGTGTGACGTGATGACGCTCACCTAAAAGTAGTCAACACAGGCTTAAAATAAAGCCAGCAATGCTCAAAACCGGGTCAAAATGCACGAAAAAACATGGTTGATACCTCCAGCATAGGAATCGGTATAACACGAAAGTGAAACGTGTCCTTACAAAAATAGTTGAATGTTTGCTGTACATTGATATAGGAGAGCTTGAACAATGTCTAATTGGTGTTTGACAATTATAGCACCTCTTAAAGTGGATGCATCCACGTTGACGCTTGGTGGTACTATCGGTGTCAAATGAAACGCGAACGGCGGAGCACGTGGCCAAAGCACTAACAAAGTTATAGTGCGCGCCGTCCCGTCCAGTCACCAACCACCACTGACAGGCACGCACATCCGGTTTTGCAGCACTGCGCGATCCACCTCTAATCCTTTTTTTTTTTTTTTTGCTTGGGTTCTTGTTCTGATATGGCGATAATGGTTGCCGGCCTGGGCATGCCGAGCGCATTTCTTGTTTCAATTTCATTTTATTTCTGTTTTCTTTTTGTATTGCGATAGAAATTATATGGACACTCTCGGCTGACTTTTGCTGTCATGTCCCGTATATATATATATATATATATATATATATATATATATATATATATATATATATATATATATATATATATATATATATATATATATATGTGTGTGTGTGTGTAGTTAAAAAAAATATCTCACTCTGACGAAGGCCGGTCCCGCGGCCGAAACGTCAGTCCTTCCGAGAACAATTTTTTCCTACGTGCTTGAGATATTTTTTTTGAACTGTTACTTCCGGGTCCTGTGTTAGCCCTTCATTATTTATATATATATGTATATATATATATATATATATATATATATATATACATATGTATATATATATATATATATATATATATATATATATACATATGTATATATATATATATATATATATATATATATATATATATATATATATATATATATATATATATATATATATATATATATATATATATATATATATATATATATATATATATAAAGTAAAAGCTACGAAGAAAAATACCCGCGGGTAACAGCGGCGCCACACGCCGCTGAAGCGGACATCCAACGAGCCGGCCCAGCTCCGTCGCTCCGGGGCGTATGCGATAAGATCCCCCCCCGCCTGTTCGACGAGCCGGGGAATGCTCAAGGAGAGGAAACGCCCCGCGCGTCTTTAGCAAGTGCGGAAAGACGCGAGGGCGGTGGTGGGGGGGTGTTCCCTTATGCAGCGACTGCGACCTTTGGTTTTACGAGCGCGGTCGTCGCTGGCGCCCGCGTTATCATGCAATCTCAGCAGCCGACAGCGGGCGGCTGGCTCCTACGTGCTCCGCTCTCAACGCGAGGACATTGTGCGTACAGTGTCCCTGGAGCGGCCGTATGCTCTTAAACCAGCATTTCGTAAAGTTGCGTGAGATCAGATCCAAAAGAGTTAGCTGCCAGACTCGCTTCGATTAACATTAGAATTTGTTGCTATCGCATTCAGTGCTTCATCCTTGCGGGGAAACTGATTTTTTTGCTTCGTTTCGAATATCAGAACTACAACAGATGCAAAAATATCGGGCTCTGGGGGAACGTGCAGTGCTGTCAAACCGGATGTGCACGCCTGTGAGTGGTAATGACTGGACTGGTCTCACTGTACCTTTAGTAATGCTTGATCCACGCGTTCCGCTGTTCGCGTTTCATTTGACGCCGATGGTACATCTGTATCCCGACGACTAATGTTCATGATCATTGATTAAACAAACCCTTGTGGTCATAGATGCTTGTGGTAGCTGTGCGGTGAAATCGGAATCAGAGAAAGTGGTATGGCAGCCAGAAGAGCGTCACTGATTGGACGCCGAACTTGGGCTAAGGTCGCCTATTCGCGGCTTGTTAAAGAGTTATGGAACACCACTGGCCGACCAGAGGGAAACGCAACGCGCGTCGTGTCTTCCCCGTTGGCCCGCCTTGGAACGCGGAGTTGCGGCCACGAGAAGCACGCGCGCGTCGCATAGCTATTTTTGGTATATGGATGGATCCCATCAGCAAGGCCGACGCTAGGGGTAAGCTCGCCACCTGGAAGTGTGTTAATGCATCGACCAAATTGGACATTTCCTATTGTATACGTGCCGAGTGAGACGGACGAGTGGACGCGACACTTTGACAGAACTATTCGCGGGATCCACGGTCATATTAAGGCGAAAGCCTTTAATGTCTCATACTCACGACCGTCCGTCCGTCTGGCGTCCGTCCTTCCCTCCATCCGTCCATGTACGTCCGTCCATTCGTCCGTGTCCATCATCCCGTCCGTCCGTGTCCATCCATCTATCCGTCCGTCCGTCCGTCCGTCCGTCCGTCGGTCCGTCCATCCGTCCGTCTCTCCGTGCTGTCCGTCCGTCCGAGCCCTAGCACGGAGCCAGGTGGCCGCCGGGGTGCGCAAACGGACGCCGGTCGCATCGGACTCTACAGCGCTCGCTCTTTGCTTGCGTAGCCTCGCTGTGCCCAGCGTTCAGAATAATTCTGACCGACACCGTCTGAATGGACACAGGTGTTCGCGGAACACACTTTGGAATTTTAAAGGGTTCGTCAATTTAAGCGCTGGAGGGGGGATGGCGTTTGCGCGATGCGCAAAGCGCGAGAAAATACGAACGCATGCGAACGGAGGAAGATTAGTCTCGCGTCTCGCTGCGATTCGCGGTAAAAAAAATAAAAAAGAAAACACGCACACATTCGGTTTGTGTGTTATCCCAGTGAAAGTGTAAAAGAAAAAAAGACATGGCATATTCATTCGAATGGCCACACGCTTTCGCCGTACACACTTTGGAATGTACAAAATGTCCTTCAATTTTTTTAACATTACTTCACTTTGGCAAGAGCACTCGAGAGGACAGTGGTAGGTATAAAAGGTGCGTTTGTAAATCCTACAGAGTGTGTGACGGTGGCGTAGCGGATAGCGTGCCCGGCATCTCTCGTCGCGGACCGAGAAGTCATAGGTTCGACTTCCGATGACGGAATTTTTTGTCTTCTGATCATCTGCATTTTTCCGACGTCATTTCCGTGACTGAAATACGTCACCTAAGTCTTGGTGGACCCCGGCCTGAAACACTTGCGCGTTAAAAAGTCTAAGATACTATAATTAGCAGCAATAACCAAGAAGTAGTCGCAATAAATAACTTAATATCGCTAAAAACAATACGGGAACATGCGGCTCACACCCGCGCTGCGCAAGAGACGGCGCCACTGCCTCGTCAATGCGCCATTGCTCCCCCCCACCGGCGACTCGCCGGCGCCTTCATCGCTACGTATGAGTGAGGAAACAAAGTGACGGAATTCGCTGCAGACAAACATGTATCTCAACTGCCATGAAAAGCAGGAAATCGACAAAGTACAGCAAAAAGAACCAGGCATGTCGCACACCGAGTTTGCGAACCTCCCTAACAAGGTTCTACTCATGCCGGCAAAACTCTACATGCTTGCCTCAAACATCGACTTCGTCGACGGCTTCGCAAACGGCGCAGTGGGAACACTACGAACGAGAGTCGCTGGGTGCCCGTGCTACACACTTCCTAAGGTTTCACATGAAAAGGGCTAATGGATTCAGAGCTGAACCAATCGCTCCACAAGTTTCAAATGCAAAGCATTTCTTTGCGTGCTGCCGACACTTTCAGCGTTTCTATCTACGTATCTGTCTATCTAGCCGCCTACGTCTGGGTGTAGACCAAAATTAGTATGGGAGGGTAAGAAGGTTTGACAGTGATGACTGTCTGGTCAGACCTGAATAATGTGAAAACCCCGTCACGTACGATGTCAAAACCTTTCCTCCAGACACGTGTGGCACATACCCGTATACCACGCGCCGCGGCATGCGAGTATGCGCCACTGGTGTTTGACTGTTTATATCTACCGAGGAACGACGAGAACAGATGCTGGTAATTAAAATGCGAGAGCGTTAAGAAAAACCGACATCGGTAGCGTTGACCCGACGAATGCAAAGATTATATGTTATGGTCCCAGCAGGAATTGAACTCGAGCATTTTGCGTGGCAATCAAGTATTCTACACAAGAGCCACGCCACCTCTCGGAACTCCTTTGGAAAAAGACCCTATGCAGGCTTAATGTTGGTAAAACGTCAATTGTGGTTGCAGTGTTGCCCATCTAATTTTATAAGCATTACATTTGTACTCCAATGATACAGGCGTCACGTCGGGTTAGCGTGAATTGTAGCCAAGTGCCATCCACTGAAGTTGGTTTATGTGTAGCACTATCCAGGACTACCATCCTCGCAAGCGCTACATTTCAGCTTACCGCTTTTGGTGTTGGTAATATCCATGTTGCTGTTGGCATCGTTACGCAACTGTAAACAACTAGTTATATAAAACATATGCGACTGTTCAACATACATGTGTGTGCGTATAGCATTTGTACGTATTTTCTGCGTCATTTTGAAACGCGGCTGTTACCGCGAACCGGGGACTTACTTCGGGCACTGTCTGCGAGAACATGGCTTCGCGTTGTTCAAGAAGCAGACCACAAATTTACGAGATGGACCGGCAAAGCATGTGTTCAAGCATGGCGTTCAAACTCCTGTCTTGAAGTATCACTCGATTTTCATTTTCTATGCCGCGTCAAGAATCTTGGAGTGGCTTTTCGCAACTCAGTTTAATAGTTTAGCTGTTAAAAGCTCTGAGAAGCCCCGTTAGTTGCAAACAGAAATTACCATCATCATGAACCGCCACGAGCTCTCCTCGTCCTCTTCTTCCTCTTCATCCTCGTTATGATCCGCTCCCAGAACATGTGAGCCGATGTGTGCGGCATGGCATGCAACAAGTGACTAACAGCGGCTCAGCGGGCCAGCAGACCAGCGGAGGGGGGCGGCGAAGCGCAAGACAAAAGGAAGAGTAATAGCTGAGCGATGCCCCTCCTGTTTCAGCGAAGCGCATTGCTATGGCAAGCACTGAACAAGGTTGAAGTTACTGTCAATCGAGCAGAGGCTAGGCTTGGAAAACGCTCGCACGCTCGTCCGATACGCACCCTTCGCTAAGGAGACGAAATAAGCTGGCGAGCGGCTCGCTTTGTAGTAACGTTGGCTGCTCCAGCGTGCCGCGCAAGCGCAGTTGGCGTCTCCGCTCGTTCACTGGGCCCGCTGGCCCGCTGAGATGCTTAGCTATTATTCTCTAATAGCTCTGATTGGTGAGAGAACGAGGACAGAGGGAGAAATAGAAAGAAAAGGAAAGAAAGAAATTGTTGCCGAGGCGCTATTCGAACCCAACGATGTGAAGGCGAGCGCCGTAACCACTTCTTTATCCAGCCACGCTAGAATAGTAAAGTATAGCAAAGTAGAGTATAGTATAATATAGTATAGTACAGCAAATATCCTTGCTGTGTTATGCTATGCTTCACCTTCTATCCTCCTCTTTTCCGTTCTCTACTGTTTCCTCGTCATCATTGCCCTAGTGCGTAGCTATCCTGACAAAAAATTGAAGGACACTTTGTACATTCCAGAGTGTGTTCGGCGAAAGCGTGTGGCCATTCCACTGATTATGCCATGTCTTTCTTCTTTTACACTCTCCGTGGGATAAGACACAAACCAAATGGGTGCGTGATTTCTTCTTTATTTTTTACCGCGAATCGCAGCGAGACGCGAGACTCATCTTCCTCCGGCCGCATGCGTTAGTATTTTCTCGGGCTTTGCCCATCGTGCAAACGCCAGGGTGTGAGGGCGCTATGACAGCAAGGCAGAAACACGGAGGTAGGGAAAGAGGGAGAGAATAAAAAAAACAAAAAGTGAAAGAAGTAGACAAAGAAAGAAAGGGAAGGAAGAGAAATAAAGACAGAAACATCCAGAAAGACAGAGATAAATCGAGAAAGAAAGGAATAGAATGCACGGAGACAAAAAAAAAAGAGGAACAGATAAAAACACTCAGAAAAATCAAGGAGAGAGAGCAAGAAGTAAAGACAGAAAGAAAGAAAGAAAGAAAGAAAGAAAGAAAGAAAGAAAGAAAGAAAGAAAGAAAGAAAGAAAGAAAGAAAGAAAGAAAGAAAGAAAGAAAGAAAGAAAGAAAGAAAGAAAGAAAGAAAGAAAGAAAGAAAGAAAGAAAGAAAGAAAGAAAGAAAGAAAGAAAGGAAAGAAAGAAAGAAAGAAAGAAAGAAAGAAAGAAAGAAAGAAAGAAAGAAAGAAAGAAAGAAAAATATACTAAGAAACGAGAAAGACCGCCAGCTCGTCACTTCTTTCAGGCTTGGCACCGCTAGGACGATGCGTCCCATTTTTTTTTTCAACATATTTGTCCTGCTCCTTCCTGCTCTTTCACCGTTATCTGTTTGTCGGGAAAGAATAGCCACGGCTGTCGCACTAGAAAAAAAGTTTCGGAGCATGCCCCGCACTCTGTAGGCAACACTTTAACCTGCTACACACTTCCTGATGCATTAAATTGGCGACCAGATTTTTTCCCAGACTTCGCGAGCCGCACTTCGAGTGACACGCGTTAAACTACCTTGACCTTCGCTGTCGATTGCCCAGCTTCTCATTTCTCCACCCTCTTCAAGCTTTCTTCACCTCGCAATGTGCCGCGCTAACTGCGGAATCGGCGCACCTATGACCAAGCTATGATGTGAAGTGATGACGTCTCATCATGACGTCATCAGAAGACGCCACAAGTTTTGGAGGTTCGTGACGTCGTAATGATTACGTGTGCTTTAGCCGGAGAAACTGGTCGACATTCATTAGTCCGCAATAATTACAAGAGGCCGCTGTCTCGAAAACTACAAAGCGGTGATGGGATCTTCGCAGGAAGGACTTCAGTTCTCCCATTTGACCCGATAGCCTGAATCCACTTATGAAAAAGACGATCAAATTTTCTCAATGACTGCAGTAATTGATGTGTATGAGCATCTTTACATGTCTGCCGCTACAGAAAATGTATTAATAAAGGGATCGAGCATGTATTCCACTTCCGTTATTTTTGAGGATTTTCGCACACATTGCTTCAAACACCTTGTAGAGTTATAACTCAGGGGATTATTGTCTCTTTGTTCAGAGGGCACGTTTCGTCCATTGTTTTGTTACTTTGTATGAACTTCGTATACGAGTTCTGAATACATTCGTAATTTCCCTATCATAACTGCGCAGGCTTAGCGAAAGGTTAAAGGGCTTAATGTAGCTATCCATTTTTATAGTGCATAGAAGTCCAAATTGACTCTTCTCTTTAAAAAAGAGACACTACTGTACAACGTTTCATTAAGGAAAACACGCTTGTAAACACGCAGCACTACGGTGTACTCCACCGAAGGTCATGGCGCGTCATCGAAGTTACCTCACAATTTGTAGTACACCTTAAAAAGCTACCTGTACACTTTAACTTGGCCATATTATGTCTGTTTTGTGCAGGCAGGACATATATTGCCTGACATAACGCCCCCCTGTTCCGTTATTGTGAAGCTGGTTAGAGGACTTCAGCTGAAGAACATTAAGCTGAACCAGAACAGTTGATATTACGGCGTCCCTCTTAGCCCATTGTGCAGCTTCTGTATGCTCGAACCAATTTATGTTAAGCCCCAGAGATACCTACCGTGCTCAAAATTGCAATCGTCCTTCCACGTGCCTCGTCATCATATTCGATAGTTACAAATGATTTTGGCATGCGAACGTCAATTCATAGGCATGCATCTTCTCTTGCATATCAAATGGTGATTTCGAAGAGTGTTTAGGAATTTTCACGAATAATTAAAGTGTTTTATACATATAGCGCTCGTGAAAAAGCTGAACATCGTCCAACAACAGAGATGAGCCGATATTTCCGTCAATGGGAATCGTCCTTTCACCGTCGTTTGACTCCACCGAAATCCTCTTCAAATACGTTCCACATCAATTTTTTTTTATCGCCTAAGAGTTGCTGAAACCACGGTCGATAGGGTAAGTACGGTAGGCAGTTCGCCTTTCGTCACCGCTCCTGCAAATTCGTTTCGCTCTTGTATCCCGCGGGATTCAGACGTCAAATATATAATTTTGTTGGCGCCCGGACGACGATATGCTGCAGTGAGCATGGCGAAAAGCTTTTCGCAGCCTCTTCGCTCACCGCGCTGATCCTGTACGTGCATCATGTCCACAAAAAACGACGCCGTCAAAAATGTCCTAGGTGATTTAAGAGCGATAGAGAGAGAGAGACACAGATGGAGATAGAGCACGTGACCCGTTGGTGGGCTCCCTCACTGGTTTGCTAGTCCACGCGTTTGCTCCGAAGCACTCCTGGAGCTCAAAAGCGTTGTGCTGGGTGAGGCACCGAGATACGGTGCGCACGATGGTGCCCGAACTGGCAACTCGCTCTGCTGAACAAGTACATACTGTGGAGTCAAATATAAGATAGTTGTACTGTAAAAACAAAGGTGCTAAAACTAAGCAGTCACCACAAGTTGCGTCTGGACTAGCCTTTGACCCAAATATACAAGAAGGGAAATGTCGGAAGGCACAAGGGCGAGCCAGGGCTCACTGCCATTTCCAATTATTCGTATGGCAGCAACTCTCTCTCTCTTTTCTCCATTTGCGGTGCTTTTTTTTTTCTTTGCGTCTTTTCTTACATCTTGCATGATGCCCTTCCCTACCAAGGTTTGGGTTTTTATAGCGCACACCTTTATCCACAGCCGATGATATCGAAGATCAATTTCACGCAAAAACAAAATAATAACGAAAGGGCGTTATGAGAAACAAGAAAGTGCAGTGCCTTTCTTGATGCCACGTTTGCCTGTGCAAAGCAGGAAGCTGAAGCGAAACGCGCAGTCCCAGGCAGTGTGCGTAGCCGAGCTAGCAGCTTGACATGGTGTACAGACCATTTCACCGAAGCCTAGAGGGAAGCAGTTATCGAACTGCAAATCGAAGAACTGTAGAAACAAGGCAGCTGGCGAGGAAGCATCGGGGCGTTAAAGTACCATTCTTCACATTTAGTTGCTCCTACCCTGAATGGGAGATTTTTTGGGGGTTGTGTCGGAGTGTGGCTAGCGGTAAGCCGATCCAGCAATTATTGGTTCGTTCCAGTCATTGAGAATATCATTTTGAAGTATTTCGCTTAATATTTGTCATTATATCGCGCACCATAATACTTGTCTCCGAAAGACGGAATGTACACGCAAATCAATGGCTGCCCTTTGCTGACACATAAAGCGGCTTAAAAGCAAGCATATCGGTTTTCAAGTATATATAAATTTGAAATGCTTCGTTTTTCTAGGTTCACTATTCTTTCGCATCGAAAGGTAGCACATCATGGTAACAATAATGGTGGGCTTTTAAGCGCAAAAAGCACAAAATGGTTATGAGGCACGCAGTAGTTTGTACACAATGTATCTCAATAGTCACCCACGTCGTCTCAGTAAGCGAGCATTATAACGGACCTTTCCCTGAAAATTACATCGAGAAAGTATGCAAGGTGGAAGGTGTTCATGCAACCACAAACAACGGTGATAAAGTGTGCGGCGTTCCGCAGCCCTGATGTATTAGCAGTACAGTTGTGGTGCGACAGGTCCATGGTGTTGCCTCTCTATCTTGTGCCAAAAAACGGGCTCTTTCGAAGTTATCAGCGGCACAGAGTAATCTTGTTCGCTTAATCGAAAATGGCCGTGGAAATTGGTTCCTGTAAATACACTCGGCTGGTTCTTCGAGATTGCTGAAATTCGACTTGCAGCGACCAGTCTATGAGGTCTCATTACAGCGAATGCGAGATTCGGTCCGTTTAGGATCAAGCCAGCGCTACGCACGCTCCATTGGCACAATCGCACGCTCTACTGGCGCCCTATTGTCGGCTCGGGTGTTTAGGTGGTTCCGTCATTTTGATGTCGTACTATGTCTGACCCGACGTTCCCGCAGGCGTGCGCACGAGGAGGGGGGGGGGGGGGGCAAAGTAGGGGAGTGACCATAAACACTGGAGCGGGGAGAGCGGTGTGAAATCGGCCTCATACCGGTGTTGTCAGACCAGTCCTGTTATTGTTTGAAGAGCAGGGTTATATGGGCCCGGCGGTTTTTGTCCATAATGACAGCCGAAGGCACATCATGTTTCATAACTAGAATTGTTTGCTTCCTATCTTTACTCTCGCAAAGTCAGGGACCAAAAGCAGGCTATTTTCGGAAGCGTGTACTGACTTTATTTTCGTTTTTTCAGCCAATGTGAAGCATGCTATCTTTGGGACTCGATTTCCGAGGAGTGGGGAGGGGCGGGGCGTTGCGACTAAACTTTGCCCCCCCCCCCCCCTTAATGGAGAAGAACCTTGCGCATGCTTATGAATGTCCATGTGCACTAAGCGGTTGCATTTAGATTACTTGGTGCATTTCGAATTTTTCTTTCCCGCCGACAATTAACACTGACACCGCATTTTACATAACGCCAAAAACTTGGGCTGGTGTGTAGAATTTGATTGCAATCATTGACGAATTTAGTGGTCGCTTAAGTGTGTCGGTCATTCTCGTCTGGCTCGCTTGTCGTGATGTTGTGGAACACGATGGGATTTAGTCGCACACCACCAAAACTTCGGTCACAACTCTACGACCTTGCTTTTGTCACTCTTACTGCCCCTTAAACTAATTACTCTTTCGGCTGGCGAATGTCCATAGCTTGCATACATTTTGATCAAGAACCGCACATAACTCCTCTGTGCTTGCCTTGGTTTCCGTATCAGTTGTCTTCATGTGGCTGTTGTCCCGAGGAAGAACATTCCTCTTCTCAACTGAGAAGGCAAACAAAGCACTACGCTTAGAGACTTGCACCGTACGTGCTCTATGTTAGACACCTCTAACGGATAAGGAGTAGCCGGCGCCCTGTTTGTGCGTCAACATCTCCTTACATCACGTCAATAAAAAAAATAAAAAAGCACTAATTCTGAGGGCTTCACTTTACGCTTAACTATCATCAACCTCCATCATCAGTTGTTTTCGTCTTCACTATAACTGCCCAGGCCCGTAGCCAGGGGGGCTCTAGGGGCCCGGCCCCCCCCCCCCCCCGAAATTCTTATGAAAGGGGGGTGTTTTACCGAGGAAAAATAATAAAAATGGGTGTTTTTCAAGGCTTTCAACAAGTGCCCCCCCGCCCCCCCCGCCCCCCCCCCCCCCCCCCCCGAAAAATATTCCTGGCTACGGGCCTGTAACTGCCCCAATACTCACTAACATGTAAACAAAGTGCCTCAGTTCACGGTGTAGTTATCGGTCCTGACAAAAACTTCTTCCTTTTTAAGGGATTCAAAATATTATTCTGCGTCGGCCTAGTACAACATTTATCGAAAACTGCCACCAGCAATTACTCCCGCAACACGGCGCGCTCTAAAAGACGCTTGCTTCCGCACAATATTGCTCATTTAAATGAAACCGGGGAACCATTTATTCCATACAGAAGTCAAATGAGTGCGCGCAGGTTGACCTTTCATCGAATAACCAATGAGGGGCTTATGTTTCCGAAGGCGTATGTTAATGACTTCAGCGTCCCACGGGACGGTATAAACGCTGAGCAATACACTAAAAGTAGATTCTCTCTTGCTTTGAATGCGCACGTCAGTAGGCTTCGAAGAAGGCCCGTATTCTCATGTTTTTGCGACGGCAAACTTGCGTCCCTCCCATCTCTTCTTCTTAGGGCCGAAGGCACGTGAATCATTAAGGGGCCTTGCTGCAGTGGCGGCGGTCATTGCGGCCGCTCCGCTTCGGAAACGCGGGCGGTAATTTCTTTACCGGGAAGTCGGCTGCTCACGCCTTTCTTTGCGCGTCTAGACAACGAGTTGCAAGTATCAATCTGTAGACTTTATGGCATATTCTAAGCTGAAGTTTATGACAAAGCATTGTAAAATTGCATAAAAAATATTCCTGAAATGTTCCGAATCCGAACAGCAATACCGGGCAAAACTTCGCAGAACAATGGCTAGTGATTCTTTCTCGTTTTTCCCTTCACTTTGTCACTTTTTCGTGCTTATTAATGCGCTGTTAAAAAATGAAAATTACACCATCTCCCGCTAAAGGGAACCATGTGTAGATGTGAAGCAGCGGGCGCTAACGCTTACACTGGCGGCGGCGTTGACGCTGGCGCTCATCGCAGCGTTGCGCAGGAGAGAAAACTGGGGAGGCGCAAAGCACGCAGTGATGGAGCGGTGTTTCCTACTGGAACATGCCAATCGCTGCTATTGGGCAATGAGAGACAGAAGACTCCGACTGGACACAGAGACCCGCAGTCCGCTTTTAGTTAACGCGCACGCTGCGAATTTTTTTTTGTTCAACAACGCACAAGAGAAATCTCCCACCGGCACCACCTTGCAGGTCAAGATCTACTGCCATATATACGGGGTGGCCAGTGAACGGTTGTGCAGCGCGAGCAGTCGGTTTTTTCAACCAATAAACTCGCTAGCAGACGCTGCCTGCGTCGGCGTCGCACGGCGAGAGAAGGGGGGAGCGTAGAAGAGGAGAGGGGGGGACGCGCATGCGCAGTGAGGGTGTGGTTGCCGCGGGGAGGGATGCCTAGAGGAGAGAGAGGGGGAGAGGAGCTTTTTTATTTTTATTTTTTTGAAAGGGTTTGCGCATGCGCAGTAAGGGAGGCCACGCGGCACACCACCACCACCACCACCACCACCGGATTAAGCTTCGCCATAAGATGCTTCACATCTAAAAGGTTCTCTGCAACGCGAGTTGGCTTCCATGCTTGGTTTATGATACATTTTAACAGCACCTCCTCCGCCTCTGTTCAGTCCATGCGGTTACTTCGTTTGGGTCCTTCTCTTTCGGTCTCACTTTTCTTTTACTCTCAAATTAAACTTGACTGGTTACACTGCTTTCAAAGAACGAGCGGGGATCTTGTATTTTGTGCCACAGTCAAGTGTACCCAAGCAATGTAAGCACCAACTCGCCCAAAACGAAGTCGTTTGGGAGATCTTGTTCATCATCACCACCACTAAATCTCTAATTTAATGGCAGCTATTATTATTATTATTATTATTATTATTATTATTATTATTATTAATATTATTATTATTATTATTATTATTATTATTATTATTAGAAGTCTACACAAGGACACAGAGGAAAGAAGAAGAGAGCAGGCTGACCACTGCCACCTAGAGGCAGTGCTGGGCAGTATCGAAGATACATGTATCTTCGATACTAGTTTAGATACACTTTGGGTATCTTGTATCTGTATCGCGATACGTCTTGCAAAACGAGTATCTGTATCTGTATTCCGATACATTTAATAATGTATCATGTATCTTAAGATACAAGATACTGCTGCAGAAACACCACCGTACGAAGCAATAATCGTCGACCTGAATTCCAGTTCTCAAGCTGTGATTGCTGCCACTAAGCCACCTGCATAAAACCAACGACAGTGACATTCCTGTATACTACCGCCAGAGCACTCCAGCGAGCACAGACGATGAGATTTACGCGTCCCCATTGATGGAACAGAGTCACCTGATGGCGCTCTAGACATTGATCTCAACAAAAATAAGCGCGCGAACGTCTACGCGTGGCCTACCTTGTGTTTTACGGCGATAGCGTTTAAGAGCTCGTATCGCAGAAATTCCGGCGTCGGCGTCGTTGGTTGTGAGCGAAAAATCATCATCTTGTCCGTGACCGAAAAATCAAGAAAGATGCAAATAAAATAAATCATAAAAATTTCCGGGTCCGACTGAGGATCGAACCCTGGCCGCCTGCGTGGGAAGCAGGTGTTCTACCGCACAGCCATGCCTCTTTTCTTTCTTTCTTTATTGCCTATGTACATACTTACAGCACTGACAAACAAATATATGCCAGACAAAGAAAAAGAAACACAAAAAAAAAGAAAAGGAAAAGTTACTCAAGTATCAGAGTTTACCGGTTATTGAAATTGCTTCATCTGTAGAAGGTTTTCTACTTGATGAAGCCACTCAGGTACATCTTGTTGGACCTTCTGTGTTTCAACATATGAACATATAGATTCAAAAAAGTACTGTCGAACTAGACGTGCGTTAATATCAGCATGGCACACTGCCAGTCTAGATTCCCATATACTGTGCAGGCCCAGTAACATGACAAGATCGAACGGTACCCCTTCCTCGTTTGCAACTGGGAGAAATCTGATGCCGCTTTCATGTTGCCAGACGACACTACAAATTGCGGCAACACCCCCCCAAGCCTAAGCTGCATAACAGTGCGTATGAATGGGTCTCGATTATTCCGGAAGAACATGAACCGGTTAACTAGCTGACGCAGACACAGATGACACAGACCAAGCCCACCAAATCGAACCCGCCTGAAAAGGTTAGTTCTACTTGTTCGTTCCCAAGAAGAACCCCTGCTTGGAAATACAGTGAAAATAACTTGCTCTGCTTGGAAATGCAGTGAAAATAACTTTCATGCTTCGCAAACGCAAGCGTCCTTTATATAGGCGTCGCAATATAACATGTAATATCCCAGGAATACTGCGTGGTACAAGCGTACATTGCCATCGGACGTCAGAATATGTGACTATCATAACGATTTCGCAGTTTAAAGCCGGCCACCTATTACAAACGGCACACACCTTACTGCGCGTATTCCCTTAACACCATGTAGTGGGTGCATAGCAAGTATACACTAGGTGGTTGAAGTAGGCACTCGGGACAGGATGTCGCTATCGCGTTCAACTCTTAAAGGCGAAGATTAAGGGTCCCCCAATTTTTATCGATGTTTTCTTTCTTTTTATTTGTGTCGTTACCATGACACTTGTTCGTAGCTACGGCACTGTGCTGCGTATTCTAATGCGCGCGGCATCTTTCACTCAAATTCTGATGACGCTATAGTTTCATTATGGAAGTTCGTCTTGCGTGGTACTTCGTTGCTAAGCCTCAAGAATGAAGGAATGGGGCTGATTTACGTCTCGCGGCTTTCGCACATTAGCGCTTTGAAATAGGCATGTAAGCATGGCACACATACGATGCAATTGACTTACATGCGAAGGAGGTTCTAACAACCATCGCACCATTGGTACCGATGTCAGATGCAGCAGGACAAACATTTACGTAACAGGAAATATTTTGGCGTGCTGTGTTTTTGTTCTTCCTGCTTAATTATTCGAGAAGTTCTTTGAATGATAATTTGACTGTTAGCCCAAATGCTTTCCTTAGTAAACTAAGTTGGTCACAGTTAAGAAATTTTCAAGTAAACACATTTGTACATAGGGCCTTGCTGCTTCATTGTATAGATCTATCATAGCTAATTTGCAAATGTATCGAAGTATCTTAAGATACAATTGGTAAGTATCGTATCGGATACAATTTTTCCGGAAGTATCTTGTATCTGTATCTCAAATACTTCTTGCTCAAGTATCTTGTATCGTATCGCGATACAATTTCAAAGTATCTTTGCCCAGCCCTGCCTAGAGGGACACAACGCCTTGCCAGCTTTTTCGGGTGGAGTGAAGAGTTAGAGGACATGAAGATAGGAAGAGAAAGAGAGAAAGAGGCACTTTGGCTTGAACAAAGAGATAAAAGCAACCAGATTCACTCATATGGCTCCAGAACCAGCCACGATCGTTGGAGACATTTTAGTGCAATGGTACTCTTGTGCGACTCTCCAAGTTGCTCTTCCAGGCCTACCAGCCGACCCTTGGAAGCTATCCCGGACTGCCGGCTCACTACGGTGCCACTATCTCGCAAAAAGAGAGTCGCACCCAGGCCGTAACTACAGCCCTCAGATCTGGGGTGCACACCATACGTACCCATTGGCATCATTCACCATAAACGATGCAAGTATAAAAGTGACATGGACGCATACCACATGCTGGCGCTTGTACCGTAAAGTACGTATTGAAGTATAACAGGATATTGCATGTATGCCCTTTAGGTATGTATCATCGACACTGCGCTTACCATATCTGATAGATCAGCCTGCAGCGCATTGCTCATTAGCTCAGCATCACCTGCGTTCCACCGTACAATCTAGGACTTGAATACATCTAAGGAGCGCCAGAGGCACGATCGTCGCTCTTATGCTTCGATAAAGCTACGCCCAAACCACAGCAGTACAAAAGTGCGCACTTTAGCTCGTTTTGTATACAGTAGACTCGCAGTTATGCAAATATATTCGAAAAAGAGTGAGTATGTTGGGAACATCATCAGTCAAAATGGGTGGTGGGGCGAGTTGGTGAACATAATCAGGACGCCCAACGCAAATAGAGGACTACCGCGATCGTTACGCAAAAATGCCGTGCGTGGTTTGTGTCTTTTCCCATTGGTCCTTCGCGTACATCAATTTCTTCGCGAAGATCAATATGCGCGGATTGTAAGGTGCACGCCGCGACAATTGCGGCGCGGAAACCGCATAGGGGCCGGGACAGTGACAACGGAAATCACTCCACCAGACTCATTTGTCATACCAAATTCAAATCACGTGCAGCACATGTTAATGGTGCAAGTGTCTACGCATTCCGTGCTCTAATGTACATGGCAGTGACGGGCAACGATAATTAAAGCGTTACATCTGTTTTCGGTGCTCTTCGGTATCGCAGCCGCTGAAAAACCAGCGCAACTCTATAAAATCCTCTGTAGTTTCATTGCATGTTATTTAATCTTCAGTGTATATTCTCCCTCTTAATGACCCGTTCAGGTCAATTTTAAGGATAGGTATAATTTATTGCCAGCCCGAATTACATTTTATAGAGACGGACTGCTTGTACGAAATACCCATTAGGAAAAAGAAATCTGCAAGAACCGGTGAATTTGGACATGTGCAAGCGCACTCCACCAGGTTGCTTGGAAGATTGAGTTCGATCTAGTGAACGCGCGTAGGTGGTCCAGTAGCTTTCACTTGTCTAGCTGCCTTGAGTGAGCTTTATCACGCCAGCGACTCGGACTTAGTCAACATACATTCCATCGGATTAATGCATACGGTAGTATTAATCAAACTTGTCTCTAACAACGATCTCCACTTGCCTATCTTTGGCTTGCTTTGATGCGGCATTTCACAATTGCAAAATCAAACACATACTGTTTTACATGAAGCGATAGCGATTTGCATTTTGATTCGCTCAAGCGGAGCTGCCATACCTATGTTAAGTAACTCGTGTATACTTTTCTTGGTTTTTTACTACAAACAGTTCTTAATAAGCTAGGAGATATCAAGCGGCTTATTTTCTGCTGCTGTTCAAATATGTCCATAGCCGTGCAAAAACTCGGGTACAGAGAGACCCGCACAATACCGTGTGCTTATCTTAGACAAGGCAAATGAAACAGAAGCGCAAGCATATTTTTGTCCCGCCCGCGACTTACTGGCGCTGTACTACGAGCGTTTAAATGTTTTGTTCTTTTTAATATGATGTGCAAGCGATTGACTATATATACGACTTGCCCTGTAATAAACATATTCACCCGCCCTCGCTTGCTTGTTTTATGGTGATCGACTCAATTTTCCCCATCAGTCACGAATTAAG
>JALIZH010009800.1:0-31386 GCA_030522465.1 Rhipicephalus appendiculatus
CAGCACTGCCGTGATGATGTCACCTTACGTTCCTCTGTTTGTACAGGTTTTGGCCGAATGGATCTTCTTGGACCAAGCTATGGCTCTTGCCATCACCGAAACAAGGAACGATTGTGCCGGGTTGGGCAGTGCGCAGCTTCCTTCGGAGGACAGCTGTCCCTGCGCAGCCAGATTTGAGCTGACGACGACGATGTTGTGCCACGTGGATTTGGGCTACCGCGCACCCGCTTGGGCACGATAACGTCCCAGGCAGCCTCGAAGGAAAGCTGGACGGAGGCTATAAAAGTAAGCACCTACGCTTCAAGCTTCAGTGGACTCAGCAGCACTGCCGTGATGATGTCACCTTACGTTCCTCTGTTTGTACAGGTTTTGGCCGAATGGATCTTCTTGGACCAAGCTATGGCTCTTGCCATCACCGAAACAAGGAACGATTGTGCCGGGTTGGGCAGTGCGCAGCTTCCTTCGGAGGACAGCTGTCCCTGCACAGCCAGATTTGAGCTGACGACGACGATGTTGTGCCACGTGGATTTGGGCTACCGCGCACCCACTTGGAGCACGATGACGTCCCAGGCAGACTCGAAGAAGAGCTGGACGGAGCCTATAAAAGCAAGCACCTACGCTTCAAGCCTCAGTGGACTCGGCAGCACTGCCGTGATGATGTCACCTTACGTTCCTCTGTTTGTACAGGTTGGTGACGAAAAACATGGCTTTCGTAGTAATTGTGTTTGCTTGATAGTGCTGCCGTGTCCGCATATTGTCCTCATTTGTTTGAAAGATTGGTATTCAATTGTGTGCCTGCTGCTGAAGTTATCGGATGATGTCGAGGAAAACCCTGGGCCTGATACGAAAGGAACCCTGGAGAAAATATTGAGTACTCAGAGTGAAATCTTGTTAAAAGTCAATGAAATACAAGCAAATCAGACATCCACGGACGCCTGTATTGCCGACATGAAATCTAGACTACAGACCATTGAAAAAAAAACTAGAGGGGATAGTTGAAATTCAGAAACGCATTACGGAAATAGAAACTGGTATTGGTGAGCGCGAGGGGGAATTGCCTGCTCTCGCTAGGCGCATAGACGATTTGGAGAACCGTTCCAGACGTAACAATCTCATTATACGCGGAATAGAAGAAGGAAACTGAGAATGAGGCAGTGTTACTTAGAAAGGTGAATGACGAACTCTTTGGCAAAGTACTTAACGCAAAGCTGAGCTCAATCGAGAGAATTCACCGACTGGGAAAGAAAACGCCTGATAGGAATCGTCCGGTCATCTTGAAAGTATCAGACTTCAGGGACAAGCTGAAAATCTTGACAAACTGTCACAAACTCAAGGGCACACAGTATAGCATCAATGAAGATTACTCCAAACGAGTTGTCGAAATCGGAAAACAATTATGGATTTCATCAGTGCCAGACAGAAAGAAGGGAATGAAAGCTAAACTTCTTTTTCGATAAACTAAAGGTAAATAACGTTCTTTATGGTTGGAATGAAGCAAGCAATAAGCGGTTCAGAATCACTAGTTCAGGTCACACTGGCTCCGACTGACGTAAGCCACGACCAATAACATGCTTCAAGATTATTAATGTGAATGCGAGGAGCATATTAAATAAAGCTGACGCAGTTGAAGCAGTGATCATGGAGCATGAACCAGACATAATGTTTATAACAGAAACGTGGCTTCATAAAGATGTAAAGGATTTGGAAGTGACCCCTCCAGGCTATGTAATTGTAAGAAATGATCGGCAAACCGGAGGAGGCGGTATCGCTTTCCTTATTAAAAATGACATTAAATTTTCAGTATTGGATTATAACTTGGAAATAGAAATGCCATGGATCACGATCAGGCTAAATAATCGAACCGTGCTTATTGGAGGAATATACAGGGCCCCAAATTCTTCTTTAGATACAATCATTAAGCTAAGAGGTTTTATGGATTCAAAGTTTAATCTTCATGACAACATTGTTTTGTTAGGTGACTTTAACCTACCTGGAATCGACTGGCTATCTCAATCTCCGGGAACACAGCAAGTAGCGAGTACTGACCAATTACTGGAACTGGCATTCTCTTACGGGCTAACGCAAATTGTTACTGATTTTACCTGGATAGGTACTACAAGGTCATCGGTCCTTGATTTGGTATTTCTGTCACCTGAACTGCGGCATTTTCTTAGTCACTGTGATGTCGTGGAGGGCCTGTCTGATCACGAAATGGTTGTAACGTACCTAGCAATGTCTTCAATCACTTCTACTAGACACACCTCTAGCACAGTATTGAACTTCACGGCTGCAGATGACTTAGCCATTCTGGACTTCCTCGATCAATCATATGATGATTTTCTGGCCCTTTACAATGCTGGCTGTAGCACTGACAGGCTATGGTACTTATTTTCAAATGTCGTTGCAAAGTGTATTGATAATTATGTACCCAAGATTGTGAAACGCATACGTAAAACCAATCCTTGGATCACACGTGAAATTATTCATGTTAAAAGAAAACTAAAACGAAGACAGAAGTCTTATTCGAGAAACAGTACCTCTGAAAACAAAACCTGTATTTCATCATTGCGCCAAGAATTGAAACGACTGATCAAGGAATCCTAGGATAAATTTTACAATGTGACACTGAAAAAATTCTTGAATGAAGCCCCTTCAAAATTCTCGCGCTATGTAAATCCTCGGTCAGGTTCAAGCAGATTAGAGGGATGCACACAGCAACGTGTTGATGACTTTAACACATTTTTTGCTTCTGTTTTCACGAAGGATAATGGTAACCTGCCCCACCTTCCCGCCTCATCATCTTGGGAGCCAATTGATAATGTTGTAATTAGTGAGGAAGGGGTTCTTAATCCTTTGTTTAACTTGAACACAAGAAAAAGCCCTGGCCCTGATGGTGTGCCCAATGAGTTCTTGTACAGATACGCAGAGTGGTCATCCCGTTTTCTTACTAAAATATTCCAGTCATCAGTTAGCAATGGCTCTTTTCCAACTGCATGGAAGCGCGCTAAAATCACACCTGTTCACAAAAGTGGCTCGCATCTAGAAGTGAAGAATTATCGTCCTATCTCGCTTATTAGCACATCCTCAAAATTACTGGAACATATCATCAATAAACATCTGTTGGGCTATCTAGATAGAGACAATATAGTGATTCCAAATCAGCATGGATTCCGCCAAGGCTTATCAACGTCAACTCAGTTACTTGAATTTGTTCATGATCTCTCAAAAGCAGTAAATTCGCGTAGTCAAACTCACGTGGTGTTTATGGACTTCGCGAAAGCATTTCATAAAGTGTCCCATGCAAAAATTGTTATTTAAAATTGACAACACGTTTAAAAATAGTCTGCTCACGGCATGGTTTCAATCTTATCTTACTTCCCGGCAGCAGTTTGTTCAAATAAAAGATAAAAAAGTCTGGTATGGTTGAAGTAAATTCTGGTGTTCCGCAGGGGAGTGTATTGGGCCCCCTTCTATTTTTATTATTCATTAATGATCTACCAAACCAGGCCAGTGTCCCGATTAGGTTGTTCGCTGACGACTGTGTTGTTTATAGCACTATTGAAACTCAACAAGATCAAATTAACTTAGACCGTAACCTTCAAAAAATTCTAAACTGGTGCGAAGACTGGCAAATGACCTTGAATCCGGATAAAACAGTTTATATATCTATAACGAGAAAGAAAAAGCCGCTGGCTTATGACTACCTGATTAACGATATCAAGCTCAAACGTGTAGAGAAATACAAATATCTTGGAATATTGTTTACACCGGATCTGCGTTGGAATTCGCATATCGACCATGTCACCTCGAAGGCTACTAAGGCATTGTACAGTCTCCGGCGTAACCTTTACCGGTGTCCTTCAGATATAAAGTGCCTAGCTTACAAGACCTTAGTCAGGCCAATTGTTGAGTTTTCCAAAATTGTATGGGACCCTTATACACAGTCGAACTGCAATAAAATAGCGAGGGGTACAACGACTTAGCGCAAGATTTATATTTAATAAATATCGCCGTCAATATTCTCCTACTGAGCTCTGTGCGCAAGCGTGTCTCGAAAGTTTGGAAGTTCGAACGAAGATTGAGAGACTGAAATTCCTCTTCCAGTTAATTCACAATCGGTTCAAACTAACCCACACAGCTTTCTTTCAGCTTAGCACGCAGGAACATTCAAGACATCGCCACAGTATGTACATCACGCCCCTTGCTTCTCGTAATGACTGCTTTAGGTTCAGTTACTTCCCCCGTGCTATCGAAGAATGGAATATGTTACCTGAATCCACTATCAGGTGTTCATCGCTGACGTCATTTGAAGAAAATCTAAAACTGCTTTTCCATTCATAACTTCGTGGCTACATATAGCTTTTATTTTGCTATAATGCTTTAAACTGTCTCGTGATGCTGTCTACGCCTTTGAACACGATGCACTTTATCCTGCTCTTTATTTGTACTCTTTAGTGTGCCTTTGCCATTTCTTTGCATTTTGTATATTTTCCCTGCTGTTTGCATTCTTTACTTTTTGCATTCAACACTGCAAGATCACCTCAGATTTCTGTAGCTAATTTTGCCTGATACATACTTGTACCTTCCACCCTGTAACGGCCCTCTTGAGGGCTAACAGTATTAATAAATGAATGAATAAGCGCCTTATTTTAGAGTAACACCTATATATTGAGAATACCCTCAGTTAACGCCAGCTCACGCGACTCCCCGCGTACAATGTCATGGGATTCGTGCACTACAAAAGACATCGACGGGTTGTAAGCTTGACCAGGGTGCTTCACCAAGTATTTTAACGTAAACTTGACGTCTTGCGACAAAGGATCATACTTTGGTTGTCACGGAGACTTGTTGGACTGTCCGAGTTGTTCACTGATGCACGAAATATCCGCGAGGCCATTGCGAATAGCAAACTGCCTTTTCTATGACCGCACATATCGAAAACTCTCAATCCAGATCGCGGTGTGACACAATTATCAATAAGCTCTCAATCTATAGAGTAGGTCCCCCGATAATGAAGCACAGTGCTTTTATAAATAACAATCTAAAGGTTACAATGCGTAGAGCGGTACCTTAGCCTTTAAAATGGCATGCTACTGTGAATGAAGGAAAGGAGTGGAAATTTGAAGGGGTCGTTTTTCCTTGTTAGACACAATATTAATGAGAACTAACAGACAATTTTGCCAAGGAAAGTATAGGGGATGTTATTAGTACCAAATGTAGTGTAAAGGTGAAGAAAAGAAAACTGGACGAAAAAGATAACTTGCCTTCGGCAGGGACGGAACCTGCGACCTTCGAATAACGCGTCCGGTGCTCTGCCAACTGAGCTACCACGGCGGCCTTTTGGTGAAGGTGGACCGTGTTCTGGTCCTTGTGCATAACATTGTTTCCTATGCGCGTGTGGTATTAATTTTAAGACGAAAGCATTTCATGTCTCATGCTCATGTCTCATGCTCACGTCCATCCGTCCGTCCGTCCGTGCCCTGCCACGGTGCCAGGTGGCCGCCGGGGCGCGAAAACGGACGCCGTTCGCGTTGGACTCTAGAGCGCTCGCGCTTGCTTGCGTAGCGTCGCTGTGCCCAGCGACGCTACGCAAGCTGCTATGATTGGAAAAAATCATGCAAGGAGGGAGACGCGCGAATGTCGTTCCATTCTGACCGACCCCGTCTCAATGGACAAAGGTGTTCGCGGAACACTCTTTGGAATTTACAAAGTGTCCGTCAATTTAAGCGCTGGAACGCGGATGACGTCTCAACAATGCGCAAAGCGCGAGAAAATACGAACGCATGGGAACGGAGGCAGAAATGTCTCGCGTCTCGCAGCGAATCGCGGTAAAATATTTAAGAAAAACACGCACACATTCCGTTTGTGTGCCATCCCACTGAGAGTGTAAAAGAAAAAAGACATGGCATAGTCAGTCGAATGGCCACAAGCTTTCGCCGAACACACTTTGCAATGTACAGCCGCCCATTTTTTTCACCTGAACGCGCGATGGTCGTCCACTCAGCGGGTTGGCGCCGTATAACGAAGCACGGTGGCGAAATGAACGAGAATGCGCCCGATGAACAGTAATATGCGGTTGCTTTCTGCCAGACTGTTCCGTTAACCGGACACCAGAACGCCAGGAACCGGCGCTTATTGACTCGGTGGTCGACGCTCGTGCGTTAAGGTTAAAAAAAAATGGGCGGCTCTACAAAGTGCCGTTCAAATTTTAGGCATTGCCTAGCGTATGCGGCCAAGACGCTACAAAAGCCTGAAAAATTACTGAGCTGGAACAAACCCGGTTAGAATTGAACCTCAAGCAAGTCTCGTCTTGCCCAAGCGCCATAGGCGCGACGTGATCCCGCAGCTTGGCGCTATCTCTCGGAAGAAGTGCAGCTTACATGCGCCGGCCCATGGCCTCCGAGATAGCGCGGCAGCAGGTTTCTCTGCAGCGGTCCTAATCGAACGGAGGGAGCTTAATTTCAGAGGTGGGCGTGGCCGATCACTTCTGCGTTGCGCTGCGCTGGCGCAGGTATCGAGGTATCGCGCAAGCCGCCGCGCTTTTGGTGCGGCTTGGATTTTTTAAAAGCACGGCTGGAGCTGCGGCAGAGCATTGTTGATTTTACGCGGAGTAACGCATGTTCTACCACGACCGCTCGATGAAAACACACGGTGCGGCCTGCCGCGTGGAGAGGAGACAACGTGGCGCGCTTAGTTCTCCGGGCTGCCGCCGCGGCGCCACCAGTAGGGAAGGCGCTGGGGGGAGACTGAAACCGAGAGCACCGGAATTATTGCGGCGGATCGCGGCTTCACAGCGCAACTGCTGTGCGCTTGTTAGTTTTTAAAGGGTTACAATAAGCTTGATATAGTCTTAATCATACTGGTAAGTGTCCCTACCGAATGCGCATCGGCGAGTCTTGAACCTAAATATAGCAGGTGTTGGTTTTATTTGAACTGGCTGCTTGGGCGAGTATCGATTTTTCTCGTGTTGTTTTGTCTCTTTCGTTGCCGTTGCGCTGTTCACACTCAAGTATGTTCGTTTGCGGTACAGTTATTTTTTGCAACAGGTGAGTCGTTCATTGACAAGTGCGGTTGTATTTCCGAAATGATTGTGTTTCTCACACCCTCGAAAAAAAAAAGCACCGTGAGCATCAGGGGAGTAATAAATGATTTATTGCATGTGTACTTTATCGCAGTTTTCTTACTCGTGTCCTGGTCATTTCGCGCTGTTTAATTATTCCTTGTGTTACGAGTGGGACATAGTAAAAAAATTGATTGTGGCGTGCAAATTTTCGAAAATTTTGAATAACTAATCGAATAGCGCATATTCAGAATACCGAATATTTCCCTAAGTTTTCTAATATTGAGCTCCGATGGGCAAACGTCAAAAAAGGAAACGTTCATACCGCGAAGGGTATTCAGTTCCTGTCTTTGTGTTGTAATAACTTTAAGAACTACGGCTGCATCAGCTTCAGAAGCGTAATTTTTACGCACATGTGCACGAATAACAACAGAGCCAGTTGTTGTGTCAGTGTAAATTGACCTTGCCGGTACAGTATTCAGCACTGATGGCTATATATATAGCTGCTGTTTGTGCGAAGGCACATGATGTTATAAGTTTTTTATCTGTTCCATTACCTAGTTATAGCTATATCTATGGTGCTCGATTCAGCATTGTTTAATTTATATGCGTCAGTTTTATTTATAAGGTGTAGGCAAAGTAGCACCTTCAACCCGGTAGTCGCTCCTGTATTTCAACCTACCGTTACAAAATACCTCCCGGCTCTAGTCGCCGCATTCGGCGAGCTTCGCCCACTTTTCATAATTGTGGCATTTTTTTGTTGATTAAACACACTTGTAATGTTCCTTTGTTAAAGCTGTGAATTTGTTTCGCCAATATAACGATATGTGGGGTACTTTTTTTTGTGGGGTACAATATAACGATATGTGGGGTACCCACTAGTCCAAATCACCACCTTCTGTACTGATATAACAGCATGTATTCTAAAGCGGATCTCTTTTTTTTTTTCGATAACCATGCACGGAAAGATAGCTTATACAGATCTAGTTTTTTTTTATTAAGAACAAGGAACCTTTATCTTCTCATCACAGGCACGAACGTGATAGCCAGCCAAATAAGCAATTGGAGCTAGTTCTATGTCAGCTAACGTCTCAGACCAATAACCAATGCGTAATCAATGAGCCTGCTGCTGTTGGAGCCCCGTGTCAGACCAGCTACTAAATAATTCCAGTTCACTGGTCAGCTCTCTCACAGCAATCACAAGCCCAGATGGAACAGGAAGATCCTTGATTATTTACATCCATCTTAATGGGTGCGTTAGCCTGTGAACTCACAGGGGCGTTCCCATTTTTTGCAGCTTGCGGTATTCCAACCTAATGTAATGTTCACCAAACACAGCGGCCCACAACAGTTGTGCGGCATTTTGCCTAACGCATAAAATATCACACATGCTCAAAGTGTTTGAGTGACACTCAGAGCTAACCATGCATGTGGAGAAAAACAATCACCGACTCGAACTATCTGCTCTGTTTCGAACTCCTTCCCGCCGGCGCTTCGCGCGGAGCTCTCCCCACTCTCCCATACTACTGGCGCTCTCCTAGCGATATGACAACTGTCAACTGCGCTTCCTCGCACTCACCCATTGCTTGCGCCGCGACGCGGCAGGCCGCACCGTGTGTTTTGGTCGAGCGGCCGTGCTTCTACATACCGCGTGCTCTCTTGCCGTCCCGAATGAAGCATATCGTTGTTCTTTGCCTGCTTAGGAAAGAAAGAGCGGCAGTTCTCAGTGGCCTGCACGCGTAATATCGCGATAAAGAAATGCGAACTGCATGGCATTTACGCTGTGGGCTGGCGGCATTTATTAAATGCGTCGAAGCATGCGGTGGCTCTCTGGTGTAGTGGTTAGCGTGTTTCCTTACGGTGCGTGTGGTCAGTGGTTCGGTTCAAGTGTCGTGTGTGATTTGTATATGTATGCATTGATGTGCATTTCCTAATTATTCCTAGAGTTAATTATGAATGAAATTAGTCCGTGAAACGCTGTTACAGTGCCAAAAATATTTTCTGTCTTTTTTCTTTCTTTTTTTTTCAGCCAGAAACATTTTTACCTATGACCTAACACAAGCCACGTCAGGGTTATTGTGTTGCTTTCTCTGGTAGCCGGCTACGGAGTCACATAACGAACTGACTAGCAGCGGCGGTAATTTGAAAGGATTTTTTGCCTGAAGGCGTGGATTCGAGTGAGTATTCGACTAGCAGTATAGCCAAACGTTTCCAAACATCACGCCTGCATTCACATCTCCCATTAAGAGAGCGGGAAGGTCATATTTTAATCTACGTGTTTTAGTTGCGAGCGCTCTGCGTGTTCTCGTTGCGTGGGTGTATGCCTGTACGAATTTGTCCTTTGTTTTCCCCGCTTGATTTTTTCTACGCTGAAGCTGTTTCAATGTGCTATCTTTACTCCCTCGGAGGAGTGCCTTCACTCTATCGCAGGCAGCGTACTGTACTACATGAGGGGGCGTCGAATCACTCTCTCTCTAGAGAGCGTTGTTTCAACCTGGAAATAAGGAGTGCCCAGCGGGGTAAGCGAAAACTCTCGAAAAGGGCCTCTGGGTACTCCATTTCTTCTAAGAGTATAGCGTGGGACACTGCGAGAATTATTCGGGGCAATCTTTGGTGAATGGATGAATGAAAGTTGAGAGAAATTATAAAACACACGATCGGAATGCGTGCGTGTTTTTTGTCTTTTACTCCAAACCACAGGGAGATGCGAGACTGATCTGTCTACGTTTCTCATGAGTTCATGTCCTCGCCGTTCCCGCGTTGTGTGCAGGCGCCAGCCCTGACAACGCATGGCGCGTTTTTCCTTGCATCGTCTCTGACAGGGTTTTTGGTGATGCAACGCGGTGTATCGCCGTAATGATCAATTTTTCGTTCCACCTTTTCCAAACGTGCGCGAACCGAGAAATCCATCCCAAGGAAACGGGCTGTAGACCATACAGAACGCCAACACAACACCACAACACCGCTCACGTGCTCGAGGGCTCGGGCTGACTCGGGCACGCCATACGCACATAACCTTGCATGCGCATGACGTGTTGATGCGTATTCGTCAGGTGATCCTCCGGCTCCGATTCCGATGGGGGCTGGGAAGGGATTCGGCTTGCGAAGGCCACACGGCGCGAGTGGCAAGGGTTTCAAGCTCGCCTCCTCACGTAATGATATCGCGCCGCTCCAAATACTGCTTTTCTAAGCTCGTAGTCAACCAATCCGAAAAATTCTTGTGGCATAATGCTCTTCACTGGGCACATAACAACTTCCACTGTCTAACTAAATTTCTTATGTGACCTCGGGAGGGACCCTCTAATGCAATTGTAATGATTGAGTGGGTTCCGACTTGTCAGACTGTTAATGAGCACTACTTCACTGAAGTACTAAAAAAGATGTCGGGAAAAAACTGAAAAAAAAGGTGACACTTGTGGCGTAATGGATGGCATTGCACCAGGACAATGCACCCGCTCTCACGGCTCTATCTGTTGAGGAGTTTCTGACCAGCAAAAATATTACCGGGATGGCGCATCCTTCTTGTGCACTTGATTTGGCTCTATGCGACTTTTTTTATTTCCTAAGGTAAATCTTGTTCAAGGCTACCCTTTTTACTTTAGTTGAAGAGGTTCCGACAAAAAACGGAGATTTTCTTGAAGCACCACCCAAAAACCTTGTTCGAAAAAAACTGTTACCTGAAGTGTGCGAATGCGGAAGCGGACTACTTTGAAAGTGATATTGTGTCACGGAGAACTTATTTCACTCGTCGTGTGTATATATATGTGTATATATATATATATATATATATATATATGTGTGTGTGTGTGTGTGTGTGTGTGTGTGTGTGTGTGTGTGTGTGCGTGTGTTTGTGTGTAAGAGTCAAACTTCACTTAAACGAACTTCAAGGGACCTCGGGAAAAAGTTGGGTAAAATGAATGTTCGCTGATGTAAAACAGTTGTGTTACTCTAAGCACAACGAAACACGAGTGGGTGCGAGCCGTCTTTGTCGATCCGATGTCCCATGCAGACGATTGTATCTTTACAAAAAGGAGATTTTTCTGCCTTCAGCTTGAAACCATTCTCTTGCAGCCGGCGCAAAACATGCGGGAGCACCGAATCGTTATGGTCTTGACGTTCAGCTATTATTACGTCGTCCAAGTACACCTGCACAACTTGAAGGACAGCCAGGACAGTTTCCATGCGCCACTGAAAAATCGCGGGACCCGAAGCAACTCCAAAAGGGAGACCGTGTGGTAACCTCACTACTCACCGTAGTCGAGACTACCGCGGGTTCAGGCTTAGCGAGCCACAGGGCCGCGTAAACCGTCGCGTGCTCACGTATAGCGCACCCCTGCGCGCGCGCTCCACTAGGGAAGCGTTTAGCGCCGCGCGGCAAAAACAGTGTTCGATCTAATAACACACGCAAACACTTTATTGCCTTTGGCGACACCGAAAACACAGTACAACGTCCGCTCCCGGGACGCGGGGAGCAAAGGGCTCACCCACGCGGACGGTACAGCAAAAGGGGAAGACCGCGAGCACGTCGCAGCTGGCAATGGCGACCTTTGACGCGCCGCTCGGGAAAAGGTCCCACGCGGCTATGCTGCGCACTCTAGCGATGACCACTGGGCCAGGCCGCGAGAGCTAGGGCAAATCTCGTACGCGTGGGCATCCGGCAAGTGCGGCTCGGCGTAGTACGACCATGCACGAGCACTAGGCACAGCTCTTTGGCTTATCGTACGGAACCGGATCTAGCACAAAGATAAACACGCCTGCCAAGGATGCCGAGGCACCCAGGCAGGCTACAGTCTGGCGATTCCCAAAGGGGACGGCGGACGGGAACGAAAACACGTGCTTACCGTGCGCTGCGTGAGGAGAGAGAGAGTGAGTTCCCGGCGCGCACATGACTCTGGGTTTGCCGCCTCTCGCGGCCCGAGACCACGCGCAGCGCCATCTTGAGAACTCATTGAGAACCGGCGCGTGGCGCTATCCATCGCCATGCGCCGTTACGAGAGCAAGGGAGAGGGAAAAGGACCGGCAGAATGGACGAAATGCCCGCGCAGAGGCTTCGGGCGTGCCTCAGATCCCCACAACCGTTATAGCAGAACAGCACCTTGCGTGCGTGTTTATCACAGTCAGCTTCTTCGCTTCTTCAACCATGGGGAGTTGGTTTATGCGACTTTGAGGTCCAAAGTAGTGGAGATAGATCCGCCGTGAAGTGATGCGAAACTGTCCTCGATGTTCGGCCGTGGGTACTGCTCAGTCATGCAGGCAGCATTAATTGTTGTTTGAAAATCACCGCAGACGCGGAGGCACCAGTCTTTTTTTCAACACAGGCACGACTGGTGCCGCCCACTCAGAATGTGGTACGGGCAGTAATATGCCTTCGCACACTAAGCGTACCAGCTCAGTTTACACTTTGTAACGAAGAGCGTAATGGATAGGCCGCGCCTTGTGGAACTTTGGTTGAGCGCTTTCTCGAAGGTGGAATTTCTCAGGTGGCACTTGAATTTTTGGGAGCCATAGTTTAAAAATTGTGGAAAACTCTGTCCAGAGGTGTCGGAAGTAGCTGAAGTCGATTGCACTCTACCTAGGAAACCACATGGAAGTATCGACAATGCTTCGATTAGGTCTCTTCCGCAAAGGCTGGGACCAGAACACCCTATAACGATCAGGGTCGCAGAGACAACCTTGCCTGCAAACTGGGCTTGCAGGTGCAGTTCACCGACAATGGGCAACTTGCCCAGGTAGCAGCTGAGCGTCTGTTTGCATTTCGATAAACGCGGCCAGCTCAGGCGATGCTTGAGATACACTTCCTGCGGCATTATCGAAAATGGTGATCCTGTATCAATGAGTATATCCTGGGTGAGGGTCTGATACGGGTGCGATTTTCCAGCTGAACTGCACACCGGCGCCTCATCATCAGATATCGTCATGGCCTTACGTACCGGCGCAGCGGCTTCTACAGCAGTGGCAGTCGTTACACCTTCGGTCAGTGTGAGCTCAATTCTTGCTAGCAGCGTCTGCTGTACTGAGCGATTTCGGATGCCACAGACGATGCGGTCCCGTAATATACGGTCAAGGACAGGGCCGAAGTTACACTCATCTGCCAACTTGCGCAGTTCAGCAACAGTCTCGGACAGATTCAGTCGTACTTTGGTCCCTAGTGAATATCTAATAACCTGCGGCAACCTCGTTACACTTCGGCGCATAGTGGGCATTTAGGGAGGCGAGTGCTTCCTCATAACTCAGGGGACTTACTTTACAAAGAGCGCAGTATGCCGCAAGAACGCCTACCAAATTCAGTGAAAACGTCGAAATCAAATGCGATCTTTCCTTATCCTCTGTGTTAATATCATTCGCTTCGAAGAATGCATCCAGCTGAGTCAAGTACATGTCCCACTTACCTTAATTTTCGTCGAACGCTGGGGTGCCAAGTTTCGTAGCCATGACAATGAACCGCGACGTTCCGTGGCAGTGATTACATTCAGCGCCCAGGAATCCCAGAGCCGCCGGATCGCCGCGAGCAGTGGTGATCCGGCGGTGGTGCCCTAGCCACATCGGTGCCCTAGCCACTGCTCTGGTCACCGTAATCCCATCTTCGTCGCCACTGTTGTAGCGTCTGACAGTCACAGAGCCGGGCCAGGATCAGACGCAGAACTGGTTTATTTGGCAGACAACGAAATACATATGTGCTGTTTGCTTATGACGTAACACGAAGACGGCGAGGCATGTTTGACACGTGTTGACAGGGCACTTATTATTAAAGACGGTGTTTTCTTTTTATGTGGAACATGGGCACGATGCCCAGACGCCGCGTGATAGAAACCACAGAAGCCGACATACGGCCGATCGTGTTTTCTGTGCAGTGCGCGAAGATCGCGTGCAATGTCACAAGATTAAATATGGAGGAAGCTGTTCAAAATAAAGAGCTTCAGCAGTGGTTTGTGTGCTGGCATAAAAGTTCTTGCTACTTTGTTGTGGACGAACGATCTCTTGCCTGTTCTACTTCCAGCGAAAAAGCTTATCACGCCAGTGTGGAGCTCTTCGTGGTGGCGGAGCGGAATAAGGCATACGTTCAAAGCACGTTTCGGCTAAAGACACCGGCGTATCGAGCCGCGGTCACGCAACGACTAAACACTGGTTGCAGAATAAGCAGCGGATGTATGTACGTACTCACCAAGCAAATGCAAATGATTTGCGAGTTTATTGTTTTCGTGATACTTTGATTACTCGGTGGTCGTTTAATTATGAGATTTTACCCATCCCGTGAAATCCGAAATCACGTTCTTTCACTGTGCCATCATCATCAGTCTGACTGCACCCACTGCAGGGCAATGGCGTCTCCCGTGTTCCGCTGATCGACCCTGTCCTGTGCTTACTGCGGCCGCATTATACCAGAAAACTTCTAATCTCATCTGTCCACCTAACTTTCTGTCTACCCCTCGAGCGTTTGCCTTCTCCTAGACTCCAGTCTGTTACTCCTAATGAGTGGCAGATAATTTGCCGCTCATTAAACGCCCTGCCCATGCCCATTTCTTGTTCATGATGTCGACTACGATGCACTTAACGCACGTTCCTTGTCTCTCCGACCCATCTCTCTTCTTCTCCCATAAGGTTACACCTGTCACCTTCCTTTCCATTGCTCGTTCCGTCATCCTGAATTTATGTTGAACCCTTTCTGTAAGCTTTCAGGTTTCTGCTAAGTACCAGTAAGATGCAGCTGTTGTGTACCTTTCTTTTGAGAACTACTGGTAAACGACGATTCATTATTTGCGAATGTAAACCGAATGTGCTTACCGTATTCGTATTCTCGGTACTTCAGTTCCATCGTTCGGAGCCGCGTAACAATCTGCTCTAAGCAGACGTATTCCTTTATCATTTTCAGTGCCTCGCTACCTATCGGAAATGGCTGTTCTTGTCCGAGAATGTTGCACATTACTTAGGCTTTTGCTATTAATTTGCAGACGTGCCGTGCTGCTTTTCTTTCATAATTCAGTATTCATAGGTTGCAACTCGTCCCCTGAGTTACCCATGAATGCAATGTCATCAGTGAATCGGAGGTTACTAGGGTACCCTCCATTAACACGTATCCGAAACTCTTCCCAATCTAGGATCCTGAAATTCTCATGTAGGTACGTGGTGAAAATCATTGGAAATATGCTATCTCCCTGCCTTACGCCCTTCTTTATTAAGATTTTGTCACTTTCTAATGAAGGACTATGATGGCTGTGGATGCGCTGTAGATTTTTTCCTGTATCTTTATAAATGGTTTGTGACATCCTGATTACGCAGTGCCTGCACGACTGCTGACATATCGGCGCAAAAAAATGCCTTCTCGTAATTGATATGGATTTATATCGGGATTAGCTATATTCCGCGCATTTATATACGAATGAATGAATGAATGAATAATCTTTATTTAAAACCTGCGGCTTCCTTCGGGCGAGGCGGGGGAAGGGGGATTGACCCCTCTCCCTTCCCACACTCCGTCGATGATTATGGTGGTGCTTCAGGTGACGGCTCGAAGTCCTTGGACCCAGGCGGCATCTTCGACTTGCCGGACGGCTTAAAGCTGGTTGGCCAGCTTGTCGCCGGCGAGCGCCGCCTCCCAGCGGCAACGGCGCTGACGCAGCCGATCCGCAGTAGTGACCACAGGCGCGGAGGCGGCCGGCCCCTGCCCTCGCGCGGTGGCAGCAGCAAAGACTGGTCTCGGAATTTGTCCCTGCCTAACATGTGTCGCGTAGTGAGCGGCGGCAGCGACATTTATTCTCCCAGCACATTCCAAAAGCATGTGCCGCAGTGTGGCGCTTTCCCCGCACGCTTTACACACGTCCGTTGGGTATAGGCGTAGGATCGCCGGGGCTTGGGTAAGTGTTTGTTTGTAGTAACCTCCAAGTTACGGCCTGTCTTTTGTTTAATTTGTTGTGTGGTGGTGGGTATATGCGTCTGTTTACTTTGTATTGTTGTGTGATGTCGCTGAATGTAGTCGGGCAGATCGCCCCACGACCATTCCGGTTGCTGTTGTGTTGTTAATGATGTTGCCATCGCCCCGCTCTCGTAGGTGTAGGTGGCCACCGAATCGGCCGCGGCTCGGTGAATGAGACCTCGAGCCGCGGTGTGGGCTGCCTAGTTGCCTGCAAGCGGGACACTATTCTAAGCCGGGGTCCACAGGAGGATGACCGTCGCATTTCCGGTTTTGAAATGCGAGCACGACGACGTCGAGGCCATCGCTTCTCGAAGCTCGCCGCCATGCCTGCTGCCATAACAAGTTTGAAGTATGCGAGCCGCCTGCCACGAGATGCGGCCGCGCGAAGCCACGGACGCCAGCCTGCGAGTCGCTGATCACGACCTCAGCTTCCGGCGCCGCGACCAGTGCAAGAGCGATCGCCACCTTTTCGGGCGCCTCTGTGTGTCCCGTACGCACCGCGACGCTCGCGATGCATTTGCCCGTGAGATTCACAACAGCGATCACGTGAGAACACCGTCCCTCTGGGGTATCGCGCGGCGTCCACGTTCGCCACCTGGTTTTTAGTGTGAATGTGACCTATTCTCGAGTAGCGCTATTGAAATCCTGCTTCGTCGTTTGGATGGTTGCATTTTGAGAGAGTTTCAATTTTATGCGCGATTATCTTTGTAAGTAGCTTGTAAACAACGGACTGTAAGCTGATCGGCGAGTAATCTTTCAGGTTCTTGACGTCTCCTTTGTTAGGGTTAAGTTGATGTTAGCCTTCTTGCAGATTCTGGTAGCCGCACTGCCAATATACCTCGTACACAAAGTGGCTATCTTTTCTAACACAATCTGTCGACCGTCTTTGAACAGATCTGATGTTACCTGATCCTCAACAGCGGCTTTACTTTTTTGCATTCCCTAAAATATTTTCTTTACTTCCCCTAGTGGGATGTTCGATTCCTCTAGTACACTTTATATGATCATCCTGGTAGTCCCTGCTACTGCAAAGATCTCTGTAAGCTGATCACCTACTTTAACTATCCCCTCAATATTGGTAGTGATGTTGCCTTCCTTGTCTCTTGTTTCATACACCTGGTTGTTGCCTGTGCCCTTGTAGCGGGCGTTGATGCCGGTGGTCGCGATAATTTTAATTGTGTGCGCATACCAATTTGTAAACAGGGGCGCACGGCGCATACGCGGCCAACATTCCTCACGTTATCTCCGGCGTGCCGCGGGAGATACGCAGCCCACGCCCCTTTGTGTTGACACTTTTTCGAAGCCTGCTTTTCTTAGAAAATAAACTAGTTCTTGTCCCAAACTTCAAGGAGTGTAGGTGTTTTCTTTCCGCTCCTACTTGCGGCGAGTACGCTAGAAAGTGGGGGACCCGGACGTTTGGAAAAACAGCAGCCATCGCAGACAAGGAAAGCACTTCAAGGTCATCCACAACCAACGCCTCGGAGTTAAAACTTCCTCATTTCTGGCCAAAAACCCCAGGGTGTGGTTCAGACAAGTCGAGGCCCGCTTCCAGCTTCGCCGCATCACATCACAGGAGACGAAATACCTCCACATCGTTGCAGCACTGCCACCTGACATCGTTGACGCCATAGCCGATGTGCTCGCCTCCACTCCATCGGAGAAGGCCTACGATGAACTGAAAAAAATCACAGCATATCCACGGGGGTGAATGATGAAGAGTTTGGGGCAAAGCTCGTGAAGCAATCATGGTTACACCGTGAAATCTTGAGTGGTTTCGCCCAGCAGTATTCAAAGCGATTACTGCTGGGCGGCCTCCTTGGCGCGCACCGTCTCGGGATCCGCCTGATGCCGCGCGCGCTTGGCGGCGGCTTCGCGGGCGCGCACCGCCTCGAGATCCGCTTGGCGCCGCGCTCGCGTCGCGGCGGCCTCTCGAGCTCGCACCTCGGGATCCTGCCGACGAGCACGAGCCGCAACGAGCTTCCGCACCCGGCGCTCCTCGTCGTCCATGGTCCGCCAAGCAGCACGATCCGGCAAGCGCACTCGTACGGCGACGATCCGGAGAATGAGAGATAGCGGGCGCTCGCCGCCCGGCGCAACCCCGCGCAGCAGCCAATCGGAGAGCAGCTGCACCGCCCACGCCATCCAGCGTACCTTCACCCAACCGCCATATCGTATGCATGTCTATGGGACAGCGCCCTCTCGGAAACAAGACGAGGAATGGAGATGACGACACAGAATGCGTACAGCGCCATCTAGTATATCGTTACCCAACTGCAGTTTGCATGCATCTCTATCGGACAGCGCCCTCCATTCTACGATAAGGGAACACTACGGGGTACAGAGGATGGATCGACGATCGACAACCGACCTGATCTCGCTATAAGGAGCTTCGCCCCTATAAGCACCGTCCTGAAACGTCTTGAGGTGTCTGATGTCTCCTGTCTCATGAAGAGCTCGGTGACCAGCGTCCCTCGCAACTACTCCACCGAATGCGTCAGCTGCTAGGCCAACAAGCGGCAGAGGAGCGTCAACAGCCATTGCTTCGCGAGTTGTTTTTGCAGAGACTGCCACAGTGAACACGGATGATACTCGCTGGCTCGGACAACCTGACTCGAGCGTCTGGCTCAACTCGCCGACCACATCACCGACTGCACCGAGCCATCAAAAATGTCTATTGCTGCAGCGCGAATGTCCAAACATGCAGACCGGTTAGGTCGCTCAGAGGACAGAGTTGACCGACTGGCTGCAGCAGTCGAAAACCTTGCCCTGTCCAACAAACCCCGTCCTGCAAGGCATCGTTCGTCGTCCCGTGCTCGAAGCCCGCAGCACCGTGACCACTCAAGCGAGACAGAGCAGAGCGTCTGCTGTAACACCGCCGTTTCAGAGAGCAAGCCACTCGCTGCACCCACCCATGCTCGTGGACGGAAAACGCACCGGTCAGTCGCTAACGGCGGAATGCGACACGGGCCATCGCTCAAGCCGCCTCTTCTTCGTTGTCGACCGCATCACCGACACACGCCTCTTTGTCGATACCGGAGCTGAGCTATCTATCCTACCAGCAACAGCTCAACATCGCGGACGCGGCAAGTCCATTTTCAGAGTAATTGCAGTCAATACACTGCTGTTGCATCATATGGAGTTCAGTCGATGACGATAGACATCGGACTCAGGCGAACATACGCATGGCTCTTCGTTGTGGCCGACGTCAGAATTGCGATCCTGGGAGCGGACTTTCTGAGCCACTTCAGTGTTGACGTTAACGTTCGTGATCGTCGTCTCAAGGACAATGTCACTTCGCTCTCTGTTGTCGGACTGAAGTCTGACCTGTCCTCATGCGGCATTTGCACTTTCAACCCAGAGTCAAACTTTCAAAAGATTCTGGCGGAATTACCTGAAATCACCAAACCTCGGAGCACCGAACTGCCAATCAAGCAGTCAAGGTGACTCGACACACATGCACAACACTCCAAAGCATTTCGGCCACCAGAGTGTCGTTTCGATCATGTTCACTTGGACCTTGTAAGACCTCTACCTCCTTCCCAGGGTTACAGGTACTTGCTCACATGTGTCGACCGCTACTCACGGTGGCCTGAGGCGACGCCGATTCTGGACATCGCAGCTGGGACCGTCGCACAGGCGTTTGTGGCCACATGCTATGGCTGCCCACTACGCATAACGACCGACCGTGGGCGACAATTCCAGAGCAACCTATTCTCTGCGCTGGCAAGAGTTCTGGGAACACGGCTTCAGTACACCACGGCTTACCACCCAGCGTCTAATGGAATGGTGGAGCGGCTACACCGTCAACTGAAGGCATCTTAAACGGCCAAATTGGATAGAGAGCACTGGGTGGAGAAGCTCCCTCTCGTCCTTCTGGGCCTGCGTACCGCGATAAACGATGACCTCGGAATCAGTGCAGCAGAAATGCTGTACGGTTCGACAATTCGACTACCGCGAGAATCCTTTGGTGAGAAACCAAGCCCTACGCCGACACCTTCAGAACATATGGAAACGCTACATTCCTGGTTGGAGCACCTGCAATCCAACGCGCCGCGCGTCAGCCGCAACCAAAGAGTGTTTTCGTTCCCAGACATGAATCTGGCAGCCCATGTGTTCGTGCGACGGGACACAGTGAAAGCGCTGTTGACTCTTGCGTACGACGGGCCCTTCTGTGTGCTGTCGCGGTTGCACAAAACTGTGACCATTTGTGTTCGCGACAGAGAGGACGTCGTTTCTCTCGACCACGTGAAACCGGCTCACCTCATTGACTAACTCGCACGTTTGCTTGTTTTAGTGTTCTTTTTTCTCTGGCTCCGCGGTCTATGGGGAGGGGGGGGGGCTTGTAGCGGGCGTTGATGCCGGTGGTCGCCATAATTTTATTTGCGTGCGCATACCAATTCGTATGCAGAGGCGCACGGCGCATACGCGGCCAACATGCCTCACGTTATCTCCGGCGTGCCGCGGGAGATACGCAGCCCACGCCCCTTTGTGTTGTCACTTTTGGAAGCCTGTTTTTCTTGGAAAATAAACTAGTTCTTGTCGCAAACTCCAAGGAGTGTAGGTGTTTTTTTTCGGTCCTACTTGGGGCGAGTACGCTACACCCCTGTTTTCGCTTAACCTTCGTCCGTTCTTCAGATTATGTTCACTGCTCTCTATATTGCACCTTCTTAAGTCGGCTACCTTACGCTTACTGATTACCTTCAAAAGCTCTGCCAGTTCTATTTAGTCTGTGATGTTTGAGGCTCTCATGCTTTGACGTTTCTCAATGAGGTCTCTGTTTCCTGGGAAAGCTTTCCAGTGTCCTGTCTAATGACTTTGCCTCCAGCTTCCACTGCACACTCCGTAATGATACTCGTCGGATTATCTTTCATTGCGTCAGTGCTAAGGTCGGTTTCCTCGGTTAGAGCCGACTATCTGCTCTGGAGCGAGATACTGAATTTCTGTACTTTCCCGCCAAGCACACACTCATTAATTGTGTACTTGCGTACTAGCAGGTTCTGCCATGAAGGAACAGCTTCTGCTGTTCCTTCATGGCTTGGCGAGTACAAGCCGTTACCAGCATATGGTCACTGCATCGTACCTTGCTATTCACTTCCGCAGCCTGAACGATGTTAGAGTGTACACACAGTATCGAGGCCATTTCGTTCGCAGTATGTATTCTCGTTTTTTTCTTTTTTTGCCTGAGAGATAAGGGCGCCGGCATACAGCTCAGTCACTTGATTGCTGCCAAGTACAAGACTGTACAGTATTGCATGCTTAGACGAAGAGCCACCACATTACGCGTGCCTATCTCCTTTGGCACTTAAACTTGCGTACTCAACGTAGGGTAACTGTACGGTTGAGTACTTTTTTAGGAATTTAAAAGACGGAGAAACCTAAGGAATGAAAAAAAGGTTAAAACCATCTTAGAAGCCAAAAACAGTAGTGCTCCGTGAAAATATCCAATGGAGCCTTGAGAGTTGCTTGATGAAGATTACCAATGCGCAAGCTGGACCGTTCATCTCGATCGGGTTGATGCTTAGGCTACTTTTTTGTGCCGCAACAGTGTGCACACGTCACATTATTGTGCCTGAAAAAAGTATGCCATGTGTGCAAAACTTTCGCGTGCTGATTTACCACTTTGCGCGTGCGCCTCGAGCGGATCCTTGCTGCCGTGCCAACAAAATTCACAGCATACCAAGGTTTCTAGTCGCTTCACCAAGGAAAAGCTTTCCGTATTGGTGGGAAAGTTTTTCACCAACGAAGCGCATTCTGAGAGTTGCATTTACTAACTACTTCGCATGCTGTGCATTTCATGCATCTTGGCAGGGCAACGTTGGATATTTCACGTCAGTTCTCTAGCTTTGCGTGTACACGTGCTCTTACCTGTAAGCACCTCCCTTGTAGTGCTACGAAAAACGTGCCCATATTGAGTTTGCAACATGAGATGTATATCGAAGGTTCCGAACTGCTTTCATTTATTCTGTGAACATTCATCAATTTTGGCACAAAAGAGGACACAAGAATTTTTTTTCTTTCTGGAACCAGTGGTTTATTAGAGGCACTGCAATAAATAGCTAAAGTGGAATAACTAATCTACTGAAACTTCAGCTAAGGCAACGCTATGTCGCTCCACTAATTCGCTTTTGCTTCGGACACTTCACATACGGCCTTTTCCTAAAGACGCTGGTCTTCTTGACGAGTTTACAGCTTTTTCGTATTCTTGTTGGCATACAGGTGGCACATTGTCTCTCACGCTGTCATTCACATAAAGCTTGTACAACGTTCCACCTGGAACAATTACAACGTTTGCAGAAAGTATTCTACTTTAGGCAACAAACACATTTATCGTAACAATCTTCTGAACAATGTAAATTCACTTAATACCTAGAAACGTAACTATTGTGTCAAAATATAAGTTTACACATTTTCCCTACATATGCCATAAGCTACAAGGCTTACCTAATGAAGGTAGATAATTTCGAGGACTCGTTCCTTTTGTCTGGCGCAGCCTAATGAAAATCACCAGATAATGAAGCCAAGGAACGCCTAGGGGACGCTAACCATATTATTTAGGTGTATTCTAGTAATTGTGATTTACATTTGAAGAAAGCAATGTGGACGAAACAAAACTAACCGCCGGCAGGAACCGAACGTGCGACCTTCCGACTAGGCACTCTATGCTCTTACCAATTGACTTAGGGCGGCGGTCGACCCCTCGTCCACTTCATGGGGTGTTTAAATGGCATACGGTTCACTGGCAAAGAGCGAGGCGTAAACATCACGAACGATATTTATTTTCTTGTTTCGGCCTTGCTTCGCACAAAAACACACAAGAGAAGGGAAAAAGTTGAAGCCTGCAGAATTGCATCTGGAAAATTTGTCGCATGCGTTAGCGCTCCAACTTTGTCCCTAAGCAAAGTAGAAATTGAATTCCTAAGCAACACGTTCCAGCCCTTGCAAATATGAGCGAACTGGGGAGCGCTACGCAGCATTGACTCGCGCACTATGTTTAGTAGTAGTTACACTTCTATAGTTTCATTTATCACGTTTATATGTTCACACTTTCACCCTTCTTTCGTGGGGTGACCCGAAATGGGCCCTCATGAAACATTTACAGTTAGTCTGCGCCTACCTGTCCTGGTTGCGTTTTTTCTGGTCCTCCCGTAGCGGATGAACAGAAAAGCCATAAACATCCGTGCAGCGCAACGTTGAGCAACATTATCCACGCTTTCCTTTCAGGACAACGCCACTTCATATCTTCTGTCAGTAAGACACATGTTTTTTTTTCAAATTGCTTCAATACTGGACTGATCTTGCTGCCACTGTCGACGGCGTCTGACATTCCTATGCTCTAGATCAGGGGTCTCAAACACGCGTTCCGCGAACCTCTCGACTGCGGCCCGCGGCTTGCAGATGACCTTCTTCGCCCAACATTTTTTTTCTTATTTTCTGAATAAAGATGCGCATGAGATACACAAGCACAACTGCCCTAAAGCATCGTTTTCGTTAGGCACCCCATGTGGCCACCATGTGTTGAAAGATAACCATGAAACAAAAAGGTATATTCAGATTTTAGTCATTTGGGAGATCGGTATCGACATCATGTTGGAATCCTCGCACTTAATCTCCCTCAGAAATGACGCGTATGTGAGATATGGGAAAGGTTTTCCTTCAAATGGCGACGTTTGCTAACAATTTGTGCAACGCCCCCCCCCCCCTTCCCCTTCTGCTCTTACGTTCCTGTCTCGGCCCTTACGGGACTAAATTGCGTGACTGCGGCCCGCTGGCTGAGATGAGTTTGAGACCCCCTGCTCTAGATCTTCCAAAATGAACGTGTGGATTCGTCGCTCTCTTGTGCAGTCGTTTTCAATACACAGACAAAATCCGCGAATCTGTTACATCCGATGCCATGCTGCTGGTGTTGCCTCGAAACCTCCACCCAAGGTTTAAGTTCCTTGCAATAAGTGTATAATTGCTTGCGCATGAAGCGACCCCTCCCGTCCTCACCGTCCACATTTTGTCGGAACCGTTGAGAACGCTTGCGCATTCTTCGCCGAGAACAGATCCGTATAGTAGTTGATCGGCGATGTCTTTCGAGGCCTGTGGATTTGCACGACGGATGGTGAGTTTGCTGTACTTGCCTCAATATCTTGGAATACATGCGGAGTGTCTATGGCTTGTAATATAACTTCCACTCGTGAAAACTGGCTCCGCAAACGAAGCTGCACAACACGCCGCTTTTGCGCTGCTCGACCTGTCTTGCCTGCAAATTTTTTGAGCGTAATGACGGTGGATTCCACACATGGCAATTGCAGCTGCTTTATAGCCTCTCTGTGACGAATGTGCGCTGACTGCCTCTGTCTGAGACCTCTGCTATAGCGACATGTAACATCTGTTATTACCCAATCCTCAAACGTCTCCACGAGGACGCTTGTCGATGTATTGTCCAAGGTACGTTGATTCTTTTCTGGAGATGTACACAGAGTTGGGTTTGTACTTGGTTTGTTTGCTGCTATTCTGGCATGTCCTGTCGGCTTCGAGTGTCTTTTGGCCTAATTTCTGCGGACTACACACGGTTGTCGCATAAGGTTCTTGAAAGGCAGAACTCGTCATCTTGAGCCCAGAATTACACACCCTAGCTACGTGCTTTAGTCGTGCATCGAAAGCACCACATGTATCCAGATAAAAGTGATTCTCTTGCGGTAGCGGGAAATCCAGCGAGCAGTCTTCAATCAAACGTTGGCTCGATTTACAAAACACACAGTTCTCGGGCACTTTCATAGCGTTGTTAGGAGAACTGAAGTCGTAGATTTCGTGACACAAACCTGATGCGATTTGTTTAGCGCATTCTCAGTATGGCTCTCTCTTATTCGGTGGTTGACGACCTCACCTTTAACTAGGGTCTCCGCGTGGGTGGACAACAAATTTAATAGGCTACCAGCTCCGTGATAGAGACTGCACTACTGCTATTGCGCGTCGCCGAATTGGCGCAAGACCTGTGGTACTGCACAACGATATCGTGAGGTAAAGCCCGCATATAAGTGGCGCATCATTGCAGAAAAAAGACGTATTGCCCACCCCAAGCGTCTTCAGTCGTCGGATGCTCATGATGACCTGGTCGTCCAACTTGCGAAGAGCTGTCGCGTCTCTGAACGGACTGAAGGCAATGTATGAAGCCTGGAGAACTACTCCTGTACGAGTCTAGTTTTTTCACCGAAGCGTTTCTTGAGTATGTCGATGGCGTCCTTGCAGCAAGCTTCTGTGGTTGGCAGGGCCACAACAGCTGAAGCGGCGTCACCCCCTTAAGAAGAACCGCAGCTAGTTGAACTTGTTCGTCGCAGTGAGACTTCCGTTCTGGTGATTCATCTGGTCAGAGCTATTTATTTATTTTGGCAGCAATACATGATAGCCACGGCGCCGGATCAAAAGGCGGGAAGTACGCGAATGACTAGGATCCCAGCGACATAGGTGCACTAGAAACACAACCACAGAGGTAAAATATCCGTAATAACAGTACACATTGAACGGCATGTGTACTTGCATACATAAAAAAACCAAGTAGCACGTTTTACGAACACAAAATAATGAAGCACAATTTTACATAATATTCTAAAATAAAGGGAGTAGACTAATTCAACAAAGTTGCCTATTACAACTAACGAATACATTCCACCAAAACAGATCTAACGATTAAGGAATATCACATTACTATAACAAAATAAAACAACAATGAAAGCTGCAAACCATCTAGCAAGAATATTTTAGATTGCTTTCTAAATTTAAGCAGGGATGCAGTTTCAATGACGTTAATTAATGGCGAATAATATTTCAGTAAATCTGGAACGTGTAATTTTAGTATCTGAGTGGCGTAATGTGTTCTTGTTCATATTTTTAAAAACTTCAGCTTCTAAGTGGATATTTCTTTGTACAAGTTATGTAGAAAAGAAGTTAACAAAATTTGTTTAGTGTTCCGAGCCAGCAACTTTAGCGATTATAGACAATGTTTAATATGCGCTTTTTTTTAAATACGATGCAGTGTGTACACATAAAGAGAGACTGTTAGTGCAGCGCACGCTTTTCTTCTCCATAATGCGCACGTTTTCTAAGTTAGTTTTAGAGATTACCCCCAAACGAGCAAGGAGTAATGTAAAAGGGAGTGAATCAATGCAAAATAAAAGTGATGCTTTAGTTTTATCGGTAATAATTTACGATGCCTATGCCATATACGAAGCAACTGCGCAATTTTTCGTTTGAGAAAGCTTGTGTGTGAAGCCCGTCATAGGTTTTCATGAAAGAAAAGACGCAGAAACTTATGGTCCAGGACCCTTTGCAATAGTTGGCTTGATTGTTATAGCGTCATCTGTGGCAATCGGCTTATTAATTGGAGAAAGCATTATGAATTTTGTTTTTCTGACATTTAGCAGTAGTTTATTGGCGTTTAGCCACAGAGAAAGATTATTTAGCCATGTGTTTATTAGTGGGACCAGCGATGCTACATTGGAGCACGAGAAAAATTCTTCCCGGAGGTCGTTCCACCCACACAGATCAACAGCAACTCTGGCGATGATAAGCTTTGGTAGCTTGGCACCAGATGCTCCAGTGGTACTGGCTACTGATGAAGCCTGAAGCTCCGGTAGTGACGACGTCGCGGCAACAATGCGGTCACTCTTGCTACGCAGCTCACTCATGATGCTGTTAGCCATATCTGCGTTCAACGGTGGTGTTGTGCTCTTGCTCACACTCTTCATCCACTATGTGCCTCTGTATCTTCTCGTTGACTTGTTTCAGCTCATCGGTGTTCGCCTTGAGACGTCCGTAAATGCAGCGCAGGTGGTCGATGGTGGCTGTTCCATCGCTGAGGAGAGCTCTGCCTCTGTAGTAATCCTGGAGTTGAGAGGCCGTGTTGACATCCACTTCTGTTTCAGCCGCTCCATGCTGCTCAGTTCACTCGTAGCCTTCCATGGTCTCTGGTAGCAGTTCCCAGATCTTCGGCACCAAATTCTTTAAAATGACATACTGTTCATTGGCAAGAAGCAATACTTAAACATCACGAAGGATATTTATTTTCAGCCGTTTTCGATTATACTAGCTACAAGTGCTCGTGTGCACCGGCTTTCTCGAGAAAGGAGGCGTTTCTTCGTCGGTCTGATACGGTGCTGCACCTAGACGGTGGTGGTCGTCCCTTCGTCCACTCTATCAGTTATTTAGGTGCGCGCAAACGTAGGAGTTTTGGTGAGTGCCGTTTAAAGCCATGACAGCCAGTGTGGAACACTCTTTTGTGCCGCCAGCAGCCATCATGTAGCAAGTGAACTTTTAACGAGTGGACTGCTGGCGAATAAACTCGTACATAACACCTCAAAGCATCAAGTCCGCCGGAACGAGACCCTCGCTATGAGTGAATGAAGGAAGCGAATTTCGGCGGCTAGTTTCATTTCTTTGACCCACCCTAATGAAAACCCAGCAGATAGCGAAGAATGCAAAGTGGACGAAAAAGACAGCTTGCCGCAGCCAGGCACGGAACTTGCAAGCTTCGGATTACGCACACAAATCCGCACCAATCGCATGCAAATAAATACTTGATAAAGTGGACGAGGGAAAGAATGCCGCCATAACTAAATTTTTTAAACCACTGGGCGCGTAATCCCGAACCTGTCAGGTTCGATGGATGCCGGTGGCACGTACTCTACTTTGTCCAGTATACTTTCGTCGAACACATATCGGAATTACTACAAGACACTTAAAACAGTACAATTAACGTCCCCTGCACTTTGATTCACTCCATTATCTAGTGGTTTTCATTTAGGCTGAGCAAAGTGTTACTTCGCTCAGCATAAACGGCGCAGTTCACACACAGAAGGTCCTATGAAAACTATTGCATGAAATATGTAAAACAGATTTTTTCTTCTTGGAATAGTTCAAATGAGTGTAAATTGTTCCTCCATAGGAGCTTGATATTTAAAAAATGCAAATTTTCTTTAAAAGCACCTTATTTGAGATAAAATGATATGTTATAGAAGTTTTCAATCCGAAAGAGGGTCTTGAACTCTTTCAATCCCTCTATTTATAACCAATAAAACATTAAAAAGCAATGTTTGTTACACCAACTGGGGGCACTAAAAGATAGGATTGACGGAAAAACCAGAAAGAGCATTTTAGTAACGATCGGTGCGGAAAACTGACAGGGTCTTTATGCGTTCGCGTAACACGTCTGGAAGGCTAACCGCACCTTTTACATCTCCGTCGAGTAATTAATTCTCCATCGCCGTCCCCCGGAAGCTCTTTGCACCTGAGATGACTTCGCCCTGCCTCCGTGATGAACCCACCTTTGACGAAGCGGTGATTTCATGTGATCACGGCATCATATGTGACGTTATGCAATGCCCTCATGATGCGTGAAAGTTTGGTAATCTTTCCCGCCATAATGACGTCATATAGTTACGTCATCATCTCAATATGACATTTAGCATTACTCTTCTAGAGGCCGCTGACGCTGAACGCCGACATGGCGGGGGACACCGCCGATAGTAAATTTTGCCGTTTCATGAGTCATCTAAAGCGATCGGCTTAAGATGTGCTGTCAAAGATTGTTCTAGAGTCCGTCATGAGAAATGTTTGTTATAGTAAACGCAAACGTAGCTTCTTGAAATTGTGCAGACATAGCAAAATTTAGATAAATAGAACTCCATCAGGTACAGCTTGAAAGTGAGCACGGGTTCGCAACTTATCCTGTCGGTAGCATTTTTTACTGATAGTGCGGACTTGATGGTTGGTTACGCCTTGAATGATTATTTAGTCCTGTAAAATTAGGTACCGTAGGCCTCTTCGACACAAAAATTACAGTTCCCTGATAACCTAAAATCAACTTAGGTGCAGTTGTCATTGAATTAATGACATTTTAATTCCGCAACTCTTGTTACGTAGAGTGCGACAAAAGAAAAAGTAAATAAAAATAACGCTGCTTCGTACTAGAAGTGCCTAGCCTGGAGCAACATCGGAGCTAGGCGGTGATCCTCGTTTCTCTTTATTGTTTGGTTTCTTTGTTCCTCTAATTCTTTCTCTTCCTCTGTGTTTTTTCGGAGTCTTCCTTGTCTCTCTTTCTAATTCTTTTTTACCCTGCCTGCTCGCTCTTTCAACCTTTTCCTATTTCTGCCTTTCTTTTCTCTGTCTCTTTTTTCGCTCTTACTTTTTGTTAACACGAAGGTGTTTTATACTGGGGTCCACCAAGACTACACTGACGTACTTCCGTCACGGATATGAGGTTGTTAGGAATTACACGAACAGAATACAAAGATATAAACAAGCAAAAAAATGTTACCCGATTTGGGGAGACCTGGGAGTCGAACTCACGACCTCTCACTCCGCGGCGATAGATACCAGGCGTTAACCAAGTGCGCCACCGGCGCATACGGGACGAGTATATTAGACGCGTCTTAGATATCTCGCCCTCCTTGTCTCTGTACCTGCGCTTTTGGTTTCTCGGGGGCGATGCCGCAGCCTACGAGCAGCGAAGAGAAGTACTGCGTTATGACACTAACGAGTACCGACAGAGAACGCCGAGGTAGTTTCAGAACTACGGTACGGTGCCTCGATGCCAGCGTTCGAACGGACTCTGGCGCCTTACAAACGCAACCTAGGTGGCAATGGCCCTACCCTGCACAGCGGGAGCGTGGCCTCGGCACTCAGCTCTGACAGCGTTTCAGGAGTTAGCCTCGGAGACCACGAATGATTTGACTAGGTGACGACGCAGTTACGTGCTTTGCCATTCGCGTTGTGCTAGCATGGCAGCTTCCATATGCATCAACAGTGTTTCTCCACCGTCTACTGATACGAGTGCAAGGGCACCGGCTACGAGAATTGCTGCATTAAGTGCCGCCGAAAGACAACGGTGTCGAGTTTGGTCTAGTCAAGGACACGCCTGGTGGGAGTAGGCCGCCTTCGCGCATTCACTGCCCAAGCTGAGAACTCTACCTCTCGGGTCTCCGAAGTTGAGCGCATCGCGAGCCAAGTGGCTGCCATACACACACCGAAGCAGGACCGAATTTATCGTACCTTCGCCGAAACGGCACAACACCAGGACGCTGCTCGCCAGCACGACGTCGTATGCGAACCCCATCCACAGCACGGTCGCCGACCCGTAAAACATGAACCCTTTGCTGAAGCGGACCAGGAATTCACAAAATGGTTTACTGAAAACCCGTTCTGTTTTGCTTGCACTGTTTGAGAACGCCTGTGGTTCACGTGCGATTTGCACGATGCTCCGGTGGGCGCAATACTGTCTCCGGAAAAGATATCCGGCCGCGAAGTCGTTCCTTTTCCTGGTGAAGAAGTGTCGCCAGGCGTCAACATAGGTGCGTCAACGTCTAAGGATGCTGTAGCCACTAAACAGTAGTGGACATTATATATCAATGTGGAATAAACATTCAACTATTTCTCTAAAGACATGTTTAACTTTCGTGAGTTATACAGACTCGTATATCGAAGAGATGAAGCACATTTTTAGCAAACTTCGGCGAGTTTGAGCCTATCTATCTATCTATCTATCTATCTATCTATCTATCTATCTATCTATCTATCTATCTATCTATCTATCTATCTATCTATCTATCTATCTATCTATCTAGCCGCCTACGGCTTTGTGCTCTCCCTGGCCGTATCGTTAATGGGATTTATACCAAAATTGGTACGGCATGACATGACTATATGACAAAGATGAATGACTGGACACATCCTGAAAATTATGAACAACTTGTCATGAAAATCATGATTCCCACGCTACGTCCGTAGTGCCTCATGAGACCGTTTTCTTAACTTGATATATCCAAAAATTAGTACGACGAGATGTTTTTGCATGTCCAACACGATTACAGATGGTAATATGAAAATTATGACCTGCATGTCATGTAGAAAATGATTTACATGCCACGCTTATGGTGCGCTGACTGCCGTTTCGCCACCTTGATTACAAGTTTGGTATTGCGTGACGTGACTGTGTCACGAACATAAATGTCAAGTGGTCATATTGGAGTCACGATATTTCATTAGCAACATTACTTGCATGCCATGCTCATGGCACGCTCGCGATCATTTCGTTAGCTTGATAATCACCAAATTTGGTATTGCGTGACATGGCTGTATGACGAACGGAAATGCCAAGTGGTGATTTGGATATCATGACATGTCTTGGGCAACATGACTTGCATGCCACGCTCATGGCACGCTCGCGGCCATTTCGCTAGCTTGATACACACCAAATTTGGTATTACGTGACGTGACTGTATGACGAACATAAATCCCTAGTGGTCATTTGGAAATCATGGCATGTCATGAGCAACATGACTTACATGCCACGGCACGCTCGCACGCGTTTTGCTACCTTTATGTACGCCAAGTTTGGTATTGTGTGACGTTACTGTTTAACGAACATAAATGATAA
>JALIZH010009803.1:0-249521 GCA_030522465.1 Rhipicephalus appendiculatus
TGAATCTAAGTACACGGGCCCCAAACATTTTCGCCTCAATCGATAATGCGGCCGTCACAGCCGGGATTCGCTCCCGCTACCTTCGGGTCAGCATGTTGAGCACCTTAACCACTAGGTGATCACGGCGGGTCGACTGCACTTTTCTAGAATAGCGGTAAGCTGCCAGTGGTCTTGCGCTAAAGCCTGTCGTGCGCGCCCCATCACATTTCTTGGTCACCCGTATAATCACTTATCGTTATTAGTGTATACCCTGCTACTCTAGAAGGTCGTCTCTCCTTTGGTCCCTTGTCTCTATTTTGCGCTGTTTTTCAATCCCAAACCCTGCTACTCAATTTTTCTAATTAAAAGCAAACGAGACAGAAGTCCGCATGAAGATCGAAACTTGGAGTAATGAGAAGTTGTTGAACAAGAAATGCCGTTCGAGCCGGCGTTTCTGCAGGAGTCTTCGTCCGACGAATACTTTCCTTGGCAGCGTCTTCATGTATGCCTTGCTCCATCTCACCCCATTTAAAAGTTATCGAAAGGAAAGAGAACTTGGAGATTGTAAGCCTGGATTCACAAAGGTATAGGGATCCGTGTGGTGCACTGAGGAAGGAACAAAAAGGGAACTGGCATGTTCTACAATCATGAATTATTATTTCACCACGGTATATGAGGCGTTACTTGCGTATTTTGGCACATTGGTGCCTATGATTTCTGTGATATAACGTGATCAATCATTTCTCGCAGTTTATCCTCGGCGTTGCTAAAAGCAAGAATATCAGCTACAAGGTTAAACAGATATTCGGCGTCGATCCTCACTCCCAGCATTTTTTAGTATGACAGCCTTCAATACTTCTAAGCAAGCATAGGCGTGCGCAGGGTTCCCCTTCAGGGGGAGGGGAGGTTCGTCGCAGCGCCCCCCCCCTTTTATGTCAATGTATGGAACTGACTTTGCGCCCCCCCCCCTCTTAGGCGACTAGGAGGGGGCGCCCACCCCCTACCCCCCTCATGCGCACGCCTATGTAAGCAAGCGTTTAGTAGCTGTATAGATCGTTTCTCGTTACGTGGTCCACCCGCCCCCCCCCCCCCCCTTTTTTTTCTTTCTCGTAATTTCCCGCTTTCCTTGCGAAGAAGTAAGAACTGAAGAGTGTCTACGAATGTACCACTTGCGTTTTCCGATATTTACTGCATACTGCCCAAGTGCATTGAGAGAGCAAAACGCTACAGAGAAATCGCCGATATGTAAGTAGTCATAAATGCTCCATCGTAGGCTCAGATGCATTCGAAAGGCCTGCTTGGATGCTCAACCCCCGGGCACGTTTTTAGAGTAACGTTACATGGGACGTGCTTTCTTCACTCACCGAGCGTCACTTGCTTTAGCACTGTTCACCCCACGCCAAGAGGTGTCTCAAGTGAAGCCAGATGTGCGCAGGAGGGCGAGGATCTCGCGCAAGCATTCTCACATACGCCTACGACGTCGTCACGCTCTCGCGCCGACCACTTGATTTCCTTATTGTGCGCCCTCGGTGTGGAGGCCGGCCCGGGAGGCTGAAGGACGTTCGCGTCACCGTTGCCCTCGGCAGCCAGAGATATGGCGCTGTATTTGTCCGCGCGTGCATTCACTCGGGACACGCCAGTGTTTCACTGGCTGATGAGCTCAGAATTGCGTTTATAATAAAGCGGCCTCTTCTCAACTCTTGCGCATGGCCGGGAATTTGGGGCATCAAAGTCCCTCAAACTTCATAAAGTAGCGACACTCTCCTGCTCCGCCTTGGTTTCACCTCGGTTCTCCTCCTTTTGCGCTAACTGATCGAGCATGGTGCCGCCAGCCCTGCTCCAGCGCTACCAGCGCAGCAGACGACATTTCGCCGAGTCGATGCACGCACGGCCAGGTGGTGCGCACTTCAAGAATTCGCGCCTGTGGCCTGGCTGCGAGCATCTTCATTTTGCGGCATCATATTTCTCTCCGGCTGGTAATACAAATTTATTGACTGCACTTTTCGGCTGTTTTGATCATTATTCCGCGATGAAAGTGTCTGAAACAGCGTTAGTAACGGTGGTTCACGACACGTGCGAAGCTGCTCCGTACGTTACAATTGAGCGCGCAACTTCTGTAAAGCCCGCATCCCCAGGTTCTGTTGCGAATCGTTGCAAGTCACACGTTCAACGCTGAATTATAAGTTAAAGGTATACAGCAAACCCTCTGAAATCTAGATAATCCTCGTTAATCTTGTTCGCACCGATTGTGGGCACTGTGGCGCTATTATTATTAGGTGCACGTCAAAGAACGCCATGTCGTCAAAATTTCCGGAGCCCTCCACAACGGCTTCTCTCATAATCATATCGTGGTTTTGGGACGTTAAACCCCAACAATTATTATTATTATTATTGGCGCTATTATTATGCAGATATATAACGCGTCAACGTCAAAAGCAGGACGCGATGCTGATCATCGATTCATAACTTTATGTTAAAAAAAATCGAAGCGAAATTTTTTGGAGACGGCGTCATCATGTCACTCGCTGTAACAAACACGTTTAACATTGCGCTTGCTGCTGCCAGGTCACGTACTCGAAAAGTTGGTAATTTCAAGAGTCTGCGGCCATTGGAATACACTGACACGCATGTCTATTTCTTTATTTTTATGTGATCGGGCTTCACCCACAGAAACCAGCACTCGGCTCAGGCCACGCCGCTATCTTTAGGAAGCTTCTCGACTGCTTCAGCGTATTCCGATAAGGTTGCGTGCACGACACGACTAGTCGAGATTATTCTGAAACTAACGCGAGCCTCAGCGATAATGCTGGAGTTTTCGATCATTAAAGGGCCCCTCACCAGCCTCTCAAAATACAAAGAACGAGCGCAATATTCTCTCCTGGCGTTTCTCACCTTTCTTGCGCACATCTGTGACGCAGACAGAGATTCCCGTGACGTATATAGTATACGTGCTCTCGATTGGTCCATATACGCGAAATATCAGATGTGAATTGTCTCCTGCAATGCTTTGTCCATGCAGCCGCCCATTCGTTCTCCCTTGTCTCGCGTGACTATCAACTGATTTCACTTCATTTTGTGTGTTTACGACTGCGCAAACAGCGATAACAGCGTGTAGCCAGCAGCGCGAAATCTTGATAAGCTCGAACGCTTAGTGCTGATATTGTTCACGTGCTTTTAAGAAATAAGTGGCGAGGAGGATGCATCGCCTCTGCGAAGTGTAGCGAAGGCAAGGAGAAAACCGCTGCCTCGTCTTTGAACGCGGGGTGGTGAGGGGCCCTTTAATGCATAAGAGGCGACGGGACGCACACCGCCGACGATCAAATTGCCGATGGCCGACGGCTGTGATCGCCGCTATCAGTGTGCGGCGCGCATTTCTTGTACATTGACTTACTTATGGTACATGGTACAAATTCGAGTGGGCGCCACCACACTTTGACATATTGCAACAATGCCGTACCCGCTCTCGATCCGAGCCAGAGAACGCGTGTGCGAGACGAATGTGCACCCGCTCGCCAGAGCATTCGGAGGACAGAAGCGGAAACACGTCATCGCATCTTCTGTTGCAAACAGACGATGTGCAGGAGTCACATGATCAGATCTCGGTCGCGCTGTGAGGTGAAAGTGAGAGCGCCTCAGAGCGCTCCGAGTTGGAGCGTAGTGCTCTGAAAGAACCAGCCGAACGTAGTCAGAGTACTCGATTTCGGCCAAGCCGAACGTGACGCGCGTCGCCAGAGCGCTCTGGAGCGCTCGAAAACGACCGGTCGAATGTGCCATTAGTTTTCAGGGCACAAGTACGCTCACGAAAGAGTTTTGTCCCTACCAGTGTAACTGCCGCCTTCTTCGCCGCCACTACCACGTGACAATACTCTTCATGTCCATTACAGGGAAAACTGTTGTGAAATTACAACCACAGCCAATTTTGGCGGGCTGCTGTTGTACCGTTATCGCGCACTATGACAAAAAAAATAAATAAAATAACCAGGACCAAGCGTGATTTGAACACAGGCGCTCTGGATGGCAGTTGAGTATTCTGCCACCGAGCCACGCCGGTGCTTGAAGCTCCGCCTCAAAATGACCCGATACGATCCTCATGTCGAGCAAGGAATCGCGTTACGTGATGTAATATACCTTGGCAGAAGATTAAAATAACAACCAGGCGTCACGCAGTGCGAACTGTGGAACGAGTGAGTGGTTTAAAGCTGCCCACCCATTACGAAGGGCTCAGCGCCACGATTCTTCGTCGTCATGAGCCACAGCATCAAAGAAATGCACATAATGCCTTACAGACGCGCAGCGGGTACCTCCCTACTCCGTAAAAAGATGAATTATGGCATAGTGGGTGCTTCCCTACTTCGCAAATTAATGATGATTTAAGGCGTCGTAGTGCATCTGACGCACCATTCGAAGGTTATGGATTCGGATCCCACCAACGGAAAGAGTGTTTACCCCGTCATCACTACACTACAGCTAAAGACAACTATTAATGCCCCTTGCGCTTTCCCTGGCCTAATTGTCAGCTGGATTCATTCGGTTGTATGTAAAAAAGAAATGAGCTCCTCCAAATATTCCCCTTCTTTCGTTCTCCTGTATCATCTGTACTTCTGCAGTTCGCCCTGAAACTTGCAGGAGTTTGTCATCTGAGGCGTCAATACTTGTCTCTGAAAGGTTTGCAAAAACCGCGTTCTATGCTTTTGACATAGTCTTTTAGGGAGCAGCAGCCACAACTTCGCCTATAGTTGTATCCACGGCTTTCGAACGACAAGCAGCAGCTTTAGCGTATCCACAGGATCTAAAGCACGAGCTTCACGAGGTGAACATCGCTCTTTATCTGCAACTTCTAAAATATAAGGCTTTTGAGCTCTCGCCAGACACCTTCAATGATCGGGAGGGTGAGAACCTCGACACCTACCGCATCTCTTTCGCTTTGGTAAATACATGTTTTTGTGTCGTGGCCTCCTCTGCATATGCGGCACCGAAGAGATGATCAACACCCCTTAATACTGTGACCATACATGGTCACAGTATTAAGGGCTGTCGATCATCTCCTCGGTACCGCTATTCTTGTCGGCATTATATTGCCGACACTCAATGACCCCAAACCAACTCTGTATATTAGGAGTCATTGATTTCACTCTGTGCACCTCTTCATGTCTACAAACATCACTACGACCAATTCTTAGAACACCAGAGATCGACATTGGTACACTGATGTACAAAAGGGAACGAGTCAACCACCCCGCCAAAGTTTAAGCTCTTGCTGAACGCCCAGCCATCTTGAACTGGGAGTTGCGTTGATACTTGCGAACATTGTCGATCAAAAAGCAAATATTACGCATATCTGAGGGGCAACATCAATATGTAAATATTAGGTGGTGTGTTCCTTTATGAGAAAACACATAGATATGCAATTCTCAAGACCCTAGTGTTTCTTAGGCTGCGCTGAAAATGCGGGCTGCCTCGCAAAAGCGAAGAGCCGTCGTTTGTCTCCGAGGTCGCGCTAAGTGCCGCGTGTTTCATCCGACGCATGATAGCTGGCGCAGTCTGCCCCCGTTGCTGCGAACAAGGGAAGCTATTTTCGCGTACTAGTACTTTTCGTACTAGTAAATTGCTATTTCACGGTACCAAAGTCACCGCGCTTGTGGCGAGAAGACGCTTGGTCATGCCAGGACGGAAATGGTACGTGAACAGCATCACAGGTGGCCGCGGATAAGACCAGGACTCACGTAGTACGGCCGGCAGAAGACTATCGTCTTTCGACGCAGTGAAGCACGCAGATACGCGGCCAATTTTTTTCTTTTCGCCACGTTTGATGTCATCGCCATCAACAACAAAACCTAACCATGAAGTGGGCGAAGATATGCCTTTTCATACGAGAACTTCTTGAGCAGCTTCCGCCTATGTGGTCGAAAGGGGAGCAAGAAAAGGGAAATAGCTGCAACGCACCTCTCAAGAAGGGTTGCCAGGTAGAAAGGACAAAAAGATAGCCATAAAATGGGAGAAACTAGCCAAAAAGTAGGCAACTTGAGCCAGTGACAATACAAGTAGCCAAAAGTAGCCACGTGTCTATGAAAATAACTGCGACGTTCTGCTTGAAATGGCTAAATGAAAAAGCCTTTTTGGTGGAAATGTAAATAAGGACAGCATGCACCCTTGAAAATCAGCGTTGCTGAGGTTCAAGCATTCCGTGCAGAATGACGAAATTCTTGCGTTGTTGCAAAAATGACCCTTCACACCTGTTGTTTGTATACTTTCTCAACCACTTAACCGTTTTGGTCGAGCACAACTCGCCCTTGCCAAAGTTGCACAGGGAAAGAAGCACAGGGAAGCGATGAAGAGATCTTTTGACAAACTTCATAACACAAATATTCCCGCAATAGCAGTAGGTTACATGGTTCTGGTGCGGAAAGGTTATGGCGGTCCGAACACAAAACTTGTGGGTCCGTTTAAAGTGGTAAAATTGGCCACTAAAGAAGGAGTACTGAAGACCATTGGCTACACGACGGAAAGCGGTGCGACGGAAATAGCAGCCATTGCTAACGTCATCTCTTATTTGGAGCGGAGGGATGAAACAAAGCCCGGGAGAGTGTAGTGGGCCTATGTGACGATGGACAGATTTGGTGGGAACGGGGAGAAGAGAAAGAAGAAGAATAAAGAGATCGTGCTTTAGGGTCTGTGCACGGTCGTCGTGGAATGTTACATATATATCAGCCGGGGGTCGGCCACAGCCCCTGTCTCATCGCTCGGCGCGTTTCGAAGTCACACAAGCGGCGGAACTCATGGCAATGCGCGAAAAAGTGGAAAGGACCGAGTGCAACGAGCAGCGCTCTTTACGCTCTACCTTTGTCGCCGTCCTTTCCACTTTCTCGTGCAGTTATAAGAGTTGCAGTTGACCAACCAGTCCAGCAAGCACCCATTGTGGAACGCACAAGCGGAATAGCCTGTGGTTCACCTCACGTCTGGTACCACTATCAGCACACTGCACAAAATACCAATATAATCGCTGCCGTTATCTCACTGATAAACGTCAACACCGACTTCGTGTCCTGGGGAGGTAATAATCGAGGCTAATTTAGTATATACACCACATCGGCGTCGACTTCGTAGTTAAAGCATTCGCCCTGCGCACATTTCAGCAGTAACGTCGTGTTCACTGCGTCACTATATAAAGGGAGACTTATTTTGCGCTGTAAATAATCACACGTGACTCCGTGACAAAAGGCGAAGTAGGGGAGTTGTCGACGGGGCTCGTTTTCTGTGTTATAACCTAATGAAACGGACAGACAGTTAAGCCACCTTGCCTTGACAATTAAACCACAAAGAACGCCCCCTGTGTTTTCCTTGGCCTAATTGTCTGTCGGATTCATTAGGCTATAATTCCGTGTGAAAATGACTCCCAATAAACCTTTGTCAGTTTACGTCCCAGAGTCAAACGGACAGTCCTGGAGCGGTTTGCATTTTACGTTCTTGCTAAGATGGAGCAACACTTCCTGCTCACGAGTTTTAACTTGGTGCTCAAAACTACGACAGTGTTTCAAGACAGAGACCGGCGCGTATTTACTCCCGCTAGAAAACGAAAAGAAATAAGAGGAAGCTGTCAGAAAAACACACAAAAACTTTGAATATACGCGCAGTAGTACACCTGCCGTTGCTCAAACAGCGCATAAATGCACTCACAACAATAACGCTGTTTGCTTTCGTAAATGGCTCAGCTTTCGCAAAACTTGTAAAATAAGTATACCTGCGGACACCCGTGCACCGCGCCTTCAATACGCACCTTTTCCGATGTGTCTCTTCGGCTCTTGTAGTTGTTGCTAGCACCACGGTGTGCTCCTATCGAAGCTGTTGACGTTGTTAGCTGCGAGAAACATCGCGGCCAGAGCGCTTTACGGGAGCATCCGCGCACCTTGGAGTGCTCCTTATCGCTGTGACTTCGTTTTCGGTCCAGCTATCACGCCCATTTATTGGAGATGCGTATCGCTTCCTCCCGAGTGAACCCGCGCACTGAAGGCCACCGGTCAGTCCTCGGCTTGCGATGTCTCGTTGTCAGCTGTCGCGACTAATAGATTCTGGGATTACTCATCTGACTAAGGTAGCAAAAGCTGGAACGCGTGTACTTTGTCAGTAAAAAGCCGACGTTCTGCGGGTGTTGTCGCAGCGCTTTCGCAGGCCAGTTCCAGCCGCAGAGACAGTTCGAAAAACTGTAGTCGATTACAACCTAAGAATAAACGTTCGCTCCACTCACGCCAATCACTGACATTGTCAGAAGGGAGGGGAGTCGGCATCCAGAAGGCGCCTTGTCCCAGAGCGAACATTTACATACTCATCGACCCCTCATCATCCAATACGTTCACCCCGTCAAGCTTCCCGCCCCGGGTCACAGGGGCGAAAGATTTTAGGGCCGAAGCTCCCTAGGGTGTGGGTCTGTCCTTCCTCTGTAGTATGTTGTAGTAGTAGTAGTAGTAGTACGTAGCCACGTATAGTGGGATGTATCCACTCCGCGTGATAAAGATGACGATGACGCCTGATGACCATGAAGAATAAGCGCGTTCCAGTATAGCGGAATGACGCAGTATAGTGGAATGTACCCACTACACGTGATAACGATGACGCTGATGACCATGAAGTATAAGCGCGTTCCAGACCACACATTCTCTTTCTTCCATGGATGAAAACGATCGTGAACGCGCTGTCGCCCTCGAAAAGCAAAACGGCAACGCCGACAACAAACGTTCCCCTGAGCTTAACGTCATATATGAGGAAAACAAAATCTGGGGAACCCCCTCCTTGTGGTCCGTAGAGCTCTTGAACAAAATCATCATCTACCCCATATGTAAATAATAAAACATTGTGTATATACTTTATCAATGTGTAAATAATGAAACATTGCGTATATACTGTATGTATAATCACACCACACCCCCGCGTTTGTGTGTCAGGTCTTTGTATGATGATCGAGTGGGCAAAATTTACGGGGATTGACGGTTTACCAGATTACCTCCGGAACTTCGCCCACTCATCATCATTCACTTCGTGAATATGGCATGATTTTTTGTTTTGGGCAAACGGTCCTACCCGGATAAGGGTGTCGTGTTCGCGCGTCGCGAAGCGCCCTAGTGACGCGGCAGGTCTATAGTGGCCCCACGCCAGCGAGAAGGCTCGTTTCCACCCAGCGAAAAAGTGTTTAGAAAAAGTTCATTTCTTCATGCTACGTAACCAATAATTGGAATCGGTGAGCTTGGCATTTGATTGTTAATGTGACATCGCGCACTTCTAGAGTGCTTGGTGACGGTCACTTTCCCATACAGGCACATGTTCGTGTCGCTAGTTTTCGGTCGAAAACCTATTTGAATAAGGCATATTCGAACAAAGGTAATAGCGGATACAACTAAGGAGCTTTTTTTTCTAAATGGGCTAAATCTAAAACCGAAACTAGCATCAAAAAGGTTCCGTTGGCACTTAAATACTCTCAACTTTTCTCTAAAGCAGTAATAATGAGTTAATAATAATTATTTTTAATTTATTATTACTGCTTTAGAGGAACGTTGAGAGTATGTACGTGCCAACGAAGCCTTTTTTGTGCTAGTTTCGGTTTTGGATTTAGCCCGTTTCGAAAAAAAGCTCCTCAACCAGAAATTACATACGAAATTGTCAGGATCCATCACCGCGTCAAAGAAAAAGGCCACGAGATCGACTTTCAGTGGCTATCTGGTCACTGCTGGATCAGTGGCAATGTTTCTGCAGACAACGCGGCTCGTATACGAGCCGCGTTGTCTTTTGTTCTTGCGCATGAACACGAACAAGACAACATGAACAAGAGACTACACTCTAAGGCAAAAGGGTGTTAAAAGGGTGTTCCGTTCGTCCTCTTGGGGACTAATGGGGCTGCCACAACCATTAGTCCCTTTAAGGACTAACGGCACGGGTCCAACAGTTAGTCCCCTCAAGGGACTAACATTTAGTCCTCACATTTACACCCTCGCGGGCAACCGTTAGTCCCCACAGTTGCACCTCAAGGGACTAACATTTAGTCCTCACATTTACACCTTCGCGGGCAACCGTTAGTCCCCACAGTTGCACCTCAAGGGACTAACATTTAGTCCTCACATTTACCCCCTTACCGGTCAACTGTTAGTCCCCACGGTTGCACCTCACCGGACGAACGGTTGGTCCACTCAAATGCTCCACTGGGATGAACTTTTTATCCTCAGTTCAAATGATGCGTTAATCCCCAGGGATGATTTTGCACAGTTACTCTCTGCAAGGCTTAATACTTTTCTCGCGTGTTTTTCTCCGCAGTGAGCAACAAATGGAGCAGAAAAGAACACGCGAAAAAATATTTAGTCATGCTTGTTTCACTGCTTTCGCAGTCAATGCAACAACGAAAGACAAAAATGAAACAATGAAATGTTTTATTTTTCTATATACATATTAAGTTTCTGCATTCTTTCAGTGAATTCGCTGCCAGATGTCAAATTCAGGTCCAGCCGCGTTGTCATATCTCGTACAGTCGTCTTGGTCAAGCTGCTCCAACGGAAGCGACAGATGACTGGCACTCAGTGGCGGATCCAAGGGGGGGGGCGGTAGGGGCGATCGCCCCCCCCCAAAGCCCCTGCAGCCACTCCCCCCCCCCCCCCTTCAGTGCCTCTCGTGCGCCCCCCTTTGTCAGGTTGCCTGTGGACGTTGCCAGTGGTAGCCGAGCGGTTAGAGCATCTGTTTCCAATGCAGGAGGTACCGAGTTCTATTGACAGAGCCGTCGAACACCCACCGATTTTTCTACTGGGTGCTCGGTGTTGTGGGAATTCCGTTCTCGAGGTGGTGCCCCTTTCTTTCCTCCAAATTCTTTAACTGTCCCTTTCCCAACGACGCTGAGCCTCTCTTTCGCTACTTTAATCCCCTAACACCATGGGCGTCGGCAGGGGGGTGAAAAAGGGGCACTTGCCCGAAGCACTTCCCCACACCCAAGCTATGCCAGTGCTCTCCCAGTCACGATGCAGCAATGCTTTGCAACCCCCCCCCCCCCCCCCAGAAAAAAAAAAGGAAATTCTGCCGACGACCATGCCTAACACTGCACGGGATAGTTGAGGTGGCCTCCTCTTCCCTGTCCAAGAATCTCAGCTCCCCAACCCCCCTTGCTTCCCCAGCAATAGGGGGTGGCAGCTTAACAAAGCCTCTTCGCGGAGTAAAGACAAGATGCTGGACTGCACACATCGCTGACATATCTTAGCCAGAGAAGGTTGTGACAGCGAAAAACTTTTTTTTCGCTTTTTACGGCGCTCCCAGTGTAGCTTGTCGTTTGGCACGAAGTTTCCCCTGTGAGAACTGATAGTTCAGAAGTTCTTGAAACGATGCACCTGCAGGGATTAGGATGCCGGAGTCAAGTACAGAAATACTGCGTCGTTGGCACGGAATTTGTGTTGTTTGGGTGCCTTTACTGGAATTAGGAGCGGCAAAAGCACAACGAGCGAGAAAGGAGGACCGTAACTTGCTTCTTTCGCCGGAGAGCTTTCGCGACGCGCGAATAAGTGGCAGAGGCAGTTTTGACGTTGCGCTGCATAAAAAACACAAAGGGCTTCTTACAGCGTAGGAGTGAAAAGAAAGGTGCTGCATCGTCTTTGTTTAGGCCAAGGATATCCGCTCTCGAATTTGGCGGGCAACACCGGTGCGCATTGAAAAAGCACAGGCGGCTACCGACTGTCCCACAGTCCTGTGACAGTCAGTATCGTAGACATGCCTGTTTTGCCACCTGAGCGGTATGAATCTGGAGACTGGTACTATGATTGCCTCTTGACCCGTCCTGACAACGCAAGGTAAGCGTAGGCCAAGCACAAATGTATAACCGGCGTTTAGAACTTTAGATTTCATATCGACACCATTGAAATGTATTTTTTTTTTTTAGTTCAGGAAGACGTAAAACGTCACCTACAAGTGCAAGTTGCAGTATTCGAGCTAACAGGCACGTCAGTAATCAGCCAAATATATCCTGCTATTGGTAGTCATCGACCTGTTCAGAGCAGCGATTACAGTGTACCTTTCTGCCACCCTTTTAACGCAGTTACGAGGAACATACCAATATCCTATAGAATCCGCTCTAACAATATGCATCAGTGCCTGAATGAAGTACTTTTTGCATCAGTATACTTTTTTTTTTTTTTCATATGACATGTTGTGTTTACAAAGAATATGAACATTCATAGTTTGACTTGGATGAAAGAAAGACTGCCAAGAATTTTGTGCTGAGAAGTTTCAAAGGTGCTGAAGCAATGTCACATAAACTGAACCAATGTTGCTAAAGTACGAGCGATATGTTGCGCGCTGATATATTGCAGCATTTTTCTCCCTTTCAGCCCGATATAATGTTGCTTCGCGCATTGTTATTTATTCTTTCAGTTACAAAATGCGCAGTTGATTTTTTAAAGTTATCGCGCAGGAAGTCCTTTGCAAAGTTTACGTAAATATGCGTAAGCACTGTGTTACCAGCTAATATTCGTGGTCTGTGGTGATGTTGCTCTTCTGTTTTGTCGTTGCCTTCTTCGTTTTATTCGTTAAAGGGATACTGAACAAAATTTTTGCCGCCAAGATTTCCAGCCAAATTGAAAGATTGGGGGGTTGAAATCGATGGACACAACCTTCATTTCAGGCAGAAACCGGAGGAAAATAATGAATTTAATGAGTTTCCCAGAACCAGTACGGGAGCGAACAATGCTCCCGGCTGGGGTAAGGCTTCAAGAGGGAGAACGTTTGGGCTTGTTGGTTGTTTATCGTTCTTCATAAACCATAGCGCAAATAAGAACACGGGACAAGAAAGAGACCAGGACAGGCGCCTGTCCTGATTTTTTTTCTTGTCCCGTGTTCTTATTTGCGCTATGGTTTATGAAGAATGGGGTAAGGCATCAGTGCTTTTGTGGAAGGGAGAGAGTGGAATGAAAGGAGATGTGGAGAGAAGGAAGAGGAGGACAGGAGCACGTGCACCCTGCATGCGCCAAGGAGAATCTGACGTCACGGCTCGCGCTCGCGTGCAGCCGCCGCGCGCTGGCAATCCACCAAAAAATACAGCCAACTGTTCAAAAAATACGTGAAATAAACTGTTTATCGGAACAGTGGCGTCTTCCGAGTAGAATTCCGATGTTTTCGTCAGTTTTTCAAATGTTTGTTAGTATCCCCTTAAATTGATGCGATGTGCACGTCGAGATAAGCAAGTGGCGCAATGCTTGCGATCTCCTCTGTGCACACACTTACTATTGTAAGAATTTTGTTGGCATGAGTAGGCTCCCCTGTTAGTGATTTAGATACTCATAATTAGTATTCTAGATACTCGCTAAAATAAACAGTTTTTTTGCAACCAGCACATGCGCAGCTCCGAAACCTTCTCCGCACACACACACACGTGTGCCGCCACTGGTCCGGTACTGAGAAACGCAGTTTATTTAGTGACGGTTTGCATAGGCGTGCGCACGAGGGGGGGGCAGAGGGGGGCGGCCGCCCCCCCTAGTCACCTAAGAGAGGGGGGGCGCAAATTGGGCCCCATACATTGACTTAATATGGAGGGGGGGCGCTGCGATGAACCTTCGCCCCCCCTGCCCCCCCCCTGAAGGGGAACCCTGCGCACGCCTATGACGGTTTGTCTCCTCCTTTTCTGATCACGAAGGCTCCGGCTTTCCATTTCCCTCACGTTTCGGAGACACTGTTTCGGAGGCACTGTTCCCAGCGAGAGGTTCATGTTTGCAGGTGTGTTCTGACTTTTTCAAAACTCGGGTAACAGCCTTCTTCCCAGATTCCTTTCTGTCACAGAAGCGCCGTCAAAGTCAATTTTGTGGTCGCGCTTGTCACATTTTACCCCTTGAAAGGTGTGCCCTTGCTTCTCAGGTACTGAAAGCGACCTGGAGTAGGCTGAGGGGGAGCAACAATCGCGCACCTGTTGTCGTGCCGTCTCTTCGGCGCCATACCGACGATCTTTGGCCAAGCGTAATCCTCGGACAAGTGCTAACAACGCGGGGTAGAGATGTCGGTATTCAAACTTTAAAGCCCTGCGCGGCGCACGGGACATTAACTGAACAAGGCTAGTTGGTATTTCATGGCAGGTTTGGGTGTAGGGCCACGTACGAAAATGGTAAGAAAGAAGATGACAGGGAAGAGGCGCAAATGCCTCTTTCCTGTCATCTTCTTTCTTACCATTTTCGTATGTGGCGCTACACCCAAAGACCTGCTATGGGACATTAATGATTAACCTTTGAAGTGTAGGTTAGGGCTCATCATTACGACCATGCCAATGCCCTAGGATTGGTGGAATCTTGGTTACCGCGTGGTGAGAGGGAAAAGGGGGTGGACCCCAACCACGCTTATTAAATCCGGTGCACCGGAGAGCGCTGTGCTTGTTCACTGAAATCTGTATAATGTAAACACTTGTATAAAGTTTTCTTCCTTACATCGATTTGCCCTGATGACAGCCCCGGCGCGACAACCCGTGTTCGCACCGGCCACGCAACCCCATTCCGAACAAAGGCTTAGCGCAGCCAAATTTGCCTATATCTAAAGCGTGAAAGACCGTAATTTGTTTTCTTTTAATTTGTTACAATTAGAAAACCGATTAGAACTAATGAGTGGGGCTGTTGTGAACACATAATAACAGTAATTAACAGTATTTAACAAATTAAGAGTAATTAACAGTATTTATGCTGTGACGAGGTTCTTGTGATTATGTGAACTACTGAAAACAAAAGTCAGGAACCCCTCCCTTCTCCTCCTCACCGGTTGTACTTCAAGCGACCGCCCCCCCCCTAAAATGAGTGGCTGGATCCGCCCCTGCTGGCACTGCACGCACAAGCGCACGCAGCCTTCTGCACGTAGTGGACAACGTCTGCACAAAAAGATTGCAAACAGTTAAGTCACATGTGACAGTGAGGAAGATACACGCACATGGCAAATACGTGCAAGGTGAAATAAATACGCACGTCTAAAATATGGCATGCAAATATTTCCACCGCGATGTCATACATAATCGAAAACGCATTTCGAGTCACATAGCGCAACAGCTCAAGAGCGGCAGCCGCAGCCATCATGCCTAGGCGCCGCGACCGCCGAGCCGCCAACGAGTCGGCGAGTTCTCTGCGAGCGGCGCCGTTACAGCTCGAGCAAGCGAACGCGGGGCCGAACGCGGAGCTTCTGCCGCCAGCGAACCTCGAACAGAGGAGCGAGCGAACGCGGAACCGCCGCCACGAACGGCACTGAGCTGCTTTCGAGCGAGCGCCGCGGAAGCCGACGGTAATGTCGACAAATGTTCACAAAGTTCCTGGATCGAGCGGCAGAGTACAACGAGCGAACGCGGGGGCCGCCGCCACGCACGGCGCTGAGCTGCTTGCGACCGATTGACGGGGAAGCCGACGGTAATGGCGAAAACTGTCCACAGAGTTCCGAAGCACAGCTAAAGTCGGCTAGCTAAAGCACCCGCCAGCTGTCGGTGCACTTCAAGCGCGCGACATACAACCGAGCTCGTTGACGGCAACCGCAATGCGTTTTGGACGAGTCGCACCGCAGCGGCGAGGCCTGTGCCCAATATCACGAGCCCGCAGCTCATCACCGCGGCGAGAGCGTCCAGGCGGCCGACGGCAATGGCGGCCAATTTTCAGGCAGTCACAAAGCACAGGCGAGCGGACGCCGAAGCCGACCTTCGCGGTGCATTTCGTGCGCGCGATATATACAACACGATAGAGCCCGTTGCCAACTAGCGCGATGCGCTTCGCGCAAACGTCAGGTACGGAAAAATAAAGTATGATCACTAGAGGCCGGATTTTTAGGCACTAAAAAATCGCGTTTTAGGCGCCAAAAACAGGCACGCAAAACACAGTTTTAGGCCCCCCAAAAGCGTAAATATAGGCACAATAAATATTTACAAAAACTCAAATTTTCGAAGAAAGACATGTGCGACCTGTGTCTACGACAGGAAAGCAAACAAATATTATAGTTTATGGTGGCACAAATGCGTCAATGGTTCAACTAGCCATGCTATTGTCCGTTTTCCCGCACGGATTCCAGAACGCGGTCTCTTCTTTTATTGTCCAGCATTGGTGAATGAAGTGTCCGCCGTCGAATAAACACACTCCTGGGTCTCTTTTTTTCGGCATGGCTGCGAAGGGCAGCCCAGGAGCCAATAGCCAGACCGCTAAAAGGCAAAAAAGGGTCTTTTAGCCTCGTATTGGCCGGGTCTAATCGCGCAGGGTCAATTTATCCTCTGTCTGTGAACACCTTAAAGGGCCCCTTACCAGGTTGGAGCATTTCGAGCTGGCAAGTGTAATGCATGCACTGGGCGCTAACGATCACGTCTGCCAAGATTTGCAACGCTACGAGCCCCGGAAAGAGGTGAAATGTCAGACTAAAAGCCGCTTGCCCTCGATCTCACGGGCGCGCGCACCAATATGGAGGAGGTGACGTACAAGGAATGGTCCTGCGTTCGTCAAAGTAGTGCGTGACACTACGAGAATTATTCGAGGCGACATGTATAATTTTTGCAATCTGTTGCTTGAATAGAAGAATGAAAGTTAATAGAATTATTAAAACATACAAACGGAATGTGTGCGCGTTTTTCTTTAGTTTTTTCTTCGAATCGAGAGCGAAGCGAGACTTAGCTGCCTATATTTCTTTTGTGTTCGTGTTCTCGCCGTTCCCGCATCGTGCCGGCGCCAGCCCTGACAACGCTTAGCATGTTTTTGGTGCATCGTCCCTTACAGCAGTTCCAGCTGTGCGACGCGCTGTGTCGTGGTAAAGATACAGAATCCATGCCAGCCTCTCCAAACGCATAGACGGATCCATCCCACAGAAACAGGCAGTACACTATAGAGCGACCGCCGACACGATACAACACCGCTTGTGTGCACGACCTGGCTTGGCATGTCATGCGCACACCTTGCGTGCGCATGACGTGTTGATGCGTCTGAGCACGCAATATTCCGGCTCCGAGTTCCTCCGATACCGAAGAGGGCAGGGAAGAAATTTGGCTTGCGAGTGGCAAAGGTTTCAAGCTCACCTACCAGCATCATGCTATCGCGGCTCGTAATGAACCAGTTAAAAAGTTCTTGCGGTACAAAGCTCTTCATTGGGCACGCAACAACTTCCAGTGTCTAACTAAAATTTCTTATGTGACCTGGTGAAGCGCCCTTTAAGAAGTAAATTACAAACGAAACAGAAGCCAAGTGCACATCTGATTTTTTTTTTTACTTGCACTCTACATTCCCCTGACGGCACTCCATGCATGGTTTCGCATTCGTTCGCCATCTTCCTGCTGCTGCACAGAGGTATACTGTTTTCTGCCCCCCCACCACACCCAGGTCTTCAAGGAGGTGCTTCAATTTCTTGGGAACACTGGAGTGGAAAACCCGCTGTAAAAGCCGCCCGCCACGTCCTCGGCCACTCTCCTCTTTCCTCTTCCACACGCCACTCTCCTCTTTCCTCCTCTCCTCTTGCCACCTTTATTTTCCTCTCACCATTGCACTGTATACGCTGGGACGTGCTCCCATTTAGGGTTGCAGAAATAGCGCCTTTTCCTCTCCTCCTCCTCCTCCTCCTCCTGCTCCAACCGCTCGCGCTATGTCAGTGCGGTGGGGTAAAGGGGCGGGCGCGTCCCATTACGCTGCTGCTAGCGGTTGCTTACCGGAAGTTTGTTGAACTAGGGAACTAGGTTCTGGCACCCCATAGAGTTCCGAAACGTCATTTTTGCCCGGTAACATGAATTACGGTCTCAAACTGTACTCGAAAGCAAAATTTGAGTTTAAATAGTGCTGATATGGGCGCCGTTCTTGAATATAGGCATTTATAGGCATTTAAAGACATTTAGGCACAAACCCCAAAAATAGGCATTTATAGGCACTATAAAAACACTATAAAAGCCCTCTTTAACCCCTAATTCGTGCTTATATATCAAAGTGGCACGATAGGAACGCAAGGAAAAAAATAGGCATTTGCCTAAAATCCGGTCTCTAATGATCACTTACTTGTGAAATAATCCAGCGCCAACTTCTGCCCAGAGTCGGATTGAATTCATGGATCCGATAGGCCTATGTCTTCTCGGCCGCCATTCCCAGCCGGTGTCGACGCAGTGCCGTTGCTACGCCAGCGCACCGTGGCCGGAGAAATACAGCGCGGCGTCTCGGCGTGTCGAGACCAGCTCCAAACTTCATGGTTGCGGCGAAACGTAAAAGAAGCACCGCACGCTCACCCACGCATACGTGGCATACGTGTTTATCCAGGGCACCGCGGCGTAGTTCCTAAATCGTCGAACTCTCCGAGCGCGACACAACCGCCAACGCGCCTCCACGAAAACATGTGAGAAGACTGACCAAGAGCGAGGAGGACGGTTAGTTTCCTTGACAACGGTTTGCACACGTGACGTATCTCCCGCGCGGTTCATCCCTTTGGTGCCTTTGGAGACTAACTGGTTTGCACACGGCACGCATCCCTCTGTGGTTACTCCTCAGCGGTCTATCCGTTCATAGCGCGCGCCTATTGGGCTCCGTTACTCCTCTTTCGGGTAATTTTGCCTTAGAGTGTACCGTTCCGATTCCTCTTTCTAGGACGACGCTGCTTGCAGCTTCGTCACCTGGCTCGTAGTCTATGCCTGGCGGAGTGGAACACGCCAAGCATAAGACACACTCGACTACACCAATTCAACCCAACGCTGGAACTCCGACCTCCAGCCGGACTTCGTCGGCGTGAAGCCTCACTTCTTTGTCGGCTTTGGTTTGGGGTGGCCTTTACGAAAGCATACACGACATTAATTGGAGTGACCGACAGTTCGGCATGCGAGGTCTGCGGCACCGATTAAGACACTGATCATCTGTTATGCCACTGCCCCCCGATTTGCCTCTGAAAGACGAACGCTTTCTGATGTGATGCGACGACTGGACGATCGGCCGCTCTCCGTGCAGATGCTGCTGGAGCACCGTCCCCATCGCTCGTCGGCCAACAAAACAGTGAAAGCGCCATTGTGTTTCCTTAAGGACCACGGGCCGTTGTGAACGTCTGTGACTTTTGCGCAGCGCCAACGCCACATAAGTGTCAGCGCATTTGTTGATCATTTCCTTTTTTTTTCCTTCTTGCGCTCCTTTCTCTCTGTCTCTCTCATCTTTCTACTCCCCTTTCCCTTTTCCCCCAGAGTAGGGTAGCCAATCGGACTGCTGTCTGGTTAACCTCCCTGCCTTCTCCCTTTTGTATTCCTTCCTTCCCCGCCCGAACGACCGAAGCACGGTAGCCGATCGCCGCCGCGACTGAAGAAGTAGTCCCGCTCATGCACACGGCAATGTTCTCCGAAGGCGGGGTCACCGGCCGTGCGGCTCATGACGTCAATCTGGAGTGCGCGATCATTGGTGCAGGCTTGTGTCAAGCATGTGCCCTTGAGGAGGAAATGCCGCGGACTTCTAAAGTTGCATCCGGCTCTAGACCTATTTCATGTTTGCAAACTGAGGTAGGCGTATGTATTTCATGTTTGTAAACAAAGGTACTAATGGTGCAAGAAAGCTAGTAACGGCTGCAGTTACTACCTATTTGATTGCACTTACTGTGTAGTAACGTAGGCAGTAAACAGGTAGCAAAAAGTTAGTAACGGTTGCAGCTAGTAACTGTTTACTAACGCAGGTAGTAAACAGGTAGCAAAACGTTAATAATAATATCTGGGGTTTTCGTCCCAAAACCACGGCATGATTATGAGAGACGCTGTAGTGAAGGGCTCCGGAAATTTTGACCATCTGGTGTTCTTTAACGTGCACTGACATCGCACAGTACACGGGCCCCTACCATTTCGCCTCCATCGAAATTCGACCGCCACGGCCGGGATCGAACCCGCGACCTTCGGCTCAGCAGCCGAGCACCGTAGCCACTGTTCCAGCGAGGCGGACAGGTAGCAAAAGGTTAGTAACGGTCCAAGAAATGTAGTAAGCACTGCAGTTACTACCCATTTGCTTGCATTTCCTACCTTTTTACAAACTTTTTTTAAGAGTGTACGCACCGCGACGTCGCTACAAGGGCCTCAGTATGTCGACGGCGCCTACCCCTGTTTACAGACATGAAATATGTTCGTAGTACGACCAGAGTAGATGAATGACAGGCGCGCCGCAATTCTGGGAGCGGAGCTTGTGTTTATTCCGAGGTTGTAACCGACTATAGCGCTTTACATTAGCCAGCCTGCAGATATTGCAGTCTTGTAACTGCAGTTCCGACTATTGTGCAGCCTACCGTAGAGATGGCAGACGGTTGGCCTGTTAAAAGAACAGTGCTATCTTCTTAGGAGGGGTAAATCTCCATTTAGGACCAAAAAGACATGCAGTTCCTACACACACTGCTCGTCAATGTAGCTATATCGTCATACTGCAAGCTACTCTCTCTCCATTTCCCTATGTCAGCGGAGACCACTTTCCCTTTTAAATGCGAAGCATTTCTTAGCGAACTTCTGAGACCTTGAGCTATCTATTAGAGCTGTGCACGGGCCTAATTTTCAAGCCCGAGCCCGGCCCGGGCCCATTGACTGCGTCGCAGGCCCGCCCGAGCCCGACCCCAAAGGGCTTCGAGCCCGTCCGGCCCGGCCCGACGTACAAAAACACAAACCCCGGCCCGGTCCGGCCCGACACTATGAAAGTTTGCTGCGGAGACAACATATCACTTTTTGATCATGTTGCATTTTATTCAACATATCAAAGTTCAACATATGCAAACGACATATGTTAATGTGTATACACAGATTACAAGTTCTGTAAAAATAACAAGCTGCGCAGTGATTCGGACTTCAGTGAAGTGCGGTGCATCACATATCCTGTCGAACTGAAGTTCCGTTCGCTGCTCGCAATGGTAGCCGGAATCGCAAATATCTTTTTCGCAAGCATAGCAAACTTAGAATAATTAGACTCCTTGTTCTTCCAGCAGTTTATTATCTATGATGCAGGAAAGGAGGATGATTGTATGGATAAATAATCACAAAGGTGATCTGTGTGCTCATCGCTAAGTGCTAGAAAACAATTCCGGCACAACGTCTATATTTTTTTGGTTTGATGCGGGCTTTGCAACTGGCCCGGCCCACCCGATGCCCGAGATGAGTAGCCCGAGCCCGGCCCGAGCCCGAGTTGGGAAGACGTCCGCATACCCGAGCCCGGCCCGCGGGCCGGGCCAGGGCTCGGGCTTTCGGGCTACCCGGAGCCCGTGCACAGCTCTACTATCCATCTATCTATCTATCTATCTATCTATCTATCTATCTATCTATCTATCTATCTATCTATCTATCTATCTATCTATCTATCTATCTATCTATCTATCTATCTAGTCGCCTACGACTTTGTGCCCTCAAGGCCGTTTAGTTAATAGGATGTATACCAAAATTGGCATGGTATAACATGACTGTATGACAAACATAAATGACAGCTCATATCATGGAAATCATGACATGTATGTCATACACGGCATACTTTACTTGCCTTGGTCTTGGCGCTCTAGCAGCCGATTCGGTAACTTGACATATACCAAAATTGGTATGCAATGACAAGAGTGTATGATGAACATAACTGACAAGTCCTAAGGTGCAAATCATTACACACATGTCATGTAAGGCATGATTTACATGTCATTGTCTCGGGACGCTCGCTGCTGTTTAACTTAATAAATATGCAACAAAACTGGTATTCCGTGACGTGACTGTGCCACAAATATAAATGACAGGTGGTAACATGAAAATCATGACATGCATCTCATGTACGCAATGACTTACATTCCACGCTCATGGTGAACTTGCAGTTGTTGCAACCGCTTGATATACAGAAAAATTGGTTTTCCGCTACGTGACTGTATGACGGACATATATGACAGGTGTTAACACGAAAATGATGACATGCATATCATGTGCCATGACTTACATGCCACGCTGATGGTGAGCTCGTGGCAATTTCGCTCGCTTGATATACACCAAAATTGGCGTTGCGCGACGTGACTGTCTGACGAACATATATGACAGGTGGTAATAAGAAAATAATGACATGCATGTCATGTGCGTCATGACTTACGTGCCCCGCTCATGGTGAGCTCGTGGCCATTTCGCTGATATACACCAAAAATGGTGGTGTGTGACGTGACTGTATGACGAACATTTATGACAGGTGGGAATAAGAAAGTAATGACTTGCATGTGAAAGCAATCACTTAGCATGATTTACATACCACGCTCATGGTGAGCTTGCGGTCGTTTCGCTCTCTTGATATACACAAAAATTGGTGTGGCGTGACGTGAGTATATACAAAGATTTATGACGGGCGGCATTAAGAGAATAACAGCTTTCATGCCATGCAAAGTATGATTTACATGCCTCGCTCATGGTGAGCTCGCGGTCGTTTAGCTTACTTGATATACGCAAAAATTGGTATTGCGCGACGTGACTGTGTGACCAACATACATGACAGGTGGTAACATGAAAATATTGACATGCATGTCATGTGCGCCGTGACTTACATGCATGCCGCTCTTTGCTGGTTGCTTCGCATTACATCGATTCATCCGGTGAGTGAGATCTGCCGGATTTTTTCGGCATTCAAATTTCCTCCCTTACACACCTCGTAAACATCGCTGTGATAAGCGGTGGCTCCTTGTCTAACGCGTAGAAAATATCAAGTATTTGCAATTACCGAAAAAGGCTGCAATCCCGCAATCCGAAATGTATTTCTTCGTTTGAATATTGCTTTAACGGACGCACGTGTATTTGCTGCCCATAATAGTTGTCCAACACATGATACAATGTCTCCGGCTGAACTTTAGACGATCTCTATGTACGGTTTTTGACAAAAAATAAACGGCACAAGAAGTATACCTTAACAACCACTCTCTATGTCATTATTTACATGTAAATATAGTGCATAATGCTCCGGCGGGTCTCAAGTAGTTACATGAGACCGACCAGAGCGAGCACGCTTAACGCCCACCAAGTTTTGCAGAACTGTCTGACAGCAGGTTTTTCCTGTTTCTGGAACTGTTGGAACCAGCTGAGACGTTTTAGGGGCGTTTTAACAAAATTAACGAGGCCCGTAAAAAAATCACGCCATATCCACGAAGTGAATGATGATGAGTGGGCGAAGCTCGATCGTTTTCATCCATGGCAGAAAGAGAATGTGTGGTCTGGAACGCCCTTATACTTCATGGTCATCAGCGTCATCGTCATCGTTATCACGTGTAGTGGGTACATTCCACTATACTGCGTCATCGTCATCTTTATCACGTGGCGTGGGTACATTCCACTATACGTGGCTACCTACCTACTACAACTACTACTACTACTACAGAGGAACGCGCTTATACTTCATGGTCATCAGCGTCATCGTCATCGTTATCACGTGTAGTGGGTACATTCCACTATACTGGAACGCGCTTATACTTCATCGTTATCACGTGTAGTGGGTACATTCCACTATACTGCGTGATCGTCATCTTTATCACGTGGAGTGGGTACATTCCACTATACGTGGCTATCTACCTACCTACCTACTACAACTACAACTACAACTACTACTACAACAACTACAGAGGAGGGACAGACCCACACCCTAAGGAGCTTCGCCCCTAAAAGGTTTAGAATATCCCGACAGACACCGATTTCCGTGCACAAATCCTGCAAAGACAGGCTCGGTGTATTCATTGGCTCTACTTTATGAACAAGTGCCTCAAGTCCATCGCTCTTGCCAGAAACATTTGAAGCCCCATTATAGCGTTGCCCACGGCACTTCTCATTCCGACGGTTGAGTCGACAAAGGACATTTTTCCAAATGAAAAAATCCAACGAATACACGTCCACCATTACTTAGTTTTCACCGAAGAAAGACGGTGCTTGCTCTTGCGCAGTTATGTCAGATTATTTCTTTAGGGAGCGAAGCGTGCCATGAGTTACGAAGGCCTTAGATGCTTCATCAAACACGAGAACTGACCGTCGGCGCCAACGCGAGTTATGCAAAAATCATCATCACGTGATGATCGTCATATGACGTCACAGATCGCCGAAGTTTGTGACGTCGCCACATGATATCATCGCTGGGTCAAAGGTTATATGACTTCAAGAAATACGTCTTCAAGAAAGGGAACCAAGCGGTGTCGAGTACTTCCCAGGCTCTTGGGCTGTAACGTGTGGAAACTAAGCCACAGCTGTATTCTGATCAGGGACTGTTTTTTCTTTCTTTTTTTTTTTTTTGAGTTGCCAAATTTTTATTCTTATCGATCATTGTGTTTCATGTCGGAGCACATTACAGTGATGTATAAAAATAGTTTTGTTTGCAGAAATATGCCGTGTCAGTCTCACCCTCCCCCCCCCCCCTGGTCAGCGTGCCCCGCATTTGCTAGTAATTTGAGCAGTGGTCATCCTAGCCAGCCTTCCCCATTTTTCGTTGCCTGACCCCAGGACGTTTCCTGCAGTCGGTGCCGACCAACTCGTCGTCCTGCTAGTTTCAGCAGTAGCAGCGTTGATGGCATACAAAGTGTCCACGGAGGGTACTGCCATCGCGATGTGGAACGTTTACGCATATGCCAGGAGCCTTTCTGGGCACTTCAGCAGGAGATCGCGGTCTCTTGATGAGATTACTTGTCCATTCTTCATGTCCATGGAACTGCGAAAAATTTTTATAGAATTGGTGCTCCTTAAAGAACGATAAAAGAGAACGTTCCTTCAGTATACTTGATGTTGAAGTATTTTGACGCCCGCGTTGAGTTAATAAACTCAGCTTGGATGGCGAACAATATGGAGTTTAGAAGAGGGAGTCTACGAGATCGTATCGATAAAGCCCCTTACTGAAAACTCCAAAGCTTGCTCACTCAGCACCCGCCGTGGTGGTCTATAGTGGTTATGGTGCTTGACTGCTGATCCGAAGGTCGCGGTATCGAATCCCGGCCGCGGCGGAGGCAAAATAGGCCCATGTGCTTTTAGATTTAAGTGCACGTTAAAGAACACCAGATGTTCGAAATTTCCGTAGCCTATAGCGCCTCCCGGCCGAACACCCCAATGCATATGCGTGTTTCAGCTTCGACTAACATGCGTTATTTCATGTGCGAAGCATAGCGAACCAAATGCACATTGAACGTTTTACATATCTAGCTGCCTACGTTTTGGCGCTCCCGTGGTCGTCTCCTTAACTGGGTATATATGGGTCATTCCACGCCAACTGTCCAAACCTTGGCGCTGCACCACCTGCGAGTTAATGAAAAACATTGAGGGCTATCTATCTAAAGCAGGAAGCCTTCCTCAAAAACGTCAATGGTGAAAAGAAATCAAGGAGCCCACGCCACATGTGAAGTTTAACGGAAAGCTCGAAACCACGGAGCAAGTGCTCGAAACTATGGCTCGTAAAACGTGTTTTTAAAAAATCTGTTCTTCCTAAATTAGGTTAGGACAAGGTTTTCCCTACAGAACCATCGCAGCTGGGCTTTTCACTTAAAATAGGTTTTATGAACTTTTAGGTTCTGTGAGTTTTCAAGACTACCTTAAATGTAGACAATATGGTCCACACTGGGGATTTTGCTATAGAAAGATAACATTTAGTGAAATGTGGTATTTCAAACTGATTATCAGGAAGTTTTACTGTAGGCAAAAAGAAATAATTTGAGACGTATATAGGCGAAATAATGTGTACAGCTGCGACAAAGTTGCGAAAAAGTCAGATTTTGCGGATGTTTAGTCGTAAATTTAACATTCAGGTGGTTTTAGTAAAAATATGTCAAATAGTGCATTTATTGGCAGTTTTGATAGTCTATAGCGACTGATAAAGTTTTATTAAATTAATTTTTGTTTTAAGCAGGAAAATTATTTTTGAAGTGTTGTGGTAGTCTGCATAGGCGGAGAGTTTGCATATTCCCGGAGGGGGCTGCGGCGCGACTTGCTCTTGCACATTTTTTTCTCTCTTCCTATATATATATATATATATATAGCGCATATCGAAAGTATAAAGAAGACAATAAACAAATGTCTCTTACACGCACTTTCACTGTCTTGATGACTACGTATATCCTGTACTTATTTTGCACGAGAGCCGTGCCAAAGTCGCAATTTTCGTCACTCTGCGACTTCGTCTTCAATGCGACCACGGCGCCAGACTACCGACTAGTCACTGGCCCAATGTTTATCCCAGTTTTAAAAGCCCGAAAGGAAAAAGAAGCGGGCATAAATAGCCACCTGTGAAATAGCTGCCAGACAGGACGGCCAACTGACCGTTGTCAATGGACCAGGACCTAAGCCACGCTCTCAAAAAATATATCGGGCCAGAGCCAGGGGGGGGCTCTGCCCCCTATGATGCAGTCCGGAGGGGGGCCGGTGCCCCCCCCAGCCCCCCCCCCCCCCCCCCCCGTACTCTCCGCCTATGGTAGTCTGTGTGCTTGCACGTGTTTTGTCTTTGTAGGAACGCGTCCTGCAGCGGACGTGAGGTTTGCCGCGGCAATGGACGAACGTCGAGACAACACAATCAACATTGCGGGTGAATATTTAAATGCTTTACTAGCGAATGTTAGCCTCAGTCAATGAGAACCGCGAACCTAATTAGAGTGCATTTAATCACATGCAGCTGTCCACACACTTCCTACATTGTGTGCTTACGCAGCACCGGAAAGTGCCACCGATAAGTGCAACTTATCCGTCATATTAAAGCAGCGCATCATTTTCTAAATCGTAGCGATCTTCCCACTTCTAAATCTCAGAGTAGGTAAAGGGGTGTGGCACAGATGGAACGTGTTTTGCACGGAGATTAGAACCTGCGATGCGGCGCGACGCGTTAGAAGTGTCGGCCACGAACGCATGCAGCATACTAACGGCGAGCTATTTATAAGCGCCATTTACCGTTCCTGGTAGGCAGATCTCTGAGGTGCTTCAGCCTGGCAGAGGCTCGTTCACTGTTACCCGTGAGATGGCGCAAAGGGCCGAAGAACGTACTTTGAAGGGCGTCGATCGCCTCGCCCGTAGCTCGCCGAAGTGGGGCTGCGCGCCCCTGGCTTCGTACTCTAACCTTCGTACTTTAGTCGCCTGAGCTCGCGCGCTCATCTTTTGATGGGGTAGCTGTGTACGTGTTGCGCTTTCATCGCAAAGCTTGCGTCGAAGCCATAGGCCGCAAGAAGGTCACTTCGCTCGCTGCAGCGGCTGTGTTTGCCAAAGGAGCGAACTGCTTGTTCTTTCTTCGTCTGACATTCCAGTCTTTGTTGCTATCGCATCATTGGTTCGCCCTTGCGGCGAAACTACGATTTTTCTTCTGTTTTTTTTTTTTTTTGGCCGTCAAGATTATTTAGAATGTTATTGTCGGAAAAGCAGCGATTGTACACTGAGAGATGTAAAAGGGGCGCAGACAGAAGGACGTTGCTTTGCATTTGAATCGGTTTTTAACGATTGGTGCTCAGCCGCACGTTTTTACAAATATAGTGCGCGCAACGGAATGGTCATGGGGCGATCGCCTGACCACATTCAGCGATATAACACAACATTACAGACTAAACAGACGCATATACCCACCACCACACGACAAATTAAACAAAAAACAGGCCGTAACCTGGAGGTTGTTACAAACCAACACTTTCCCCAGCCCGGCGATCCTACGCCTCTGTTATCCGAGTCTATACCCGACGGACGTGTGCAAAGCGTGCGGGGAAAGAGCCACACTGCGGCACATGCTTTGGGAATGTGCCGGGAAAATAAATGTCGCTGCCGCCGCTCACTACGCGACGCATGCTAGGCAGGGACAAACTGCGAGGGCAATCTTTGCTGCTACCACCGCGCGAGGGCAGGGGCCTGGCCGCCGCCGCGGCTGCGGGCACTACTGCTGATCAGCATGTCGCTGCCGCTGGGAGGCGGCACTCACCAGCGACAAGCTTTCCGACCAGCTTTGGGCCGTCCGCCAAGCCGAAGATGCCGCCCGGGTCCAAGGACTTCCCGCCGTCATCTGAGGCACCGCCATCATTGACGGAGAGTGGGACGCAATCCCCTCCTCCCCCCCCGCCTCGCCCGAAGGAGCCGGACTTCAAATAAAGTTTATTCATTCATTGCTTATTTATTCAAGTACCCTAAGGGCATAGGGGCATTACTTGGGGGAGGGGGGCGGTCACATAAAAACAGAACACAATATTTGCAGAGAAACGATCATTGCAGGTGGTTAATAATGGTACAGTAATGGCAACAAGGCAAGCGGTAATAATGGTGACAAACATTGTAACAAGGCAAACGTTATGACACGAGTATAAACAATGAACAAAGCAAGATTGTTCCTGAAAGTTACAGGATTCCAAGTACGCTATGATGAAATAAACAGAGAAGGCTCAGTTATTGTGGCAATTCCATTCTTGTAATGAAAAAGATAAAGACGAATTCTTGTATTTTTTTCCGTCACGGCGAGCATATCGGTTTGACTTCGCAAGCATGATCGGTGCGACTAAAAGAATGAGTTGGAGGTAAAATGTTCTACCGGGCAAATGATGTGTTACTGCTAGAGTGTGAAAAAAGACAATCCAGAAAATTTCCCGCGCACTGCGAGTGGCGGCATGTTGAGCGTTTCTTTCAAAGATGAAACGATTTGAAATCGCGAGTATGACCATACGATGAATCGTGCTGCTTAGTTCTGAGAGGTTACTAAGGGTGATCTTGTTGGAATGCCAAATGATTGATGCATATATAGTCCAGTGGAGGGCTCACCGGGAAATTGTATGCTTGAAGCTTGCAGTGTCCCTGTCGGCCAGATATAAGCGTCGCTTCAGAAATCCAAGTTTATTTTGCGTAGGCCTAATATGATCGATCCATGTTAGGCTCGAATTTATAAAGACGCCGAGGTATTTAACCGATATGTAACCGAGTCTACTATGTTATCGTTTAGTATGTAAGTATTAGGTTGCCACTTTAAGACAGAAGGGAACGTCATGTGTTTGGTCATTTCTGTATTAATTTGCAGCTGCCATTTTCTGCACCATTCTAGCTATTAGCATGGTGCTATTAGCTTATTACAGTCAGATTGTAGAGTTATGACATCGTTAAGATCAACTATTTCTCTGTAAATAATGCAATCATCGGGAAAAAGGTTGAACTATTGAATTAATATTTAATAATAAATCATTGATACATATTAATAAATATTAAACAGTACCTTGAGGGGCACCCGACCAGAAAATTGTTGGACTGGATATATTATCATTTCTTTCACCACCTGATAATGATTCGTCACAAATTCTTCAAGCCATCGTGTTACTTCGCTATCAAGCTCGATACAGTTTGTAGTGTTAGTCGTTTGTGAGGTACACGGTCAAAGGCCTTTGAAAATTCAACAAAGATTCCATTAAGAGGATGATGCAGGTGCAGTCTGTTAGCGAGTCATAAAGCCGCATTTGGCATGAGAGCTCCAGACGGAAACCGTGCTGATTGTTTAAGAGCCAATTATTTCGATTGAGATCCATTATGTGTGTGCGTAGATTATGTGCTCAAGCAGCTTGCAACTAATTGCGGTTAGCAATACAGGGCGGTAGTTACTGAAGACAGTGTTATCACCAGTTTTAGGTATGGGCAGAACATGAGCTATTTTCCAGTCTTCTGGTATATATATCCAGAGTCGAGTGACTGTTGGAGTATTAAAGAAAGTGCAGCTGCTGAGAAGTGACTGGTTATCTTTAGCGCTGATGTCATCGGGGCCCTGGCTGGTATAGAACGACAAGCGGTCAAGAGGGCGTTTTACACCGTTAGTGGTTATCATAATCGACGGAAAGCCAAACGGAATGTTTGGCTGCGGGAGGATCAGGGAATTATTAATCAGATCTTCGTCTGTGTAGACCCCGGTACTTATTAAATTGCTCGGCACACTAATCTAGGGTTAGCACGTTGCCGTCTACAGCTATAATATGGATGGCGTCAACTGATTTTGTTTAGGATTTACTACATTGAGTGAATGGTTGACGGGAGTCGCCAAATCACACAAAGGGCCATGTGATTACTGCCCCCCCCCCCCTCCCAAAGAAAAAAGAATAGTAATCATAATATCTGGGGTTTTACGTCCCAAAACCACGATATGATAATGAGAGACGCCGTATTGGAGGGCTTCGGAAATTTCGACCATCTGATGTTCTTCAACGTGCAGTAACATCGCACAGTACACGGGCCGCAGGCATTTCGCCTCCATCGAAATGTGACCGCCGCGGCCGCGATCGAACCCGCGACCTTCGGGTCAGCAGCCGAACCACTGCTCCACCGCGGTGGACAAAAGACAGAGAGAGAAAAAAGAAACACCGCACCTTTTGATCCCTAGCTAGGGTGGCTAGAATGGGGAGGTGTGAAAAGCGAGCCGTGTTTGCCTTGCCTGGAGGCGCCGCCTTGCGCGATCCCTCCGCTAGGCCGAAATATAGCGCGCCAATCGGAGGCGCTACCAGCCACCTTCTAGCCACCCTACCTTAGCTGACACAGTCTGCCATTTGCAGTGCTTTTCTAGGGTTGAGCGTATGTCCGCCATCTTTCGCGCCGACGCATCCACGTTAGGCAGGAAAGCTCCTCTCCTCTCGAATGTAGGAGATGGCGCGGCTCAACGGCCCTGTGTGCTTTTCTTGCTTGTTCATTCCGCGTCGTTGGCTACAACGAAACCAAGAGACAAACAAACAATCAGTTTAGATCAGACTGTCAATTCTTCGATGGCAGTCACTATCGTCAGTAATCCTTTTGTTTGAAATATCAAATAAGAAAAGTACAACAGACATGATTGTGGACAAAATATGTTCAACAAATTGCTCGTTCCACCCTTTTTCTGACGCAGCGCTTTCAAAGCTAAAATAGGCAACACGGAAAAACAACGAGCGCCGATAAAAGGAGTGCTAGAAATTATGTCCACTTCGTGGTTTATAAATAACGCAAGCGAACGAACGAAACTGGGGGGAATTTTAAGGGCTCGTTTTTTTTTTTTTTCTAGACAGAACATTAATTAGAACAGACAAGAAAGTTGAAAGTATAGAGGATAGTAAATGGGAAGAAAGTAAAGTGGACGAAAAGACAATTTGCCGCTGGCATGGGACCGAACGAAGGCCCACACTGAACCCGATCTCTACCCCACCTCCCGATGACTCCGTTCCGGAGCTGTGGAGGCAATAACTTTGGGTCGAGCCTCTTCCTCGCAACATGGATCCCCAGTCAACAAACAGGCAGACGCCTAGCCCGAAGACAATTTCTTCACACTCGGTACGCCAACACTCCTGGCGTCTTCTATGTAGATGTCTCAGGACCAACTTCCTCAGGACACTTTACGGCCGCAGTGATCTCCGAGGGTCACCACACTGACGGCCTCTCTTTCCGCTCACCTGATGCAACTCAGGCTGAAGAGGTCGCCATCGCTTTGGCCGTCTCTCACCGCACAGCAAGGGTGATCATCACGGACTCGCGCTTCTCCTGTTCCCGATACCTGCATGGTACCATAGCCATAGGCTTATCAACCGGGGGGGGGGGGGGGGGGGGCAAGGGGGGGCGCTAGCCCCCCCACTCTGACAAGTTAGGGGAGCGGAGCCTCCCCACTTTCGACGGGTCAGTGTCAGCTGCACACTGGGAAACCAACACAGGTGAAGTTTTCCTTAAGCACAGCAGTCACTTAATTGCATATTGAAAATTCTCCTGCGCTTCTCCTGTGAAGGTTGTCCGCCGTGTCTTATGACCACGCAGTGCAGGCTCTCTGCAGTGCATGCCGCCTGTGCGACTCTGTCCCGCCTTGCGCTCCAGCATTCAAGAAGATGTTGCAATTGAGTGGGGGCTCTAATACGTTAGAGCACTCCGTCATGATTCTTTTCTGCTCTGCCTGGCCTGAAATTAACATCATCGACAACGCAACACGGTCGGTAACCAGTAAAATTTCATAGACCGATTAAGCTCAGTTCCTCTTTCAGAAAATTAGCTCTTCCTTGAAAAAAAAAAAAAGCGTCATCACTGATCCATATACAAGCTCGATGGGCGAATCGATGGGTGCGTATAGAAGTGTTCATTGTTTTAGTTGGGCCGAACCGGGATAGCTAAATGATGTTCCCGCTTTAGCCTGATTAGCCTGTTTCACCTTGCTTGCCATACTGTTGCTTAGAACTATCGCGGCTGCTTACAACAAGGCAACGAATAAGGCAGTGGACTTGAGCACATTGGGAAACCCTTTTTTCAAGGTTACCCAGCAACCTGATCTACGGCAACAGGAATGTGATCAAGTTCGTAGTTTTCTTGACTAAGGAGACTGAATTGACAACCGCGTACCCTTTATGGCGGGGCTTAGAGTGACTGCATATGGCTCCTTAAAGGTAGCAAAGCTCTACACACATATGCGCCACCGGGCTCGACAAAAAAGGGGGAAAAAAAAGGCTTTTCTTTTTCTTAAGTTGGCCTACTGCCTTGGAGCTCGGCGAGCACCGTGCCCCCCGTTTCTGGTTCTTCTTTCGCAAAGTCATTTTGACGTGATGAATATTTTACAACTTTCGACATAAATGAGAGGGACTGAACGCGCTTCAACGCAACTAACGCAGCCACTAGAGATCCGCATTTGGCTGCGCGAACCGCAGTGGCCGTGCATGAACTCCTGATTCTGTCATCGCCTTATCCCTCGCAGTAGGTTTAAGGCAGCCGCCTGTGTAACGTCCCCTGTGAAGGTTGGTACGCATTCCATGAATCGTTCACAAGTACCTGGCACACACTCATATCCAAGTACAGACTTGTCAAATTTGTTTAAGTGTTATGTTACTGTATATTTCGTCCACATTATATTTTTGTTACGCCGGGAGATTACTGTTCGGGTTCGGTGTGTCGACGCGGTCAAGAGCACGCTGACGTCATGGCTCACCGCTTTCTTCTGTCACTAAATGCGCACCGCCGAATCGGACATGTTCATTAGATTTACACATCGAGAATAGCTCCCCCGGGCTAGTTGATCTTCATTCATCAAAAATTGACTTGGACTCGGACGGCAAAGAAGCACACACGCGCCGTGCTGCTCATTTTTCTTTCTCCCTCTCTCCTTCAGCAAGGATGATTTCACGGAGTTGCATACATGCACAAAGAGCTCAACATCGTTATACTACAACCATAGGCGTGCGCAGGGTTACCGTTCAGGGGGGGGGGCGAAGGTTCGTCGCAGCGCCCCCCCTTCCCTATTACATCAATGTATGGGGCAGACTTTGCGCCCCCCCCCCCTCTTAGGTTCTTAGGGGACTAGGGGGAGGGGGGGGGGGGCGGCCGCCCCGTCTGCCCCCCCTCGTGCGCACGCGTATGACTACAACTGAAAATATTTATTATACTCATAAGAGTCCATCTCGCCAGCTGCTATAAGGAACTGCTGCTATGTGATCGGTGGGTAGCCTTTTTGAATCACGTTCAAAATGAGCGACTGTCCGGCTATTAACAAAAAAAGTTTAGTTAATGTTCAGCATACTTATGCGCTTTTCAGTGTGCACACGTCATTTTAACGCCGCGAGATTTTACAGACATGTGACATCCCGAAACAAGCAGGTGATTTTATGGCACACCGAAAATGTTCGCTGAATGGCAACGGTGAAGAACCAATGGCCAAAACTATGCCGTATTCAAAATAGTGCATTCTCTTATTTCATATGTCGTAGTGCATAAGTGGTCATCGTGCGATGGATGATTTTCGCGACACTTTTTGCATCGTGTTGCGAGAAGGTGCTGGCATGAGCCAGAAAATTTCAACCAATCATAAACAACTAACGATCAATGCGGTATCAAGCAATGCGTGGTAATTTAACGTTGCAATCGCCCACAATTTCGTGGGGAAAAAAGTGTGGGCTTGCACCATTGGCATAAATGTATTGGCTTGGAGGGCAAGAGTGGTCTCATGCTATGTTACAGATTCAAATACGATGAGTATATAAACAATGTAAAATACGCCTCGAACACTACAAATTCTTAGTTCTTTAAAAAAAAAAGCCGGCAGATCCCACGCACTGTGGGAATCGATGTAATGCGAAGCAGCCAGGAAGGAGCAAATCATGCTTTACATAATTTCCATGGCATGTTTTACATGTTACGACCTGTCATTTGTGTTCGTCATACAGTCACGTCGCGATATACCAATTTTGGTGTATGTCAAGCTAGTGAACTGGACGCAAGCGCACCATGAGCGTGGCATGTAAATGGCATTGCAGATGACGTGCATGCCAAGATTTTCATGTTACCGCCTCCGATTTATGTTCGTCATACAGTCATGTCACTCAATACCAAATTTGGTGTATATTAAGCTAACGAAACGGCCGCGAGCGCGCCATGAGCGTGGAATGCAAGTCATGTCGCACATGACAAGTCATGTTTTCTATATTACGACTTGTCATTTATGTTCGTCATACAGTCATGTCACTCAATACCAAATTTGGTGTATCTCAAGCTAACGAAACGGCCGCGAGCGCGCCATGAGCGTGGCATGCAAGTCATGTCGCACATGACAAGTCATGATTTTCATATTACCACTTGTCATTTAGCCTATGTTCGTCATACAGTCATGTCACTCAATACCAAATTTGGTGTATATCAAGCTAACGAAACGGCCGCGAGCGCGCCATGAGCGTGGCATGCAAGTCATGTCGCACATGACAAGTCATGATTTCCATATTACCACTTGTCATTTATGTTCGTCATAGAGTCATGTCTCTCAATACCAAATTTGGTGTATATCAAGCTAACGAAACGGCCGCGAGCGCGCCATGAGCGTGGAATGCAAGTCATGTCGCTCATGAGATGTCATGATTTCCATATTACCACTTGTCATTTATGTTCGTCATACAGTCATGTCACTCAATACCAAATTTGGTGTATATCAAGCTAACGAAACGGCCGCGAGCGCGCTATGAGCGTGGAATGCAAGTCATGTCGCTCATGAAGTCATGATTTTCATATTACCACTTGTCATTTATGTTCGTCATACAGTCATGCCACTCAATACCAAATTTGGTGTATATCAAGCTAACGAAACGGCCGCGAGCACGCCATGAGCGTGGCATGCAAGTCATGTCGCACATGACAAGTGATGATTTCCATATTACCACTTGTCATTTATGTTCGTCATACAGTCATGTCACTCAATACCAAATTTGGTGTATATCAAGCTAACGAAACGGCCGCGAGCGCGCTATGAGCGTGGAATGCAAGTCATACTTTTCATGACAAGTTAGTCATGATTTTCATGATATGACCAGCCATTTACGTTCGTCATACAGTCATGTTATGCCATACCAAATTTGGTATAAATCCCATTAACGATACGGCCAGGGGAGCACAAAGTCGTAGGCGGCTAGATAGCTAGATAGATACGCTCAAAATCGGCGAAGTTCGCTAAGAAATGCTTCGCATTTAAAAAAAACTTGTGGCGTGCAAGTGAACAATAATACAGCGGAATTGCTGGCAATTATTAAGAAATAAGGAACTTATATTCATACAATCACATGTCTTACTTGTAATACGCACTATTACGACAGGCATTATATATGTGTGCTGAAGTGCATGTTATGTCTTATGTGTGAATGCTGAAGTGCATGTGACTGTTATGTCCACATGAACGAATTCATCCCCATAAGGACTAGACGTGTTGACTGCTGTGCTGAGCCGGTGGGACTCAATGATGACCACACACATCATCAGAGACATTATTCATTGGCATTCGGACATTTTCTTATACGTTGTGATGGTGTTGTTCTGTGGGTGTGAGTGTGTTTTCACATATGTGTGCTCTTGTGTTTTATTTTCCATGTACTGCTCTTTGTTTTTCCCTTTGTTAAGATGTATATTCAGTACTCACTCAAGGGCAAAGGAGTAGCCGGCGCCTGACTTGTGCGCCAACATCTCCTTACATATCATATCAATAAAAAAAAAATAATAATAATACAGTGACATACCTCTTGACCGAATTTCAGTTAAACGAACTATTTATTTGTATGAACTTTTTTTTATTTTCCCGCAGAAGTGGCATTGGGCTCTATGCTAGCGCATTTCAATTTAAGACATTGCAGTATACGAACATTTTTCGTGACACCATCAAATGCTTCTCACGTAATATTGATCATTGTCTGACAGACTGGGTACAAACAACACTGTGTGTTTTGAGGACTGTTATCACCCGGGACTCTCGCGTTGAGACATGCGAGTGAATCCGGCTGAGCAATATGTTAGTGGCTGAGTCCGAGTGTGTCCGGTTGAGAAAAAGTTGCGTGTCTGCGTCCGAGTGAATCCGGTGGAGGAACATTTCGGTGAGTCTGAGTGGAGTACATTATATATATATATATATATATATATATATATATATATATATATATATATATATATATATATATATATATATATATATATATATATATATATATATATATGTGGAGGGCAAGTCTCTTTGGCTTGCCCCCCCCTCCCCCCACTCACGAACAAGTTGGTACGCCACTGACCACCGCCCCTGGCCGCCCACCTTCTCCAGGCGGCCTCATGGCGACTTCAACCTCACTCCATCCGCATAGTCTGGTCTTCTCTTCTAGCCACGCGGGTCTCGCACGGTAACGAAGCGGCTCATGCCACTGCCTGCGTCTCTCTCTCCCGGGCCGTTACCCCCTCCGACCCCGCGTGACCCCCCAGGCACCTCAGCTCTTACGCAGTACCGCGAAATACTCGATTATTATCGAACATCGCGCCGTCTTTACCCAGATCCTGCACGGCCCGGGGCCTCTTTAAAGCGTACGAACGACTTCTGAGACGCTTGCAGACGAACACCTTTTTGTGTCCTGCGGCCGCTGTGCGCATTGTGGGGTGCTGGCCGACACCTACCACATGATTGCAGTATGCCCTGCCATACCTCTTCCTTTTTCATCCCCCCTTCCTCCTGCCCACAAGAGAGGCTTGGGAGGAGTTCCTGCTTGGCTGCTCTACCCGGGACGCTCAGCGCTGGCCCGCGCCCTAGCAGCGATCCTCTCCAGTGGACTTCCGGAATAGGGAGACCACCCAAGTGCATTTGTAGTGCAACTCTCCGTACTTTTCTGAATGAATGTTTTTCCACCACCACAACTACATGCGAGCATGCAGGCTAGCATGACCATGACCAAACCGGGAGGAGTTTGAATAATATCGTTTAACGGATCACAGCGCATCTCTGAAAGCGCCATCATCGAATTTGTGCTTGCATTGCAAAGGTTGCAAATGTCACCTGTTGCTGCGTCAAACAATTAAAGGTGCTATCCCGGCATAAAGATAGGACAGCGCGAGAAGTATAGTTGAGACGTTTTTCATTCACAAGTATGGCGATGTGTGCATCGCGCTAGCTAGGTCATCGGTTATACGCTGCACAAACTATAGAGATTGATTATCTAGCTGACAACCGCTAATCGTTCACATGGGCTTTCTTTCTTGTTCTTTAAATCTGTGTCTTCTTCAATAAACTTTCAGTTGCTAGTCTGCTCTTGTGCGTGTGTCTTCCTTGTCCCAGTTTATATCCGCGCAGTTCTTCGTAGTCAGGGGAAATATCTGTCGCGCTTCATTTCTTTTTCTTCTTTACGAGAACATAAGTTCTGTCATTTCTTTCTGCAGACATTCTGCGCATACCAGTACTTGAAAAGCTGCGCATATCCATCTGTATCTTGCTTCTCAGGAGCGCTTTATTTTAAATGCGTAGTACTTTGGGTGCCCGGCTTGCCCATCCATGCATCTCATGCGGCCTGATCAAGCTCAAAATTAAGTGGTCAATACTAGTCTAAAACAAGGCTAGCAATGCTCAAAAATAAGCTAAAATAAACGAACGATGTCTAAAATAGTATAATCAACTAAAATAACCAAAAAGTAGTCGAATTATTAAGTTAAAATCGCTAAGAACGCATCGGAGGCATCATGGCCTCCGAGATTAGCAGGCGGCGCGCCGCCGGCTAATCTCGGAGGCCACGGGAAACATGCGCTTGACTCCTGTGCCACGCAAGAGATGGCACCACCGCCTCGTCAAAAGCGTGAATGCTCCTCCTACTAGCGCAGGCGTGCACAGGGTCACGGCCGGACTCGACTCACTGAGGAGGGAGTCGAGTCCGGCCGTGACAGGGTTTCCCATCGGAGGGGGGAGGGGGGCTACCAGGGTATGTTTGGCATACTTTGTGCCCTCCCCTCGCCCCCGTGCGCACGCCTATGCCTACTGGCGCTTCTCCCTCTTCTCCGCAGGGGCGGATCCAGCCACTCATTTTAGGAGGGGTGGTCACTTGAAGTACAACCGGTGAGGAGGAGAGAATAGGGGTTCCTGACTCTTTGTTTTCAGTAGTTCACATTATCACAAGAACCCCGTCACAGCATAAATATTGTTAATTACTGTTAATTTGTTAAATACTGTTAATTTGTGTTCACAGTAGTCCCACTCATTAGTTCTAATCGGTTTTCTAATCGTAATAAATTAAAAGAAATCAAATTACGGTCTTTCACGCTTTAGATACAGGCAAATTTTGCTGCGCTAAGCCTTTGTTCGGAATGGGCCGGGTTACGTGGCCGGTGCGAACACGGGCTGTTGTCGCGCCGGGGCTGTCATCCAGGGCAAGGCGATGTAAAGAAGAAAACTTTATACAAGTGCTTACATTCTTCAGATTTCAGTGAACAAGCACAGCGCTCTCCGGCGCCCCGGATTTAATAAGCGTGGTTGGGGTCCACCCCCCTTTTCCCTCTCACCACGCGGTAACCAAGATTCCACCAATCCTAGGGCATTGGCATATGGTCGTAATGATGAGCCCACACCTGCACTTCAAAGGTTAATGTCCAGTCGGCCGCGCAGGGCTTTAAAGTTTGAATACCGACATCTCTACCCCGCGTTGTTAGCACTTGTACGAGGATTATACGCTTGCCCAATTATCTTCGCTATGGCGCCGAAGAGACGGCACGACAACAGGTGCGCGATTGTTGCTCCCCCCTCAGCCCCCCTACAGGTCGCTTTCAGTATCTGAGAAGCGAGGGCACACCTTTCAAGGTGTAAAATGTGAGAAGCGCGACCACAAAATTTGACTTTGGCGGCGCTTCTGTGACAGAGAGGAATCCGGGAGGAAGGGTGTTACCCGAGTTTTGGAAAATTCAGAACACACCTGCAAACATGAACCGCTCGCTGGTAACGGTGCCTCCGAAACAGTGTCTCCGAAACGTCAGGGAAATGGAAAGCCGGAGCCTTCTTGATCAGAAAAGGAGGAGACAAACCGTCACTAAAAAATTGGCCGCGTATCTGCGTGCTTCGCTGCAAATGTCGTCGAAAGACGATAGTCTTGTGCCGGCCGTACTACTATGTTTTGCCTTGCCTCAGATAGCGCCTACTCTACGTTGAATTGACTGCATCTGGCTGGCATTGATAAAACACTAGGGTCTTTAGAACTGCGTACCTATGTATTTTCTAATAAAAGAACACACGACCTGACACTAACATATTAATGTTGCGCCTCAGGTATGCGTAGTATTTGCTTTTTGATCGAATATGTTCCCAAGTACACACTAAACAAATTCTCACCCATAAGGGTGTAAATGAGCTTGTCGCCAGACGAACACCCTTTGCACCCTATTGGGTGTTCGAAAAAAGGGTGCTAAGGAAGGGTGCAGAGCGCAGCACCCTTAGAAAAGGGTGCACAGCATAAAATTTCAAAGGGTGTAATGGTTGCACCCTTTATAAAGGGTGCTATCGTGTCATAACACCCTTTAAAATGGGTGCTGGAAGGGTGCTCCACATCGATGTACCAATGGAGCAAAAACCTAGGATGGATGCTAGAGATGGCCACAAATGTAGAATGCCCTATACTCTGTAGACAGTGCCGTGTGACAGGCCACATACACTCTTAAAAAAGTGACCCACACTCCATTTAGGGAGAAACGGCGATGTCCCCAATGTTTTTCTTTAAATGGGGTAACGTCTGTACCTTTTGACACACAGAAACGTTCCTCCTCCGTCAAAACCAAGATGACTCACACCAGGCTAGCGTAGCGAGCAAAACGCATGTGCACCGATTTAGCAAGTACAGCTTTATGCCTTAAGCAACGCACGTTGATACTACAGAATGGCGTCTTGGCGGATAGTTGACAGTCGGGCCCATTCGTGGATTGCGCAAGGACACCGGAAGGCTGATGCAGCGCATTTACATATTTTAGTAAGTACACGTTTGCTGGTCTGCGAGACACAGAGTACACACTCCAATGAATTGAATACACAATTTATTCATTTGCATACAATATAGCCCATACTATGATCAAATTACAACCACTGCGTACGCACAGATGTGTTTACACATACCCCAATACGAAGTGCAGACGCTTATATAGTCGCTGAATTACGACCCACGTGGTGGTACAAATATCACGTAATTTTTGGTTAACTTCTTTTACATTCCATGGCTGCATCACAAGATACGCAGACGTAATTATACCGTAGCTATCCCTTAGCCAAGATCAGCAGTTACTCAAAAGCTACATAATAATGAACCTGATAATTACAGGGTTCATTAAGTTCCCGTGAAAACGACCATCAACAATGCATACCATTCCGACGACATTGTGAAGGTTGCGCCATCTCTCGACAGTGGCCACAGATAAAATTTCTCTCTCTGATTTCTTTAGTTTTTATTAGGGGTGTGCGAATAGTGAAATTTGATCTCGAATCGAATTCGAATCCGAATAGTGCCGAATAGTGGCCAAAAATATCGAATTCGAATCGAATATCGAATAGTAGCATTTTCGTGGAGGCGAAAATGATCGAGGCCCGTGTGCTTAGATTTAAGTGTACGATAAAGAACCTCAGGTGGTTGAAACTTCCGAAGCCCTCCACTACAGCGTCTCTCATAATGATATCGTGGTTTGGCACGTTAAACTCGATCAATTATAATTAATATCGAATAGTATTTTTATATGAAACGTGTGCCACCAGTCATGGCAAGACAAAGGAAAGATAACGACGCTACGGCGTGCTGACAACTTTATTACGCACTTGTTCTGATTTCTTTTCTTTTTTTCAGTATTTGTGGGCGCGCAAGCATGTTGATAGAAGAGCCACCAGTGCAGTCATCAGCACCAATCCTAACATCCTAAAGGCTAACAGAGGCGATACGGCAACTAGTCATTTTTTCTTTTTCCCAATAGTCGCGCAATACTGCTAATCTGACAACAGCATAGGCGTGCGCACGAGGGGGGGGCAGAGGGGGCGGCCGCCCCCCCCTAGTTATCTGAGAGAGGGGGGGCGCTGCGATGACTTAATAGGAAGGGGGGGGCGCTGCGATGAACCTTCGCCCCTCCCTGCCCCCCCCTGAAGGGGAACCCTGCGCACGCCTATGGAGAACAGTATGTTGCGCTTCATCGCCATGGGTGCTCTGGGCCCAAAAATCTGCGGGCGTCCGTTCACAGCAGCGTTTTATCTGCGCGCAGGAACGATGGGAGCTTGCGAATGAGTGGTGCGGCGCGGCAGTGGCGAATGCAAAGCGTGAACAAATTTTCACGAGTGAAGCCAATCACTGAGGACATCAGGGGGGCGGAAACTCCCTATACCTCCCGTGTGACGCGCTCTCGCATGCTGATACACAGCGGCAGCGCCGCTTTTACTACTGGCGGCTGCCAGGCATACAACTAGAAATAAATCACGAACAGAACATTTCTTTCATGACGTCACTGGTGAGGTTACCAAATAGAGGGAAAGGGCGCAAAACAGAGGAGTAGGGTTGCCGCGGAAGCTCTCCTTTCCCACTTCGCATGCAAGCGGGATGTGTTCGTGCCCTCTTTCAGGTACGCTGGCCGCTTGGGCGACGCGGCCATTCGTAAAATTTCGTTAACATTTTTGAAAACTTAGTTCGTGTGTTCTGAAGCGGCGAAACTTAAGCGGACCGATTGCTCAGTAAGACAAAACTCGATCGACACAAATAAAATTATTTTTTTATTGCATCTTTCGTATAAACAAAAACAGACATACGCGTAGTCATGGGCGTCGGCAGGATTTTGTCTTGGGGGGGTGCAAAACCATGTGGCATCATGGCTGGAGGGGGGGGGGGGGGGAGCGCTGGTGTAGCTTGGGTGAGGGGCAATTGGTGGTGTCTTAAGGGGGGGCAACTGCCCCTTTTGCACCCCCCTGCCGACGCCCATGCGCGTAGTGTGAAAGTGTCAATCTATAAAAGCAGCTTTAATTCACAACTGAAATATGGACATAAAGAGCAAACAGTGGACCCAGAATATCCGAACCAATGCGAAAATTATCAACAATCACGAGCAGGGGCAGGACACGTCGTGTTTCACTCAATCACGTTTGTTATGACGTCGCACATATTTTTCCTACAGAATTTGACTACCAAACGAGGCAGAAGTTAAGAGGAACAGAGAGGCTTGAAGCGATGAGAAGTTCTTCAAGGAAGAACGTCGCTGAAAACAATGTTTCGGCAAGTTGAATTTTCTTCCGTCAGGGCAGCAGCGCTGCCTTGACGAAGAAAAGTTCACTTGTCAAAACGTTGGCTCCAGCGACATTTCCTCTAATGATTTCTAGAAGCATTCAGTCCATCACATGTATTTCAGTGACAGTATTAGAAGTGCAGAACCACAAAGCTTCAAACTGGCTACATGAATTTCATGAACAGGAAGGAGCCTAAAATTGCTTCACATCATTTGAGCTACAGGCCAAAAGTAAAAGATGAAAAGTTATGTAGCCGAGCCAACACCCATTCAAGCCTTTCATTAAACGTATTTTGCCGACACCGGGTAGGCTGTCGTCTTGACCATTAGTCTAGCGACACTCCGCTTATGTCAGTACAGTCAGGCTTGCAGAGGACTGGGTTTACTCATGTACTCATGCAACATTAATACCTGCTGAAATAATGGGCCCAAATACTTGTGCTCACCCGTTGCCACTAGGAAACCTGAAAAACCTTCGCGGAACTGGAAATCCCCGGGTTAACACACCGCAGAGCTGCGAAAAACATGTGACGCCAGATTTAGCCATCTTCGTCTTATGCATGGTTGACTTGCTCGGCGTAGCTCACTACGGCTTCCGTTTTCTGCACGCCATAACTTTCTGTTTTCTCTTTCCCGTACTTGCCACGCCAACCGAGCAAGATAACTGAGCGCGATCCAACGATATCGCTGAGCGAGTGGCAAGGAGGACCGGAGGCAAGCGCTACGAATTCAAGTCAACCAGTTCCCGCGCTTCGCCTGATTCAAAATTCACAAAATAAGAAACAAAACAAGACAAATGAGCGAAATAAGAGTTGTTTACAGTGAAATCAAATTTCTTTATTTGTAAAAACTCGCGAAAGCAAATAAATGCGAACATCCACATCAACCTCACTTCGATCAACCAGATCTTAGGATGCCCGGCAACCGCTATGAGCGTGCATGTTCCTTGAAACCGAAACTAGCGCTGAGTTTCGGGGCCTCAGGACATCGCGGGCCAAAGTCGGGACGTTTTACGGCGCTTCTGGCGTACGCGACCCAACTATACGCTCACAAGTCCTTGCCTTCTTTTCGGAAGTGATGTTATGGAGGGCTTGACAGTGCTCCCATGAGCTTTTTTTTTACGTGCGGAAATGTCATAATCCCCTTTAAAATAAACATGCCCTCGCTTTTGAACACGGATATTGGTGCAAGTGTCAACCAAAGGCCTACTGTAACGACGTTAGCGTTTGTTTTAGCCACCCACCCTAACCAAGTTGCACCAGTGGCCTTTGTCGCGTTTTAGATACTAGCCCGGTCGAATTATTCGAAACTTCGAATACCAGCGATTCGAAAGTCGAATCGAATTATTCGATTAGGTACTATTCGATTCGAATTCGAAACTCGAATATTCGCACACCCCTAGAACTTTTTATTGGTACTCTGGGAGGGCGCAGCATGCAGACCAGATTCTGTCGCCTTCGTCGCATCGACTTCGTTGAGTGGTTTGGCGTTAACATCTGTTAACATTCTATTTACGCGTTTACCACAAGTATGACGATGAGCCATTTATTCATTCAACTGCTAGCCCTTCAATGACAATGCTTCTGATGCTCTAACGGCCGTCTTAGTTGTGTATGCTTCGTTACAACGTGGGTCGTGCGAGAGAAACAAGACAAGATGGCCTCGCACCAGACTGTGTTCTTTGTTCTTTCGTGAGCGATGTCAGTGGCTCTTGGCATCGCGGCAGCTCGATTGCATGAGTAGAACAAGGCGCAAACGATGCCGATAGCTCTATATGTGAAAGTCAAAATCCTGTTGTAGCTCCACAAGCTACGTATGCAGCCAATGGCTAGTCAGCTTGTAGCGCAACGCCTGGTCAGCGCCGGCCGTGAGCCGAAGAGGCCGAGACCGCACGAGTGCCAGAACCAATGTAGAACTTCGGTTTGGCCGTGTGCGGCTGCAACTACCAACTAGAAGTCCTACCACTACTTTGGTAGGGCTTCTAATGTGACCATGGTGGCCAACCAGGCGACCATTAAAGCTGTTGGCTATATTCGTTGACCACGTTACTCACAATTTTCGTCGGCGACTGTACACCCTCATGAGTGCTCTTCAGCACCCATTAGTTGTAGCACCCTTCTTGCACCCTAGTTTACACCCTTCTGATGTATGCACCCTTTGCGTTCCGCTTGTAGGGTGCTGCGACCCAAATAGGGTGCTCGAAGGGTGTGCAGTATGGTGTCGCACCCTTTTTCGCACCCTTATGGGTCAGAATTTGTTTAGTGTGTATGAAAGCAAATACCAGTTCAAGATGCCTGGGCGTTCAGAAATTAGGTAAACTTTGGCCCTGTAGCTAGCTGAATCGGGTCACGGACAGACAGATAGACAGACAGACAGACAGACAGACCAAAATTTTTGCGTTTAGGTATCCCAAGAAAGACTGTCGTCTTTAATAAATTGCGCTTCTCAGTACCAGACCAGTGGTGGCGCACGTGCGAGTGTGCGGAGGAGGTTTCGGAGCTGCGCATGTGCTGGTTGCAAAACAAACTATTTAATTTAGAGAGTATCTAAAATACTAATTATGAGTATCTAAATCACTAACAGGGGAGCCTGCTCATGCCAACAAAATTCTCGCAATTCGGCACAGAGGAGATCGCAAGCATTGCGCCACTTGCTCATTTCGACGTGCACGTCGTATCAATTTAACAAATAAAACGATGACAGCAACGACAAAGCAGAAGAGCAACATCATCACAGACGACGGATATTAGCTGGTAGAACAGTGCTTACGCATATTTACGTAAACTTTGCAAAGGACTTCCTGCGTGATACCTTTAAAAAATCAACTGCGCATTTTGTAATTGAAAGAATAAATAACAATGCGCGAAGCAACATTATATCGGGCTGAAAGGGAGAAAAATGCTGCAATATATCAGCGCGCAACATATCGGTTGTACTTTAGCAAAATTGGTTCAGCACCTTCGAAACTTCTCAGCACAAAATTCTGGGCAGTCTTTCTTTCATCCAAGTCAAACAATAAATGTTCATATTCTTTGTAAACTCAACATGTCTAGAAAAATGTACCTTGAAGTTTTGTCATATTAAAAAAGAAAAAAAATATGCTGATGCAAAAAGTACTTAATTCAGGCACTGATGCATATATTGTTAGAGCGGATTCTATAGGGTGTGTTCAGATAAGAACGTCGGTGCATGTCCGCCGACCCCCCTTTAATTTCGCCGAAATAAATATATTTTCTTTTCCGAGTCCCCAGGACCACAAACCCACTTTTGGTTTCGCGAGAAAAAATTTCACCTTCTTTTAAAAAATTCACAAGTCTCCACTGAGCCGCTACCGCCTCTTTCGAATTTCGCGAAAATGGGATTTCGATGAGACGCTACGAAAACACTATTGTAGCTGTAGCTCCGAAAAATTTTGTCCACATACTACGGATGGTTTTTGTTGAGAAAAAATTATTACTTTGCAGTTTTGACGTTGTTCTCTTAAGAAAAAAAAATCGCGAAATCGACACAAAGATCAATAATGCTCACATTTAAGATTTTTTTTCCTCCGTAAGTATAAACGCCAGACTTCCCAAGGTTTTTAAAAACATTGACATATGTTTGGTGAACAAGTGTGTTGAACGAAATACCTGAGAGTGGCTTCAAATGTTAACCAGAAATGTTCAACTGAGGACATGTCTCTCAAAATGCAATATTTTGAAGATCATTAAAAAAAAAAAACACCATCTTCGATTTTCTTTAAACTCTCCAAAATTAAAGCCAAGCACGTGTTCTAACTTAATCTGTAAAAACATGTTGCATTATTTTTGTGAGGTCGGAACTACGAAGCACGAAAAGTGGCCAAATTGACGTATAGTGAGTAACCACAACATTGAGCGACCATGGAGCAATAGTTACCATTATCGTTATTTTTAGGTCACGAATGTCTTCTGTGGATTGGCGGATTGTCAGGAATAAAACAGAAACAGTTGGTTTTGAAGAGAAAATTATAACTACATTTTTTTACGCAAATCCCAAAAACTTCTACACGGGTCCCAGCCACTGAGCATTCCGCGATAATGAGTCGCACTCTTCGCAGGAATCGCTTTCAAAATTTTTCGTGCATGTGAGCCTGCGTACGCCTCATAAAGGAGGTGGCTGGAGAGGATACACCGCTGGGTATTGATCGCTTCCCATGGCACGTCGGTAATGTGATAACGCAGACGGTGCGTGTCGGCACAAGCGGCGCTTCTGCAGCACGACTGCGCTCACCCGCTCCCTAAAAAGAAGAAAGAACATAAACAAGAAACAGCTCAACTCGCTTAAGAAAGGTCGAAGTAATAAGAGAACGTCGGCTTTCACTTCCGTTCGTCGTCGACAACCCGGCAGTCCTCTGCTGGTGAACGAACGTGATTACGCGTGCGCGTATTACACTCCCCTGATATTGATGGCCACGTTGTGGAGCTCAGAGCGAGCGTTTTGCGCTGACTACCCAAAGAGGCATACGAAGAAGATTGCCTACAAGCGGAATTTTCGATGTGTGAAAGATTTGAATGTCGCCTTACTAAGTAAGCGCATGCCAGAAAAAGCCTCATCCATCAGACAAACCGACATTTTGTGCCAGAGCTGTTTCAATCGCTTGAAACAGATCGCCGTAGAGTCTTCAGATGCATCTCTAGTCTGACGTAAATTTTGTTCCCGAACAAATTGCTGTCGAAGAGCTAAACGTACTTGTTAAGACAACCGACGTGACAACCCTGAAAATTCCGGCGAAAGTGAAAGCACAATGCCGAGTGTCTTACTCCAAGCGTAAGAAAGCGGAGATCGAGGGCGCTATCTCCAGGACAATTTCTGCTGTCCTTAGCCTACGGCACTACAGAGGAACCTGGTCCTTCAGCGGAAACCTGCAACACGTGTCGCGAGTGGCTGCGCAGCCTAAAGCACACATTCGATAGCTGCGAATCATACTATGAACGCTGCCGCCTCCTGACATTGCTTCCTGTGAACATCAAGAGATTCAAGAAATGATCCCATCCGCAACTCAGCACCTCATTCGGAAATCCAGAAAATACAGAGACACCCGCGGGATGTGGTCAAATCCGGACCTCTACACCAGATCGAAGATGAAGCCAGAAAACATACAGGTAGCAATGAAATACTATACTGACGATGAGCTGACCTCCACCCAACAAAGCCCAAACAAGAAAGATTTCATTGCAATTAGTTTTAAAGGACAAAAAGAGTACGTTTCAAAACGGCTGATGACCAGGTCCATTCGGGAAACATTTCGTCTACAGCGGCTCACCCTGACACAGGGATCGAGCTCACGAATTTCTCCTCCTTGAAGCCGAAATGGGTTGTGTGCACAAGGTTGCTTCACCAGGAGCAAGATACGCACAAGTGCTTCAGTAACGTTCGTGACTGTCTAACTTGTCTGACTATGACTTGTGACTATGACTCCCTGTATATACAATAGGGGTAAATAAGCAGTTCTTTCCGAGAGCTCGACTTGACTACATTTCTAGAAATCTTGCGGTTAGTCCTTACGCCAGGACCAAAACTGCGACGGGTGCACGCACGCAAAAGAAACAAATTTGCAGTTTAAGGTAACTCTAAGTTTTATCTGTCAAGCTGTTGTCCCTCGAGCACAACAGATGACATTCGTGACCTAAAAATAACGATAATGGTAACTATTGCTCCATGGTCGCTCAATGTTGTGGTTACTCACTATACGTCAATATGGCCACTTTTCGTGCTTCGTAGTTCCGACCTCACAAAAATAATGCAACATTTTTTTACAGATTAAGTTAGAACACGTGCTTGGCTTTACTTCTGGAGAGTTTAAAGAAAATCGAAGATGGCGTTTTTTTTTAAATGATCTTCAAAATATTGCATTTTGAGAGACATGTCATCAGTTGAACATTTCTGGTTAACGTTTAAAGCCACTCTCAGGTATTTCGTTCAGCACACTTGTTCACAAAACATATGGCAATGTTTCTAAAGACTTTGAGAAGTCTGGCGTTTATACTTGCGGAGGAAAAAAATCTTAAATGTGAGCATTATTGAGCTTTGTGCCGATTTTGCGATTTTTTTTCTTAACAAAACAACATTAAAACTGCAAAGTAATAATTTTTTCTCAACAAAAACTATCCGTAGTATGTGAAGAAAAGTTTTCGGAGCTACAGCTACAATAGTGTTTTTGTAGCGTCTCATCGAAATCCCATTTTCGCGAAATTCGAAAAAAGGCGGTGGCTGCTCAGTGGAGACTTGTGAATTTTTTAAAAGAAGGTGAAATTTTTTCTCGCGAAACCAAAAGTGGTTTTGTGGCCCTGGGGACTCGGAAAACAATATATATTTTTTTTCGGCGAAATCAAAGGGGGTCGGCGGACATGCACCGACGTTCTTATCTGAACACACCCTATAGCAGGGGTCTCAAACACGCGGCCCGCGGGCCGCATGCGGCCCGCGAGGCTCTCGGTTGCGGCCCGCGGCCCTCACATGACCGTCTTCGCCCCTCGTACTTTTTTTTTTCTTATTAAGTATGTTCGTGAGGTACACAGACCTGACGTGTTTAACGCATTATTGCGTGAGGCATCCCGTGTGTTCACCCTGTTTTCCTGGCACCAAACCTCCTTGAGAAGTTGCCTATATGAGATATGGGGAAGTTTTCATTCAAATGACAGCGTTTGCAGGCAAAATGCAGGGTTCCCGAAACCTTGCATGAAATCCCCTTCAGGATTCACCGATATATGACATATGGGGAATGCTTGCTTTCAAATGCCAACGTTAGCTGACATTTTGTTGGCATTCCGCCTACACTAACCCCCCCCCCCCCCCACCCCCCGCTTCCGGTCCAGATTTCACTGTCCGGGCCCTCGCGGGACTAAATTTCGTGACTGCGGCCCGCTAGGTGAGGTGAGTTTGAGACCCCTGCCCTATAGGATACTGGTGTATTTCTCGTAACTGCGTTAAAAGGGTGGCAGAAAGGTACACTCTAATCGCTGCTCTGAACAGATCGATGACGACAAATAGCAGGATATATTTGGCTGATTACTGGCGTGCCTGGAAGCTCGAATACTGCAGCTTGCACTTATAGGTGACGTTTCAAGTCTTCCTGAACTAAAAAAAAAATATATATATATATATATATATATATATATATATATATATATATATATATATATATATATATATATATATATATATATATATATATATATATATATATATATATATATATATATATATATATAATTTCAATGGTGTCGATATGAAATCTAAAGTCCTAAACGCCGGTTATATATTTGTGCGTGGCCTACGCTTACCTTGCGTCGCCGGGACGGGTCAAGTGGCAACCATAGTACCAGTCTCCAAATTCATACGGCTCGGGTGGCTACACGCATGTCTACGATACTCACAGGACTGTGGGACAGTAGGCAGCCGCCTGTGCTTTTTCAATGCGCACCGGTGTTTCCCGCCACATTCGAGAGTGGATATCGTTGGCCTAAACAAAGACGATGCAGCGCCTTTCTTTTCACTCCTACGCTTTTTATGCAGCGCAACGTCAAACCTACAGCATTATAGCTGTAGTTCTCAAAACTGCATCTGCCGCTTATTTGCGCGTCGCGAAAGCTGTCCGGCGAAAGATGCAAGTTGCGGAAATACGGTACGCAAATACGGAACAGGACTACGGAAGCGCTCCTCCTTCCTCGCTCGTTGTGCTTTTGCCGTTCCTAATTCCAGTAAAAGCACCTAAACTCCACAAATACCGTGCCAACGACACGGTATTTCTGTACTTGACTACGACATCCTAATCCCCTGCAGGTGCATCGTTTCAAGAGCTTCTGAACTTTCAGTTCTCACAGGGGAAACTTCGTGCCAAACAAGCTGCACTGGGAGCGCCGTAAAAAAAACACAGCATATATCCACGGAGTGAATGATGATGAGTGGGCGAAGCTGCGGAGGTTCATCGGTAAACCGTGAATCTTCCGTGAATTAATCTGCCCGGTACATCATCACCGACGTGAGATCGGGCGCGTTTATACTAAATGGTCGATGAGAGTTATGGTGACTGAAGCAATCATGGTTACACCGTGAAATCTTCAGTGGTTTCGCCCAGCAGTAATCAAAGCGATAGTGGTGTGAAATTTTATTCAAACTTCAACGACCGGTCGTCGTCCATGGTCCGCCAAGCAGCACGATCCGGCAAGCGCACTCGTACGGCGGTCCGCGCAATCGGAGAGCAGCTGCACCGCCAACGCCATCTAGCGTACCTTCACCCAACCGCCATATTGTACGCATGTCTATAGGACAGCGCCCTCTCGGAAACGAGACGAGAACTGGAGATGACGGCACCATATCCACGGAGTGAATGATGATGAGTGGGCGAAGCTTCGGAGGTGCGTCGGTAAACCGGTAATCTTCCGCAAATTTTGCGCAGTACATCATCAACGACGTGAGATCGAGCGCATTTCTACTAAAGGGTCGATGAGAGTCATGGCGACTCGCAGCTCACTTTAATTTTACATATACGTTGTGAATTTTTTTATTGTTTAATCACGCACAGGAGACATCTCACACAGGCACTACCTTGGAGGTCGAAATCCAGTGCCTACTGGCTACTCAGAATGCATGGACAACCGAGGACCGCCGAGGAGATGCCGTAAGGAGCTTCGCCCCTAAATATATTGGATGGATGGATGGATGGATGGATGCTATGAGCGTCCCCTTTATAACGGGGCGGTGACATGTCTGCCACCAGGCTCGAAAAAAAACTTTCTTTTTGTGTTGGCCTAACGCCTTATCTACAATGATTAAATCTATGATATTATAGCAAAGAAAAATATAAATTCACGGTCCATCTCTCTGCCTCTTAAAATGACCTTATTTTTCCCATTCTTCATTTTTGTCCTTTATCTCTACTTTTCTGCCACCAATACTCTAACCGTCTCTTACTTATTTCTATCGCGGACGTGTTCAGCTTTCCATTGTTGTCCCTAAAACCCAAGGCTTCATGTAGACTCGTGCCCACACGTATATCTGGGTGGATAACGCCACATTCAATCAGTACATGTTCCATCGTTTCCTTAGTTCCCCCCACAGCATGTACATTGTTCTTCTTCGTTACAGAATCTCGCTTTATAGCTACGCGTTCTAAGGCAACCCAACCTTGCTTCAAACAGTAAAGCGTTTCCCCTTGAATTATCATAAAACCTCTCCCTCCTTATTTCGTTTTTTCCCTTTCGGTAGTCACTGAGAGCCGGCTTCTTTTCCATCGCTGTCATCCAATAAGTCCTCTCCGCCTCTCTGACTTTTCGCTTAATGCTCCTTGTTGCCATGTCGCCCACACTGCTAGCCGTATATTTACTGGTGAGCCTCCTAGTTCTTTTTCTCCACTGCGTGTCGACGCTTTTTCTATACAAATACCTGAAAACCTTCCCTGCCCATCTACTCTCCTTCATTTTCCTCAGCCTCTCTTCAAATCTAATTTTGCTCTGAGCTTCCCTCACTTCAAAACCTGTCCATCCCATATCACCCTTTACAGCCTCATTTGTCGTCTTCCCGTGAGCGCCCAACGCGAGGCGTCCCACAGTCCTTTGATTTACATCCATTCCTGATTGCACCTCTGACTTCATGCACACCACTGAGTTCCCAAATGTAAGCCCCGGAACCATCACACCCTTCCACAGCCCTCGAAGCACCTCGTACCTATTGTATCCCCATAACGCTCTGTGCTTCATGATTGCAGCATTCCTCTTTCCCTTTGTTACCGATGCTTTCTCTTGTACCTCCATATATCTATCCCCCCTCATTTACCCACACTCCGAGGTACTTGTACTCGCTTACCCTCGGTATTTCCATCTACTTTCCTTCATTTTCCTCAGCCTCTCTTCAAATCTAATTTTGCTCTGAGCTTCCCTCACTTCAAAACCTGTCCATCCCATATCACCCTTTACAGCCTCATTTGTCGTCTTCCCGTGAGCGCCCAACGCGAGGCGTCCCACAGTCCTTTGATTTACATCCATTCCTGATTGCACCTCTGACTTCATGCACACCACTGAGTTCCCAAATGTAAGCCCCGGAACCATCACACCCTTCCACAGCCCTCGAAGCACCTCGTACCTATTGTATCCTCATAACGCTCTGTGCTTCATGATTGCAGCATTCCTCTTTCCCTTTGTTACCGATGCTTTCTCTTGTACCTCCATATATCTATCCCCCCTCATTTACCCACACTCCGAGGTACTTGTACTCGCTTACCCTCGGTATTTCTTGGCATGGTCTTCGTGATCATTGAATACCATCAATCCACATTTTGTTGCACTAAAACCTAGTCCTAGAGCCTCGCCTTCCCTTCCGCATATATCTGCCAGCCGCTGTATATCATCTTGACTGTCCGCAAATAAGACAATATCGTCAGCGTAAAATAGACCTGGCAGCTTCTGCTCAACCATCGCGCCGGCCTGTTTGTGTGACAAATTAAATCCAATGTTGCTACCTTCTAGCGCTTTTTCCATCCTCACCATGTACAGCATGAATAACAGTGGGGACAAAGGACATCCCTGTCTCAGCCCCTTGCTAATGTCAACGCTGTCCTTGCTGCTTATTCCTTCCCATTCTACACAAACTGTATTTTCTCGGTATATTTTCCTCAAAAGCTGTATACAGTCGTCACCTATGCCCACTTCCTTCAATATATCCCACAAAATTTCCTGATTAACGTTGTCATATGCCCCGGTGATGTCTAGATAAGCTACGTATAAGGGCCTGTTTTCTATTTTTGATATTTCTATACACTGTGTAAGAACAAACAGGTTATCGTCTAACCGCCTGTCGATTCGGAATCATATACGGAATCAATATTCATCATATACAAGTACCGCCATCTAGCGGACATTCCAAGAACTAAACGAGAGGTGGCGTGGAGGTGGCTACCTACTACATACATCGAGGACGCACGACCCACGGCTTAAGGAGCTTCGCCCCTAAAACGAAAAAATATATATATATTTTTCGCTGTCACAGCCTTCTCTGGCTAAGATATGTCAGCGATGTGTGCAGTTCAGCATCTTGTCTTTAGGCCGCGAAGAGGCTTTGTTAAGCTGCCACCCCTGGGGAAGCAAGGGGGGTTGGGGAGGTGAGATTCTTGGATAGAGAAGAGGAGGACACCTCAACTATCCCGTGCAGTGTTAGGGGGATTAAGCGTCGTTGGGAAAGGGACAGTTAAAGAATTTGGAGGGAAGAAAGGGGCACCACCTCGAGAACGGGATTCCCACAACACCGAGCACCCATTAGGAATATCGGTGGGTGTTCGACGGCGCTGGGAATTGAACCCCGGTGCCTCCTGCATTGGAAAGAGATGCTCTAACCTCTCGCCGTGGCAACGTCCACAGGCAACCTGACAAAGGGGGGCGTTCGAGAGGCACTGAAGGGGGGGGGGGGGGGAGTGGCTGCAGGGGCTTTGGGGGGGGGGGGGGGGGGCGGTCGCCCCTACCGCCTGACACAGCTCGTTGCTAGATGACACGTATCTCAACTGCCATCACAAGCAGGAAGTCGATATAAAACGCAGCAAAAAGCAGCGCGCATGCCGCATACGCGAAGCTCACTAACAAGATATTCTACTCGTGCCGGGGAAACTACTGTAAACGGAGCACTTAGAACTCTCCGAACGGGAATCGCTGCGTAACCGTGCTACGCACTTCCCCAGGTTTCACAGTAGTGAAGCTGCATTTTTCGTCCTTTCAGTCGCATCACCCGACCGAACACAAACGGTACGTCGTGAGGACTTTCTTGTCCCGTTGTTCAGCTTGCTCAGTTGCGGTTACATGAAGTGAAAATCATTGTTGATGCACAGCTGGAACGACGGCGTTATCCTAGAACGTTGCGTCGGTTTTGTACTTCTTATTACCCACTCCTGCTCAATCTAGAGTCTTGCAGTATAAATAAATAAAATAAAGAAATAACAATTCATTGAAGAATGGTTGCATTATGTCAGGCTTATTAGCGCTGTCGTTCAGCGAGAGATGTATAAATTGTTAAAACTGCTGTTTGATGTTCGCTGTGATAAAGCTCGTCACCGGCGAAAAACTAGCCACGACCGACGCGAGTGCATTGCCACCGCGACCTACCGTACATTGTCACAAAGCAAGCTGCGTGCTTCCGACTACAGCGCCACCGTAGCGGGGATCGCGGATGGGGTCCAGCTTGGAGCGGCTGGTTGGAGTCGCCACCCTAACCATTTGTTGTGTACTTTACTTCATAGCGCCACCGCTACGTTTGTTTTCGTTGTGTGGTGGCATGTACTGCAGCTGACATCGCTGCCATTCTCAAATTTTTGTTTAGGTGTTCTGCCCGTGTATTAACTGACAGTGTGACAAGTGTCACGAAGGTACAGTGAATTGTAAGGAAGGTGTGCCAAAATAGCCCAATTGATTCGTATCCCTGTGTAGCCGAGACGCGTGGTCGTCGCGTATGACAGGAATGAATTTGCTTTAGGTGGAGTGAGTATCGCAACCAATCTGATCTGTAGCCACGGCTGCGAGGCTAGTCTTGCCAGCTGCTGCACTGTAGCTGCCAGTGACGTCGAAATCTAGCGCTTCCGCGTTGGACCCGGTCCGCATACTGCAGTGTTTATTTATTTTGTTATGCCGCATGCGAGGTCCTAGGAATGCGGCCAACACACCACACTTTGAACGTGCTTCGTTTCGCTTCATTTGGCGGTGGTGATCGATCTGATTCACCAGAGGCTGCGTTAGCCAAACTGCGTGCATAGATTAACGTTGTGGCACTGAACGCAAACACGAGAGAAGAAGGACGCAGCGCAGCGTCCTTGTTTTCGTGTCCCGTGTTTGCGTTCGGAGTGACTTGTCCAACTCGCAACATTGGTGTGTTAGACTCAAAGTAACGCATTTAGTGTTGTTAACTCGAAAAACAGCACAACAAAGAAGTTCTTAAAATTTTTTTTGTAGTCAAATAGTTGTAATTGCAATTCCTGTGTGTTTTATAGAACATCGAGCTAACCACTACATAACAGGTGCAGTACTTGCTCAGACGCCGTGGTGCACATTTTGGGCATTGTAAACCAGTGCTTGTTTCGTAACAACTTTGCTGTTAAATTTCAGCGAATGTCCAATGCATGTGTGTGAGAAAGAGAACTGAAAGCACTTCTTCAGGGTTACACTCCAACATCCAGCCGTGATGACAGTGGCTATGCAAAAAGTGCGCACCCAGCACATCAGAGTCATGGGAGGCTTCAATGTGAAAGTTGGAACAGAAAAGGGAAGAAGCAATCAATAACTACAGTATCAATTCTAGGAACAATAGAGGAGAGATGCTTTGCAGACAAGTCATCCATCCCTGAGTGAAATCAAAGTTGAACAAGACAGTGCCATGCATAATTACCCATAAGGTTATTGAGGCCATAAATGATATGCCCCATGGAATAGTGGCCGATGAAGATGGCATGACTCTCGACTTGATCAAAGAAGGTATTATGTGGAAGAAACTTGAGACACCTTAAACTCAATGCCTCAAAACGTCAAAGGTGCTTATTATATTATTACAAGGAAGGAGACATAAAAGACAAGAAAAATGATAAGCCCACGAGCTTACTTTCAGTACATCAGTGTGTTACAGATTTTCTATAAAAGTGCTCCGACAGTCGGGGCCCCTGTCATCCTCGTGCACGCACTCTCCGCCGAGGCAGAAGAAATTTGCTGCACCTAAACGTACACTGAAATGAGTACCTAAACCTTATTAACTTTTTAATTATTTACTTGAGGGCATTAGTTTATGTAGAAAAGTTGTAGAACTTAATAAGTTAGGGCATACCCATTTTTTTTTTTAATCTCAAAGAGCGCACATAATTTGAAATATTCATCGCAGAAAATTCAACTCTGTGACTCAGGCGATATCGAAACTGATGTCAGTATTCTTGCAGAAAGACTAGGTTGCTGTGAGTGGTGCACATTTATGTAGTGTGTATATGCTGCTTTGAATAATATGAAGGTGTCTTTCAGTCGCAAACTGGGTGCACTTATTTAGTGTTAGAACCTGCATTTGTTTGTATTTGTACTCTCTCTAGTTCTGTGCAGCACTGTGGAGGTGAGAGGTACCTTGACAAATTAGAACAAGCATATTTAAGAGTATCTGTCCGCACTTTGCTGCTGCCCACACCAGCACAGCCTTGCGTACTACTGTGTGCAATGTATTTGCCTCTTGCAGTGGTTCATACTGATGGATGACGATCCAAGGCGCCAGCTAGTGTCGGGCCCCTCGCTATGTCCGTCCTACGTGCGTTTCGTGAACAAGACGCGCCGCTACGTCGATGTCATTTGGCTCAACTATGACGGCTTGCGCATCAAGTACAAGAGCCTCGGTCCAAGTGAGGTATTATCTAGGACCTTCAGAATTGTTGCAGCTTGCTTTGGAAAACTTTGCATCAAGTTTTCTCGTGTACATTTACAGCACATGATGAGCGGTATGCCCCTTTTGTAGGATGAAGTAGCGTTTAAAAAAATCACTTCATGCTACAAATGCTTGGGATTATCCACAGTGAGTTTCTTTGTTTACTGCAGTGATTTTCTTGTGAGGTATGAACTGTTCCCTGCAAGAGCTCTTCCCAGTTTAACCTGTATAAGATAACACTCCGAGGACAATTTTAGGGCTTGCATGGCTGCTCGGCTAAAGAAGCATGGTGCGTATCAAGTCATATTATGTCCTAGTTACATTTGTGGCACTGAAAACTTTTCTTCCCGAAAAACTTTCTTTCAACACACTATGATGCATATTGTGTTGTGCGGGTTGCATCACAAGGCGGGCATCAGCAGTATCACTTGATTGTCACTGCACTAGACTCAAAGAACGGAATGACAAAAGACAAACCAATATTGGTAATTATATACCCCTAGTTGAACCAGTAGATGGTGCTCCCTATGCCCAGTATCCACCACACTGCTCGACTAATCTGCTGAATTTAGTGGGCAGACTTGTTACACAGCATACAAAATGTTGTTAATCTGCAGATGAGGCTCGCGTGAACATGTGAGCCAAATACCTATTATTGTGCTGCATGCAGAATCTCATGTACAAGACATTGTGGAACGATCTTAGTCAATAAATCTGGAAGCATCCCTGCTGGTGCGTCTGTCAGCAGGCATTCAGTGAGGAGCATCATCACGGACCTGAGCTAATGAGGCTGTTTTGATCCCCTCCCACTCCTCACCGTGCATGGCTTAGCCGTGTTCGAAGAAAAGGGGATTTCACGGGTTGAGCCAATGCCAGGTGATTGGACCATTAATACCCACCAGCAGAGGCAATACATTCCCTTGGCCCTGGCTTCACACAGATGGCACCCCTGCCATCTGTCACTTCTACCCTTCTGACACTTCTTGGGGGAATCGCCTTGTTCCGTCTTGTATCTCCTCACATCTTCATCTTTCTCTCCCACTTTAAGTATTTCCTGTCCTCTTCTCTCCTCATTTTACTCCTGATTCTCCTGGCAGCAAGGGTTATTAACCTTGTGTGTGTGCCGTCCCTTAGGTGCATTATATTTGGTTATATTGTCTGTGTACTGCTGGCATTGGCATGCCTTGTTGCCTAAGGGCTGTCACGTCCCCATGTTAGGCTGCATAGTGAACAGCTGGCATGGCTGCTGAAACTATACATAACTTATGGCTTCCACCTCATTTCGGCAACTGCATGATCATCCTCTCTTAAAGAGAGGGCGCACCAAAGACATCCTGAATGCCTCCTTCAAACCTAAAGAAAATTTTCCACGATTTCACATTATTCACTGCGAAACACCTCAGAAGAATGCAAGAACGATCTCTCCTTTTGTTGTGTCAAAAGGCCGCACTAATACACTTACACTTGGTCATGGTTATTAGGCTACAAAAGTGGCTAGTTTGGACGTTTTCCTGGAAGTTCAGAGCCAATGCAAAAAGCTGTCCAAAATCGTCGTTTTTGGAAACACACACGTCTCTGTCCCACTGCATCGTTCCCTCAACAGCTCCCGAAGTGTTGTATGGGATCAAGACCTGCTTGACTTGACTGAAAGTGAGCTCCTCGAGAGCTGGAATGAACAGCATGTAGCAAACGTACAAAGAATCAAGATCAGATGGGACGTTAAAGAAATACCAGCGAAACACCTGATTATTACATTTTGCACGAGCACCCTACCGGAATATCTTGAAGCAGGCTACTTGAAGTTAAAGGTCATCTCCAACCCACCCCTGACTGAAACAGGGGTACCCCTGTTTCAGTCACAGCTCTCGGAGCTTCCGTGGCTGTCAAACCTGTGTCAAGTGCAGTTCGCATGATCACCCTGCAGACAGCTGTGTGGAAACTCCTCACTGTGTGAACTGTGACGAAGGGCACCCATCGGATGTAGGGCCTTTCTTTTGCACAGCGTCCTTCTCTTGCGGACGTGGCACGCAAGTGGGCAGTGCCACAAAGGTTTGTGGCAACCACATGTACCACACACAGTGGACGGGTGGCAGCGCCATCTGCTCCCTCAGTGGAAGCAGCCCGTGCTGCTTCGCCACCATAAGGCATACGGGTCTCTGGGTCTGCTGGCACAGGCTCTTCTGTTAAGGTAGAGAGCCCTAAAACTCCAGCACCTGTGCGTATCACCAACGAGCCGGCATCTGGCGCCTCTGCCTAGGCGATGGACACAACATCATGCCTATCGGTGTCTCGAATGCTGGAGGAGCAGTGCTGCTCATTGGAGCCCACTAAAAAAGACAAAGCCTGCATTACAGGGCCTGGAAAGAGCTCTGTAACCTAAGGCAACACTGTCTGTTTTGTACGCACAGCACCAGTTAACTTTCATTATGGATGCACAGATTATAGAATGGAACATGAGAGGTCTTCTCAGAAACCTCGATGATGTTCAGGAACTCCTACAGGAACATTCACCAAAAGTGCTCTGTGTACAAGAAACCCACTGAAAGTCAAAACATGCAAACTTTCTCCAACAGTATGTTACATTTCGTAAAGATTGTGATGACACTCTCACATGATCGAGTGGCGTTGCTGTTATAATTCACGGCATAACATGCCAACGTTTACCGCTACAAACGCCCCATGAAGCAGTGGCAGTTGTTCTCCTAAACAAGCTGATTACCATTTGCCCGCTTTACATACGCCCTCACATTACTGCCTACAGAAGCATGAATTTAAATCCTTAAATAGATGAATTGCCAGGACCAAATCTCAATCTTCACAATTTCAGTGCGCACCTTCACAGCGATGCTCTAGGCTGTTTGATTGAGAACTTTCTCTTTTCGGCTGGCACATGTTTATTGAAAAGGAATCTATGTTTTATAGCCTTGCAAACAAAACTTATTCATCCACAGATCTTAGCATTGCTTCTGCCACCCTTTTACCTGGTTTTAACTGGGACGTTATTAGATATCCTTGTGGAAGCGATCATTTTCCCATACTACTGAGAGTGCCAAAAAGAACATGAATCTTTACCACCAGCCCCCTGTGGAAGGTTGACCGCAGACTGGGAGAAGTACCTAAGTCTCACTAGTACCTCATGGGCTGACGTTTCTTCCTAGAGAGTTGATTCTGTTATTCAGTGCTCCCATTGCTCAGTCGGCACAAAGCAGAGTTGCTGGTCGCTCCAGCAACTAGGGGGATTTTACCATTCTCGCAGCTGGTGTTTGGTCAGCACATTCTTTTTGCACAAGTTCCTCTCAGTGGTAAAGTTCTGATGATCGCTCTAAGGAACAAGAAATAACACTTCTGATTCATCTGGTCACATGGTTTGTCCAGCCGCTAACACTGATAGAGAAATCAAACTCAGACCATCACTACTGTTGTCCCAAATGGTCCCTTCCATCAAGCACATTTGATAGCCCCGTCTTCTTGAAGCTTTGGATTACAACATTGGGCAAGACCATACCTTGCAGACTGTCTCCAGAGGAGGCCCTTGTATCCTCCTAAAGGAGTGATGACATGTTCTCTGTTGGACATAAATTTTGCGCAGTTTATTCACGTAGCGGCACGTCCAAAGGCTGCAGGAGTGACTTTAGGCCACCTGCAACAATATCCAGCATTTTTTCCACGTCCCTCTGCTTTTCTTTGATGCTGTCGACAAAAGGGCTACTGAATCTGTCAAGCACCAGTAGTGATGGTAATCTCAGCATAGTGCCTGATCGTCTTCCGCAGATAGCGTCGATTATGCCATTCGTCAAGTCCTTTTTTATGAAAACGTACACGAATGCGCCCTTAAATTAAGGGCAGAATTTTTCTCCTATCATCTGTCACCGCAAGTATGTATTGCTACGCAACACTGTGTCCGAGCCCATCGGCTTGTGGGGACAGATGAGGTGCCTCTTTCACTCTGTGGTGGTGCATGGCATGTTGAATGTCAGCAGCGTTTCATCAGACTTTCTAATCTGGGTCATAATAAAGTTGTCACTTATGCATTCCAATCACAAAATGAAAAGCAACCGCCTTCACTTGATGGTCATTTGGCAAATATTAACGCAACAGCTTTAAAGAGCTCGTTTTGCAGAAATCCCGGTGTCAGCAGCGTCATTTGGTTGTGAGCGGAAAAGCAACGTTGGCCGTGAGTGAAAGTTCCAGGTAGATAAAGATAAGAGCCAAAGGGCACTTGCACTTTGCCTTTTTTGTGTGTGATGCAGTTTACGCCTGCACTGAGACAAGAAGGCAGGAAGGCAGGAATAGACCTCTACCGGGGTACGTCACACCGTGACGTCACCGGCGCACGTGCAGGGCGGTGGTTGGCAAAACACCCCCACAGGTGGCTCAGGGTGGTACAGTAGCGCGGTGCTTGGGGCACGCTTTTCTTTTTCTTTTAAGCTTAAACTTCAACTTACTGTGGCGATATTAGCTGTGGTGTGTGTCAGAGAATATCTAGATGTGTGGTAAACTGCATGACAGAAAACTTGCCACGCTGGCTGGCTGTTTATCTTGGAGAAGTGAACACACATGGAGGCCTGTGCGAGGAACAGCGGCATCGTCTTCGAAATTGTGCAGCGTTTATTGTGGCGTGTAGTCTGCGTTGAAAGGCATCGACAATATTGGTTGACCTTTACGGACGGTGAAACTGAGAATATTGTGTGTGGTGTGTGCTGTGTTTTTAACGATGCATTTTGGTTGCGAAAACATTGCCACTCGTTGTGGGCCGGTGGCAGTAACCAGTTGTCGACGGAACATCACGATTCGACATTTTAGTCAAGGTAAAAATGCATTTCACGCGATCATCTGCGAGTGCGTACATCTCAGCGTTTGTGCTGCGTGCAGAAAAAAAATAGTGCATGATCTCCAGACTGAAAGGTACGACCACGCATGAGCTATTAGCATGTTTTAGCACTGCCGAAGCTGCATACACGCTTCGCCATGGCGAATACGCAAACGCAGTAAAGGTATAACTCGTATTATCGGAGACCTCATATGTCTTAATGAGAACAGTGGAGATTCTTGCTTCTCATATACTTAGTACCTCTACGGCTCGATGAAGTGACAATGTGCATTACAAGTTTGTGTATCGGGTCTAAAGGAGCCAAGTAAGTATGCAAACACGTTGTAGGTATCAGATGCAGTGAGGTAACTGGGCAAGAGATTATGTATATAATTAACTTATAAGGTTTAAAATCGCATAAATTTTCAGTGGGTTATGAGGAACGGCGTAGGGGAGAACTTCGCTTAATTTTCACAAGGATTTGTTAACCTCAGCCCAACGCATGGCAAAAAGTGTTTCCTGCTTTTTTTTCTTTTTTTCATTCATCTCCGATCAGAATTTTGTGCAGTGAGAATCTTATCCGTGACCTTGCGCACAGCAGCTCAAAACCATGCTGCCGTCAATGCTGCACCTCGTTTAAAACTGCAGTGCTCATGTCGCAACGTTAATTGAGTACGTTCACATACATGTGATGCAAATATTTTACAAAGCGCCAGTCACCGTGAACATGCAGAACCTTCGCTTTCGAAGAGGATAAGATTTTTTTATGGCTGCCATCTACGACGAGCGAATCGCCACAAGCTGTGACTTTAGAAAATAGCAATTCACAGAAACTTCTGTCGAAGGAATGCAGACACACGCAGCGCTGCTATGCAGAAAGCTCCCGCCGGCGGGACGTTCTTGCCAACCAGCACCTGCTCCGAGGGAGAAGATTGGGGGCGGGGTGCTCGCAGTGACGTCACACTGTTTGCAAACAGGGAGAGGTCTATTGGGAAGATGACAGTGTGCATGCGTGGGCACGCATTTTGCTGTTGCATTCAACTCTTAAGGGCGAAGCTTAAGGGTCCCCCCAATTTTTTGGCTGATGGCAACCTAAGCTTGCCTTGAATGTTACAGCAGGGATCATGTTGCACGATCTTGATAGCTTTAGCTTGAAGTTGCAAGATTTCGCATGGTAAGGCCGAACGACCTGCGCTGTCTGATGTACTTGACCGGTTCCTTTTCAGTGGCAGATAATATTCTTTTTTTTCTTTTTTTTTTTCTTTTTTTTTTTTTGCAAAAATGCTTTTTGTCACGGTTTTTTATTGCTGAGCTGAGAATTCGGTACCTACCAGTAGTGCACGTGGCTGTCATTGGCGCTGGACTCCTTCGAAGCGACATGGTTCTTGAGTTCTTTGACAAACTCTATTACACAAAGCTGAAACTTGGCCGTGTAGCTGTTATAACCAGTGACAGTAGAAGTTACATCAAGTAAAGCACGAACGAAGAGAGCGCATGCTACACTGGCAACACTGCAATCAACAATGGATGTGCAGCATCACTGCTGCTAGTAACTACTCCCAGCAAACCTCTGAGCACTCTTGCCTTCGATGCAGGAAATAGTGTTGACGAAATAAAAGTGATTACAGTTTGATGGAAAATCACTGTGCTGGGCATGCTGACGCCGTGCCTAGCGCAGTGATACGGGGTTTGGCTCGCGTAGACATCAAAGTGCATGCGAAACACTCTAAGCAGAGGCTGCCCTAGTCCAGCCCGTTTGGCAGCATAAGTGTTCAAAATGAAGCCACCAGCATTATTTTACATGCATCAAGCACTGGTCTCGCCAAGCATTCTCTGTGTATGCCCTCTGGTGATCCCTTAATTGTTATGGCACTGTTCTCGTGTTGGTATGCATGCGGACTGGCTTGTCATGGCTGACATTATGGGTGACACTACGGCTGTGCTGATTTCCCCAAGCCTGCCTTGACCACAGTAATTGTTATGCCCAATATCTTGTTACAACTGGGTTCGACTGTACCTTGATGCCTGCTCGGCCCACTTTTTGCATAACTGATGACAACATTGCAACTTCGCTGCTGCACATAGTGAAATAACATTTGACTCGCATGTTCCTGTAGGCTTCATCGACAAGTATACAGCACTTTGTAAACCCTTTGAACATTGGAAGTTGTTCGTGAAATGGTGAGATTGCCTGCACTAGTTAGTTGTACATAAATACGATGTGACCCAGGCCAATGTGAGAATACAAACGAGTGGGTAGTGAGGTTTACCTACTACATTGTAAAAGTGTCTCTCAGGAATATTAAAGGGACCGACAACTGATTTTTCTCGACCCATTTTGTTACGGCGCGACAGAAAGCTCACCCTTCGTAGTGTTTGTAGCTGCAGTAGTTAATCCCAAAAGCACGTAGTTATTTTACAAGCAGTATTTTTCGATCTGAAAGGCTCTAAACACAGATGTACCTTTCCTCCAGCAACGCTGAGAATTGATAGTGATGCCGCCAGCCCTGCTTGCGATTTGTGAAAGCTGTCGTCGTTCTGCTTTCATTGGAGTTCCTGTAACTATGCTTAACCACCTTTATTTTGAGCTTTTCAACTATTTTTGGAAATAATAAGCTGTTACAGTTAGATGATGTGACATTATACACCTTCCCTGTGTTTGTACCGCGTTGTGTCTGCCTGCGCCCAAGGTTGCCTGCGGCTGTGTTCTGGGTGGCTTGTACCGGTGTCGTTACTCTCTCGATACACGAGCCAAGACAAGTCATCGAAAACGTCACTACGCATGTGCACGGCCGCGCCGAGTAGCAGTGCGCGCCATTTCTGAGATGAAATGAAGGTAGAAAAACTATATTGCTCCAAAATCATCGCGACCTGGAAACTGCGTGCACGGTTGCATGAGCGCACTGAAAAGTTGCTCAAAACGCGCTGACGAGCATGGGATCATTACGTCACGCGAAGGCAGTGCCACTTTAATGCATACTACTAACGCAGGCCTATATGTACATTTTTATGGAGTAATATCTTCTAATATAAAGAAACGAACAATATTTCAATACTAACAAAAATATTGTCGACCGCGTACAGCAATCAACGGTCACATGGCCAGGCACATCGAATCGTTCATGTTTTTGCCGCCAGAGGCGCCAAAGGCCATTTTTCACGACTTTCAATGAAGAAATAAAAATATAAATCCACACGAAAAGACAGGGTTGGTTTGAGTCAATGCAGTGGACAATCTTTCCATCAGTGGAGTCATCTCATTTCATGTTATGGGCAGTTGTCGGTCCCTTTAAACTGCATCAGTGTACATTTGTATAGCAAGTCTTCACGAAGAGAGATGGCACAATAAGCATTAAAAAAAACAAAAACTAAATGGATTATGAGGTCACCATGAAGTTTCCTGTACAAGCTTGCTGTGACATCTCTTGCCATGCTTAAATTAACTTTGATTTCGCAGCAGGCGCCACAGCTCATTCGGAGTGGTCGCAGACAGGCGAGATGGGTTGGTAGTCAGCATATCTCTTGGTTTCCAGCACACGTTGAGGGCATTGATGGGGTTAATTCTAATGCCAGCGCTCACACCCTTGTGCGTGAATACACGAACCGTGCGGGGGGATGGTGAGGCGTCTGGGGGGGGGGACATTGACCTCAGAAAGGATCCTTTGACAACGTTCCATGAGATTACGTCTAGTTACAAGCTGGGTACGAGGCGTTTTCCCCTTCCTAATGCTAGGCTCAACGGAGCCCAGGGAATCACTTTTAGACTCCTACAGATGAGTACATATCTCTGCCCGCGAACGTATTGTAGGATATAGCCGGACTTTCAAGAAGAATGTCTTCATTGTGGCCTCGAGAGTTGCTCGCTAACTCATATACTCTGGTAGTGCCCCGCGAATGCGGGGGCGGATTTATGTGACGAGGACTCGTGGCGGCGGAGTTTACGCAGCCCGGACCTGGTTCTGCAACTACTGGCTGTCCGGAGGGCCCGGGCCATCGTGGAGGGTCTTCACCTTCCAGTGCCCACCTGGGTGGAGCCGCCGACTGGTTGAGGGGGTCTTAGGACTTCCTTAAACTAGTCCCTCTGGCCTTTATATAAAGTTCTCTGTGTGTATGTATGTGTCTGACACTCAAGTACCAAAACCTGCCTCGACATCCTTTTAATCTCATTCACAAAACAGATTCACAGAAGTTTTCACATGAAATCTGAGAATTGCTAGTTTACCTATTTCGTGCAGTAGCCGTGAAAAAAGTTAGGTCAGCTCTGCACTGGTAAGCCTGAAGGAACAGCGGAGCTGGGCGGCGCTCAGAGAATACCAGCCAAGCCTAGCTTAGAGATAGCCACTTAAGCCTAGGTAGCCACATGCGCATAGAGGGGGGGCAGTTAAGCCTAGGAAAGCCAAGTTGAGGCTCTCTATTTATTTCTCTCTCTTTCTCTCTCTGTTTCCCTTTCTTTTTCTCGGTCTCTTGCTCATAGCAACACTCATATGGTGCCCATAAATGCTTGTTCTCCTAGCGGGAACTGGATAGCCAAGTGGTTACGATGCTCGCCTATGGACCCTGAGTACCCGGGTTCCCACCTCGCCAAGAGGTTCTATTTCGTTTCATTTACTTATCCTCTCCACTTCTGCTCTCCTTCCTCTTCACTTCACTGAGCAGAGTTTTCGGTCAACGCTCGCCTCCCTCCTCCTCCCCAGCTCCTTACTAGGCTTTACTCTCTCCCACCCCAGGCTGTACTCTTCTTCGACATCGCTCTCCCTCTCCACTGTCTTCGCTTTTCCTCGCACCTGCTGTACTTGGTTGCGGGGCTTGCCCAATTTCTGTGGCATATGCCCGACCAAGTTTTCTGCAACACCGGCCTTTCTCCGAGTTTAAAGGGACACTAAAAAGGAAAACAACTTTTCTCGTATTAGTAAATTAAGATTTCCCAATACCGAAAGCACCACTATCACCACGAGAAAATGCTTGGCAAGCAAGAAAACGCACAAAAAGAAATACAGGTGGCGACTCCTCTTTGAAATTACCACAGCAGCCTGCCGTGACGTCATAGATTTTGATGCCATCTGCTAGGGCCCATGTGATCATTTATAGGTAAAAATTCATTGCATTGTGTCCTCAGGGACTCAATATCTTAACACAGCAAGTTACAGGAAATTTCATCAAACGAATGTAGCTAAAATACGTAAAAAGACTTCATAAGCTGAAGTTTCGGTGTGAAATTGAAACATATATATTGGACCTTCATTTCCTTATTAAATAATTAACCTATGATGATGAAAGAATGACAGTTGGGTTCTTAATGAATAATTTATCTATTTAAACTCATTCAATATTGCACTTTAGTGTCCCTTTAAACAACTCTGCTGTTAAAAATGATCTACCTCTTGGTTGGAGAGGGGTCTTACCATCGTAGACTTGTTCAGTGTAGTGGTGAGTGTGGACTGCTTAGCAGCTACTTTTTGCGGTCGATGCCATTCGCTGTGTCTTGTGTGTATTTGCAGACGATCGATGTGGACACTTTTGTGAACCACCCATGGATCTTTCGAGATTCATTGACCCGTGACCGCATGGTTGTTCGTCACAAGGAGGTGTTCCACCCTCCCGAGCCGTCACATCTGCGCTCTGATGGGCAGCCCCTGTACACCCGCAGAGTGGTTCCCATCACCCTGCCTGGTCAGTGACAAGCTGCTTGGCATTTTTGCTACTGTTTGTGTACTTGTTGGTTCTTGACCTTGGTAGTAGGACGGAGAACTATGCATACCGTATTTACTTGCATAATTTGCACCCTGGCATAACTTGCAAACCTCTAAGTTAGCCACACTTACAGGGAAAGAACTTTACCCGCATATTTCGCTCTCCTCATTCCGCCCGAGCCAGCAGTGCGTGCGCACACTAGAGCACTGCACGGGCTCAAGCCTACCCGAAAACCTGAGCTCAGCCCGGCCCGTGGGCCGGGCCGGGCCGGGTAAAGTAGGTTTCACAGCGGGCCCGGGCCGGGCTCGGGCCTGAAGCTCCGGGCTTAGGGCCGGGCCCGGGCTTGAGGTGCCGGGCTCGGGTCGGGCCGGGCCTGTACTTTCCTCGATTCTTAAATGGACACGAAAGTGAAACACTGCAGTGGTTTAGACTAATAATGTGAATTCTGAGAATTTGAATATCACTTCTTTCACCACCGTAAGTTTATTCACACAGGGAAAAATCAAGGCCAATGTTATATTTTAGAATTTAGCGCTGAAATCTCCGCGCGTGGTGTCACGGATTTCAAACTGTATTCGTCGTATTTTGGGGGGCACTGGATCTTCAAAATTTCCTGAAACTTGGTATGCTAAGTCTATTGGCCACTCACAGGTCAATTTACTTCATTTTTACTGATTAGGATCTACATAGGCCCCAGTAGACGCCGTCAGAATCTATAACGTAACGACTTCTGCTGCGCGAATTTAACGGGCGTCGCCACCCGCATTTCTACGCTTACCAAGTCTTGTCACGGCGAGCGTGATTATTTTGTAATTGTAAAACAGTAATTTACTGATAATAACAAAATTATTCTTCTGTTTAGTGTCCCTATAAGTGTATTCCAGAGAAATTGCAGATACATATATGTTTCACATTTTATCTCGAAAAAATGCTTCCTTTATGTGGGGCAAGCTATTTGGAGTTCCATGATGGGCAAGTACTGAACTTCTTTTGCTTCTTGCATATGGGGCTACGTGATTTATCTGAAACGGGCGAGCTGAAAGTAAATAGGCCAGATATACATAGTTAACATCTGGCTATTCTGGGCTTTGCTCGCATTCTTTATTATTTCATATCCCAAATGTTATTCTGTGATCACGGTAATTAAGGTAATATAATAAATTTATAACTTTTCATCGCAAGAGGTCTAAAGCTGGGAAACGATCTTGAATATTCCAGCCCTCCCCTGAAACGAAAGGACTGCACGGAGTCTCGTTACATAGGATCCCTATAAAGGCATTTGTTTTCCGCGGTTCTGCCACGGCTCCCAGTGGTCATGTCACGCGAGATGGACAGGCACAGTCTGCTTTGTGCGCCCACATTGTTAGCGTTTCAGCTTTCGTCTTGTTCAGCTATAGCAGGGGTCTCAAACTCGCATCAGCTAACGGTCTGCATTCACGAAAATTTAGTCCCGCAAGGGCCAGGGCAGGGGGTAGGAGGGGGTGGGGGGTGGGATGGGGAATAGGTTGTACCAAATGTCACCTGATTTTTTTCATTTGAAATACATTTCCCATATCTCATATATCGGTCATTTCTGAAGGGTATTTGGTGGCGAGATTCCAACAACATATCTATACCTATCTCCAAAATGACTAAAATCTGAACGCCGATTCTGAAATATAGACTTTTCTTTCACGGTTATGTATGAACGCATGGTGGACGCATGAGGTGTCTCACAAGAAAATGCTTTAGAGCTGTCATGCCTGTGTAGCTTAAGGAAGTACTTATAAAGAAAAAAAAAATCGGACGAAGGCAGCCGTGTGCGGGCCGCGTGTTTGAGACCCCTGCGCTATATAGTGCGAGAGATACATGATACTGCCGCAACAACTTTGGAATGTGCAGGAATAGCATAGGTCCATTAAACAAGCCCTCGGGCAAAGTAAATTTGCTTACGAAATGCCTGTCTTGAAAAAAGACAGCTACGACTTCCGTGCCATGTGATTGATGTCCCTTTACCTGGAACCATATGAGTAAGCGTCGGAAAGCTTACTCGCGCCTTTATTACCAAACTGGAACAAACTCTGACAATAGACCGAGATCTCTTTGTCCTCCTCCTGTCAGTCGTATAGTCCAATGACCACCTTCTATACCAGTACAACATTGTTAGAAAGGCGTACACCATTATAATACGAAAAAAATAAAGAAGAGAGAGCGCGGTGGAAAACATGCATAACGTACACTGCTGCAAACTGCAAGGAGAAGCCCTCAAAGAGGAGTTTTATAGATGACATTGAAGACCGGCACGACGTTCGGGAGCGAGGGAAATGAGCGGATGAGCTGGACAGCTATGTTCAGTGTGCGGAAGTCCGCAGAGACATCCTAAATTTGCTGAGGTGGTGGAAGGTAAAAAGAAAGACAGGCGACGCCTTCACAATTCGCAAGGCAGATGTACTCCCCTGCTAGCGTAAGCAGTGCGAGAAACTTTAGCGCGGCAGGATATATGATGCAACAGCGCATAATTTGATTTTTTGCACAGTGACATCTGAAGAAACAAGCTGTAAAATATGCCACAAACAACTGCTAGAGTGTATATACTAGCAGCGGTGGGTAAGATGAAAAGAATGCTATGACAAATATATATATATTTTTTTTTGGCGTTTCAACTGCTTATACGTATTTGTAAAAGTAGACGTGGTGCGCGCGGTTCATTACAATTTTTGTCTAGGTTAGTGTAGTTACAAGAACATAATGAATTTTGCTTTCTTTCTCTATTTGTCATGCTGGGGCAAGGGGCTACTATGCTGAAGACAGGCGCTACATATCACGAAGGGTACACGATTGGCTTTGTCGTTAGAGCATGCTTAAAATTTTAATACACCGCAATATAAACAAAGGGAAGAGAGAGTTCTGTTTCTTGTGTCCTCTGTTTTTATAGCGCTCTGTATTGAAACTGAACTCATGCTGCAAATCACTTTCCTTGCTACAATATCTGCGGCGAAACGCCCTTTATGATCCTCATGGTTGACGTTTCGGCACCCAGAACGGGAGCCGTGTTCACAACGATTGTGAACAAGGCTCCCATTATGGGTCCCGCAACGTCAACGCATTTTTACTCTCTTGTGGTCGGTGTCCTCGTCTTTTTTTCAATGATTCTTCCCGACCAGACGGGTGTCCTTCCAAGCCTTGATTGCATCCCCATAGTGTTTGCAGAAAAAGTAGGTACAGTGTACCACTGCCAAGCAAACATTCATTGCATCCAGTATATCAGCTCAGCTGTTTCCACCGTGAGCCCCTTTTTACAAGAAGTTACCATAGGTTAAAGTATATTTGTTAGCGAAGCATGCGCCACCAATGTGTAGATATATGCCACTTAAAACACCTTGTCTATTTCAGGTTCGGGCAACATCACCTAGATTATTGGCTCGGGCCTCGGTCGGGCCCGATCTGCGGTCGGGCCGGGCCGGGCCGGGCAGGCGAATTTTTTCCTCGGGTACGGGCCGGGCCCGGGTATCGCTTTGAATCACCGGGCCGGGCTCGGGCGGGTAAGCTTAAATAACTTCCAGGCCCGGGCCGGGCCCGGGTCGAAAATCCCGGCCCGTGCAGTGCAGTGCGGGGCAGGGGGGGGGCTGTTTCATCGCAGTTGTATATGTTTCTGCATAGCGCTCCAACACGGGACGCATATTCGTTAACAGCAGTTCTTGCTTCGTGTCCACATCTAACAATGCCACCTCCTCCATCACGTATTTGTAGATGATGCTGAGCATATCTTCAATCCAGCCTGAAGCAGGCTTGAAGTTCTATTTTCCAATAATAAAAGCGAACCTCTTCGTCTTTATGACCAGTATAGACTGACTGATGGGTACATTCTGTGGACATGAACCACTGGTGCTGCGCCTCCTCATTTTCGGCGTACGAAGGGCCCTGAACCATTTTTCACAACTGTCAATATCGTCAGCTGCGCAAGCCCATGCTTCTTGAAAGGATCACTCATTTTGTGGACATGTAGAGAGTCCTGCAAAATTTGCTGCTTCATCTCCAGTGGCACAGCATTGCACTTGGTCAGTGCCATCTCCAACAAGCTGACCCTTTAAACGCAAAGCATTTCTTAGCAATCTTCGGCGACTTTGAGCGTGTCTGTCTGTCTGTCTGTCTGTCTGTCTGTCTGTCTAGCCGCCCACGACTTTGTGCTCTCCACACGGTATCGTCAATGGGATTTACATCGAACTTGCGATGGCATAACATGACCATATGACGAAGATGAATGACTGGTCACATAGGCGTGCGCACGGGAAGGGGGGGGGGGGGGGCAGAAGGGGGGGGTGCAAAGTCAGCCCTATACATTGTGGGGGGGGGGCGATAGGGGGTGCGCAAAGTCAGCCCCATACATTGATATAATAGGGAGGGGGGGTTGCTGTGACGATCCTTCGCCCCCCCCTGAAGGGGAACCCTGCGCACGCTTATGACTGGTCATATCATGAAAATCATGACTAAGTTGTCATGAACGGTACGGTTTACATGCCGTGGCCATGGTGCTCGTGTGGCCGTTTCCTTAACTTGATATATCCGAAAGTTGGTATGAGACATTTCTGCATGATCAACATAAATGACAGGTGGTAATATGAAAATCATGACGTGCATGTCATGTACATGATTTACATGCCACGCTCATAGTGTGCTGACAGCCGTTTCTCTAGCTTGATATACACCAAATTCGGTATTGCGTGACGTGACTGTATATGAACATAAATGACAAGTGGTAATATGGAAATCATGACATGTCATGTGCAACATGACTTGCATGCCACACTCATGGCTTGCTCGCGGCCGTTTCACTATCTTGATATACACCAATTTTGGTGTTGCGTGACGAGACTGTATGACGAACATAACTGACAAGTGGTAATATGGCAATCATGACATGTCATGTGCAACATGACTTGTATGCCACGCTCATGGCACGCTCGCGGCCGTTTCGCTAGCTTGATATACACCAAATTTGGTATTGCGTAACGTGACTGGATGACAAACATAAGTGGCAGGTGGTAATATGGAAATCATGACATGTCATGTACATGACTTGCATGCCACGCTCATGGCATGCTCGCGGCCGTTTCGCTAGCTAGATATACACCAAAATTGGTATTGCGTGACGTGACTGTATGATGAATATAAGTGGCAGGTGGTAACATGAAAATTATGACATGCATATTATGTAGAGCATAATTTGCTCTTTGCTGGCTGCTTCGCATTACATCGATTCCCACAATGCATGGGATCTGCCGGTTTTTTAACTGGCACTGCTTCCATGCTTGTTAAATCTCGTAAGAGTGCACAAGCGGTGCCATCACTTTGCTTTTGGTTTCCTATCTTGCTCCGTACCCAGGTAACACAGACAACATCAGGTTGACTGACTGAAAGCAACCATTTTGAAGTGCTAAACCGGATTCTTTTGTTCTCTGTGGCTTTCACAAAAACCAGCATGCTCATGAAAAGAGCGCGCTGGCATGAACTCACATAGGCCAAGCCCCATCTTAGCATTGTTCAAGGGAACTTAGTGCAGCGAGTTTCATGCTCAGCATGGAAAGCTCTGTCCAGAAGAAAGTACATTGTATCCAATATGCAGTCGGAAGCATATTATTCATGCTTTTTTTGTCATAGCCTTAATCCATAAGCTGATATTCTCAAGGGAACTTATCGTTATGACTGATGCAGCATTATCCGTTATATCGTTATTAGTGAACTGCACTGTAAAAATGCTGCAACAGCAATTAGTATTGACACATTTTAGTTTCTAAACTTTTGTCAGTGAAATTTTGTTTATAGGACCACTGAGATCAAAATTTCAAGCTCGAGATGTTTGTGTTGTTCCATTCTCCTGCACGCATAGGCACCTGTAATGGAGATTTAGTGGCAAACGTCACCTTGAACATATTTTAATGTGGTTGAGTGTGCATGCTCGTCTGACTTAACAGCACCTTACGATACCATCATTAGTGTGATACATTAAGTGTCTGCAACATTAAGTGTCTGTTTTGGCTCTCTGTGATGTTTTGCCAGTTCCATGTCACAGAAAGACAAGTTTGTGAGGTTGCATGTATTACTTGTCTCTTTCCTCCTTTGCTCTGTTGTGAGGCTGCTTCTGCCTGCCGCTAGCTTGAAATGTTTTTTTTCTTCTTGCGACACTTCTTGATGTTGGATAGAAGCTCTCTGTCACCCTTACAAAAAACGCAGCCTTTTTTGTCACCAGATTGATGCAAGACAGCCTTTACTTTACATCTGTTGCAAACTCATGATAATTCAATGATATCTCATACGCTTTGCTAACTTAAACACGATTTCAATTTTTGGTTGGCCCACTATGTTTCCAATGTATTTCAAAACTGCTTCATTCAAACTGCATCATTCAGGTAATTCTCAATTCCAAGTCTTCACAATTGTTTATGCTGGAAATATTAGTTTCTTTTGTTCCTTCTGGTTGAACATTTGCATTCATGTATTTTTAAAGCAGCCAAAGATAAAGTGAATTACCTGCCTGAACTTGTCAAAGTGGTCAATGCCAAGAGCAGAAAAAAAACAAATGAGGCAGCAAGAATGCACATGGTAATATACCATATCTACTTTTCCTAAGTTGTTGGAAGTCATATTTATGCTTGCATCTGATAATTAAAGCAAAAGTCAGGGGTCTGTTTTGGTTTGAATTAATGAGTTAAAACATAGTGTGGTAACCTTATGGCATCGTCTTCGTCTCCCTTTTTTTCTTTTTTTTTTTCTGTGAACACATGGTTCTTTCTTTCTGGATGCAGTGTACTCGCTGAAGGAAAACTGTTTCCAAGAAATACGGCGTTGCATCATCTCGCCCGAGGCCATTTTCCAGACGGAAATCCCACGGTCATTGCAGAAGGAGTACCTCGTATTTCTTCAGCAGCAGTGAAGCACAGCACGTGCCTGCTAAGTTCGGCAGCGAACCATCTAGTCACCTTCAGTCATGGAACTGCCTGTATATGAACACCGGCAGTATGTGTGGTGTGAATCAAAGTGAGGACTGGTGAAGAACGGACAAGCAACTGTCAAGTTGTTCAACTGACAAAAAAAAAAGGATGCTCGGCATAACACTACTGCCAACATAGCCGGTGTAATGCAACTGGCGACTGACCAATTTATTGTTTCTTGATTGTCCTCAAAGTGGGCCATGTCTTGCTGTGTGCTGGTTGTTTTTTGCAGAGACTGCATTGCGTTACTGCCAAGGGCAGACATGCCAAGTGCAATCTGCAGCCAAGCTGATTCAGTCTACGAATTGTGTGCTGAAGTAAAAAACATTTATTGTATGGGTGATCACCAAATGCTTAGTGTCGCAAAGCAAAGCAGGACCTATGCAGGGACACCATAGTGAGGAAGGCTACAAATTAATTTTTGAGCTAATGAGCTTTTTCTTATACGCTTAAAACTTGGCGTACAGGCACACTTGTACTTTTTCCCCCACTTGTGGCCAGGTATTTTCTAGGGGTGCCGCTCACATGATGGCAGATTAACTCATCTGCTACAGACAGCGGGGTTTGTGTCTTTTATTCTTTCTGCTACCCAGTCCTTTCAAATATATTCGTTTGGCATTATCATTCGCCAGAACTTATTGAAAAGGTGATTTCCTGTTATAATATTCACTGGCTGTCTCGGTTGACGGATCCAGCCTATTGCATTTCTGGATTTTTATTTTCCATGGGTAGCTACACTTTGGTGCACTGCTGTGTGCACCACCAGTAGGTGCGGTTATAATGTGGGGCAAACACATGAAGCATCGTGACATTCATGTTAACCCAATATATGTGGAATGCTGAAGTAGTAATTCAAGTATTCTTTCTGCATAAAAGCTTGCAACACCTGGGAGGAGTTCGTGAGGCCCTACCCTTTTCACGTTCTGGTTGGTGTGGGGGGCACAGCTCACCGTGTGCTTGCAGCTGCGAAATTATTCCGCATGAGTGAGGTCAGCTGCTGTGCTATGAAAGAAAATGAAAGATATTTATTCAAAGAGTAGTTTATTTTTGTTAGTTTGTGAGTACTTGAGTGTGCACAGAAAACAATACCTCTGTGATATGCACACAAGCTTTTCAATTGCGGTCTATCAAACAGTGTTATCCTACATGTGTGGGCTGATCGAGTGTCATCATTTTGGAATGTGCACTGCATTGCACCTTTAGTGCTAAAGTAATATAATCGGAGACATAGTACAAACTTGTTTTTCTTGCAGTCCAGCACAGTTCATTTTACTCGAGAAGAGACCTGCAAATGCTCAACCACATCGTGAATCACATTGACACTGGCATATGTGGCCGTTCTTCTGCCCGAAGATCATGTGGCAGCAGTAACAGATGATAAAAAGCACTGTAGAAGGAACCAGCATGGACTATCTTCCAGGAAGCACTCCTTGGTCTGAGGTCGGGGAGTTCAGAGCCGAAGTCCCATTCCATGCCAAAGTCCTAGGCATTGCGCTCGACTCTTTCTCATTCTGTTCTAAAAAGTTGTTTGCAATCATTTTAGTGTAGTATTTGCCCTCGTGCAGTATCTTTGCAAGAAAAAAAGATTTTTTTGTCCTTTACGGTGATTTCAATATTGCCGTAGTGGGTGGAACTTAGCTTGCCAAAATCATGCTCAACACTACGCACTACATGGAGCGCTTTAAATCTCTGCTGGTTGCTCTAAAAGAAAGGTATGGTGCTTTCTCACTGCATCCCATTGGCTACTTTGGCTCGCAATGGGCTTTGTAGGGAAGCAATATGGAAATTCTGCACACCCAGTTTTACTATTTTTTAAAAGTTCTACAAGGGTCTATACACAATACAACTACATTGCATGGCTGGACAGTTGGCAGTAGGCATGTAAAAAAATGTATTGAAGTCGACAAGCTGCTAGTTTCGATGTGGAAGGGCAGGAAAACATGAAAAATGTGAGAAATGCCCGATGCTCAGGCACATGCAGATTGGCGAAGTGTTCCAAGCAAAAAAAGTATGCTCGTACTCATTTGAAAGAGTATACAAAGGAAATTCATTAATTCGAGTAAATGTGCTGGAAGGACTGCAGCACAGCTACGGTAGTCTCAAATGCTCGCAGTGTCGAACCATTGCAAATGATAAAAGGATATTCAAGAGGGAACAAGTCCAAAGTCACGGTGTTGCGACCTTTATAATTTCCAGGTACTATTGCAGCGTGGGAGGAGTTGATAGATGAGACAAGGCTATTGCAGGTACCGCGCAGATATTAGAGGAAAGAAGTGGTATTATTCACTTTGGATCTTCTTGATGCGCATTTCAATAATGTATTACAGTTAAACGGAATGGAAACAGACAAAACAGAGCTGCTCCCATTTCGTGGGACCATGCTGTGCATGAATAGTTACAGCTCCAAACTTCTGCGTGGAAAAAGCCGGCAATCTCTGTTGGATTTGACTACACAGTGATCCCTCAAGCAAGTAAGGTGGGCTCATTGCTATATACGGGTACAAAATGAGAAACCGAAGTCTATGTAAAATGCTTGAAGTTGTATCATGCAGGTAAGTAGTGCATCTGCCTAGTGCCCTGTATGTAGTATGGCTCCAAAAAAATAAGTACAAGAAAAAGTTGTGAATAAAAAACTTATTCTGTTTTTTGAGGTAGCAGAAACAATATTCCGTTAATATACATTACTTTTCTTAATTTTTAACCAAATTCAGGCATATATATGCAGCAATGTAAGGCTTGCTGGGGTGCAGTAAGTATGCAACAAACACTAGCTACATACTGCTTCTAGAACATTCACAGTTCTTTTAACCAGTGTCTTTCGCTGTTTGAATGAACCATTGGTTGTTGATTTTAAGCGAGAGTATTTTTGAAGTGAAGTTCATTAACGCTTTCAGCTGTTGGCAGCCCATAGCATGGACCTGCGTTATCTCTTCACTACTACTCATTCGGCTCGCTTCAGCTCTTTGCTGAGCTGCCTTTTGCTATTTGAGGAATAGAGATGAAAAATCCTGACACACAAATTTTGGTTGGGCGTTTTCTTTTGTTGCAGTATGTGTTTTTACAGCGCGCCACTGATGGTTAGTACCGACCAGTTTCGGTTTTCAAGAAAGGAAATGCGGTGTGGCAGAAATACTCAGGCTCTGGTAAAGAAGTATCCCACTGGGATCCGAAACGTAGCGTGAAGGCCACAGATCAAGAAGCACGAAAGCGAGTTCGCTAGTTCGCTCCTTTCCAAGTCAGCCAAAACTTGATTTAGAGCGCCTATGTCGACGTCTCCCAGGAAGACATCTCTTTGCTTGTTGTCCCGAGGCACTCCATTTCAGCGTTGAGCCTTTGCTTCACTAGTTCACTGAAACCTATTTCTCCGGCAGTAGTTCCCAGGTAATTTTGAAGCGTAGTTCTACACGGGAGTGCGAGGAGCTCTGTCCTTATATATTCATACGACTTTATCGAGAAGTTCCGAAGAATCGCACGTCGTGTAGTGGTTTCACACCACTTCGGTTTTTTCACCTTGTAGTTTAGCACTTGATCCATAATGACTCTGGCTTTAGTGCTGCCCTGATCTGAGTCCCTGGCGACTTGAAGAAATTTGCTCACGTTGCTCTCCTCCTTTAATCGCTGCAGCTCCTTCTTGTAGGCATCGACTGTTGCCTGCACCCTTTCATTTCGTTGCTTCCATGTTCTTTCCTTCTCGCGCCTTTTCTTTCGCTCCAATAAGGCTGATGCTGAGCTCCTATACTGTCGGCTTGAATACCAACTGACCTCAAGGCACGAGCGCCTGTACCCTCTTCCGCTGGGTGCGCATCTGTTGGCTCAAAGTTTGCGGACTGACAGTATTCACTAGCCGCTGTCACAGAAGGGAAGTCTTGGATGTCGCTAGTAGAAGCACTTTCTGGTTGTTGCCAGCTACAGCTGGGCGCACTGACTTCTTCAGACGTGTTCGCGTGAACTTCTGGCGCCGATGCAGGGCGCGAATAGGTTTTTGGACTTGGCATACTTTTCAACGCGTCCGTCGAGGAATCACGTTTCCTTTTGTATGCTGCTGCAGCTTCTCTCCTTAGGTGGCTCCTTCATGTACGCTGGGTAATGGGGAAACACACTCGGCTACCGCATCGGGCTTCAGCATGCGCCTCTTAGTATTTTCGCGAAAGTCAGCTTCCACGAAATGTTGGCTGCACACGGCCGAGTAATTTGGCGTCGAATTCGGCACCCAGTTCGTTCGCGCGATCACTCGTAGCCATCGTTCACGTAACTCCGTGTTCGCTGGTATGTCGTGAAATGACACTCCTGCTTCTTTCTTTCGCTGGCTAGAGGAATGGAACGCAACAGCAGCGCATAGTGACCGATGAAAAGGCAGGAGAGCATCGATCACCACTGAAGCAAACAGATGGACGCACAACTGCCACTGCGACCAAACGACGGGTTAAACTTGTCGTCTGCAAGTTGACTGATGCGCGAAATAAATATTCGGTAAGAGTCATATTGCAGTTTATTTCACCTTTATTGTTATTTACACATGAATACTACTTCTTTTAATGTGATAGCAACAACTCCGAAGACCGTCCGCGATTCTTTTTTAGTAGACGACAGAAAAAGCGCGACAGGCCAGCGCGCGAGCGACGGAGAGCGTCGTCTGCTATGGATGGATGAATGCTATGAGCGGCCTCTTTATAACGGGGCGGTGACATGTCTGCCACCAGGCTCGAAAAAAAAAACTTTCTTTTTATGTTGGCATAATGCCTTATCTACATTGATTAAATCTATGTTATTATAGCAAAGACAAATATAAATTCACGGTCCATCTCTCTGCCTCTTAAGGCAGAATGACCTTATTTTTCCCCATTCTTCATTTTTGTCCTTTATCTCTACTTTTCTGCCACCAATACTTTAACCGTCTCTTACTTATTTCTATCGCGGACGTGTTCAGCTTTCCATTGTTGTCCCTAAAACCCAAGGCTTCATGTAGACTCGTGCCCACACGTATATCTGGGTGGATATCGTCACATACAATCAGTACATGTTCCATCGTTTCCTTATTTCCCCCCACAGCATGTACATTGTTCTTCTTCGTTACAGAATCTCGCTTTATAGCTACGCGTTCTAAAGCAACCCGACCTTGCTTCAAAAAGTAAAGACGGTAATAGGGCAGAGCCGCCAAGCGGCATCTAGGGGCGACAGGAGAGGGCTCGGCGGGCGCGGCGGCGCTAGAGAGGCTAGGAGGGTTTGGCTAGTGTTGTGAACGAGTCGGAGCAGTTGAAATCATTTGCTATGACGGCGCACAGGTGGCGCTGCGGCCCGCTGGCGGCGGCGTGGGGGGTCGATCCGAGTCGGCGGCGGCGGCGTCGTCGGCGTGGAAACCGAAACTACAAGTTTCAAAAAACTATTTTACTGCATCTTCTTTCTTTAATTAGCTGAAATTCAGGGCTTTTAACACTAAGAGCTGAGAGAACAGCATAGATATGTACTGGAAGTCAGATAACAGGCAAACGTTTCTTAAATATTTCGTTTTTCGGCGTGCACATAGAAAAAAAAAAGAATGGGTGAGAGGGCACTTATCTCAAGTCATGTACAGTGTATTAATCAGTTCTGAGGTTTCACGTACCGTGACCACTATATGAACATGAAACACGCCGCAGTGGACTACTCCGGAAGTTGCGTGCACGGTTCTTTGACGTGCAGACATCATTTAGCGTCCGTCAAAATGCGAGCACCGCGGCCGGGGTCGAACACGCGTCTATCGGGTCAGCATCAGAGACCGTGCCACCACGGCACGTGGCAATGTTGAATGTGCGTTTATTTGTTCCATAAATGTGCAGCACAGCTTTTTTTTTTTTTTTGTACCGCGTGGTTGTATGTGTTTTACAAGATTCATGGCGGTAAGCTGTTGGCACATAGTTTAAAAGAACAACGAACCCAGCCTTGAAGGATGCGTACGCAACACGAGAAAATTTCACGAACACACAAGCTGCGACTATGTAGTCAAGAGTTCGATGAAAGTTCGTCTGGTCAGGTATCATGATAAGGATGATGCGGTCACTGACCAAGTCAAGGTGAAAAACACAGAGACGTTTCGGAACCCATACGGGTTACTTGTTTACACTAAACAGGCAAAAGCTGGTATACCTTAATTAAATTTCTCTAAAGTAGGTTAAACCTCTTTTCGTACGTGATAACGATATGGAAGGTACACGATCATGACCATTTTTTTTTTCGCTTGATATGCTTCAATCAGTTCCCTCGTATTTCGTGGCTGGGTATCGTTAATTATATAATTAAAATAATGATAATAATTAAAATATATCATTAAATGATATATCATAAATTAAAATGTAATTAATTAATATCATTATTTAATTAAAAACGGATGACCAATCTCACACTGCAATGAGCAGGCATGTCTCCCCCCTGATGCGGCGGACGTTTCATGTTCTTTCAGCGCCCCGTCTGTCCTATCATGCGATACATGACGTTTGTGATTCATTCGGTGAATCTATTGACATGGCGAGTACTGCAAATGCTCCTTGATTTCTGGTTTTCAATGGTTGCACAAAAATCGTGACAGCCTGACATCGCTGAAAACGTGCAACTTCCACTCGCCTACTGTCCTCACTTTCACGGGCACCTGACATACCATGTTTCTTTTTTAACGTGTTGTAAAGGCACCTGGGGAGCCTTAACACCAAGTCTCACCAGGTGCCACCTAATCCAGTCCCTGCACATGATGTTGTAAATATGCGTGACCCCCCAAAAATGACTGCCAATCGAGGCAGTGACGTCCGTTCTACGCCCGCACCTAGAGTACCTCGATGTCCTCCTCGCCCGAGGAGGAAATCGGGCGAGGAGGATATCGAGGCACTCTACCCGCACCTAAAGTTCCAGCAGTGTCATTTGCTTTGCCGATATTGTGGTGCATTGTAGCCTGAACAATGGGCGCCGTCAACAAAAGCCCTATCCACGGTGATTTCTCTGACACCGTGCCTCCAACCAGCAGCGTGATTTTAAAAATGTTTCCTCTCCTGCTGAATTAACGAGTAGCGTTTCTCTCCCCCTTCTCTCACTTTTTTTTTCGGCATCTGCGAAAGCATAGCTAATCGCGAAGGCCATGAACCACCTGTCTTCGGCGCAACTTCTTTCTAGAAAGGGTCCCAAGAGGAAAAGAAAAGGGGCTTTTCTGAAAAGTACTTTTACTTTCGCCAGAGCGTTAGGAGGGATTTTCCTACTTTTTTAGGGAAGCAGAGTAGCTGTGTACGCACACCAGTGGTGTAGCCAGGGGGGGGGGGGGGGGGGGGATTCAAACCCCCCCGAAATTTTTCAATTTTGCTTGCGTATATATGCACGCACACATACAAACGCCAGCACGAACATACATAAAGTATAATTGAACCCCCCCCCCCCCCCCCCCCACCGAAAAAATTTCTGGCTCCTACACTGGCGCACACGTGTACTCCGTGTCGAAGGAACTCCTCTAGAACCGCTGATATATCTCTACCGAGTCGAATGCCTATGTATGTCATATAGATTTTTTTTTTATTCGGCAGTTTTCTCAATTATTCGATTAATCTTATGCTGGTGATCTATGGTAAAACACTATCCTAAATGTAGCTTCTTCTCTAGGTACATTAAAGTGAAGCAGTGGCGTAAATCATGGGGGGGGTCAGGGGGGTCCTGACCCCCCCTGTGCTCAGGCTGGGGGGGGGACACCCCTTGCAAGGGTCCCCCCCTTGAGATTTATCTTCCAAACGTCACACTTGAATTTCTTGACAGTCAAGGTAAACGAAGTGCCCGTAAAACCAACTCTGAAATCCGAAGCACCTTCAATAAACAGAAACGAAGTACTTCTAGCCGGTACGCACGATGGGAAATACCGTTATGCGTTAGCACAAAAAGTGCTACCATTTTTATTGTATACTTTAACCCAAATGATACAGCTGCAGAGATGTAAGCGCCTGCCCACGAGTTGGTATTAGAAACTAACTTCGCCATAGGATGCCGCTTGGATGCCCAGTGCCATTTTTTGTCACCGGGTGCCGACACTCGTGCTCGTTCTATTATTATTATTATTATTATTATTATTATTATTATTATTATTATTATTATTATTATTATTATATGTGAATGCATAATTTTAATTTTGTATAATTAAAAATAAAGCATATTCGTAAAAGCAAAATGGCCGCGGTTGGAAGATGTGTGTCCCCCCCCTTGTGGTCTTTGTGGATTTACGCCACTGAAGTGAAGTGTGACGCTTATCTAATTCGAAATTCAAATGATCTTCCTTAATATCCTGTACAACATGCTGAAAGGAGGTTGATCGGTCTCGTGGGCGAAAGGTGCAACACATCTTTCGTTCACGTCGCGCGTTGATGAAGACCTTTCGTGCATGTGCATGATGGGAAAATATCGAGAGAAGAGGAAGGATAGGAGGGGGGGTTGTTACGCCCGCATGACGATAATTGTGATTATCTTTAGCGATCTGCTTAAGAAGAAACCAACGAAAAACACGGAGACAGCGTAGGAACCAACCAGGACAAGTGTTGGACTTACAACTAAATGTTTATTAAAGAAACCCCACACACAGGAACCAGCAGCACATGCGTAAATAGGCTATCAGAGCTTTGTCACGTTGCACAATTCACTGTACAAAGCCAAGAAACGTGTCAAGGTGGCACAAACAGCCTATTTGCACGAAACACCAAGATATCAACGCCACGTGCACCGTTATCTAGAACCGCAAATTCTTTATCTGTGAGGGAAACTGAGGTATCACTCACACGTGACACTTTGCCCCCCTATATACACTCCGTTTGGGACCTATAGGGGGCGCCTTGAAAACCGCGCGCAGCGCCACGAGTGGTGCGGCGGGCGTGCAACGTTGAGAGCCTTAGCAGACAGCAGCGCACGGTGACACAAGCGCCCGTAGCCGGCGCGTTAGTGCTTCGAGCTGGATTTAAAGATATCGTAGTGGGACATTCTGCCGCGATGCCCCCATGAATAAAGGGGAAAACATGCACGACAGCGGCCACGTTTTCCACGTTAGTGAGCGCCTTGCTGCGCGTCGTCAGTATACAACGGCTAAATGCCTGCGTCAGGTCTGTGTAATGCAAGATGCTTACTCCATAACTGCCGCGGTAAGCTGTCATTCTTTCACACTTAGAATATTATTGGTGCGTGCCCACTACCCGCGTGCTTGCAAAATACTCAGAGCATTTATAATTATCGATGGCTCCACAGCCAGTCGCCGTGGAAATCACAGTGACTGGCCGGGCGGCGTGCTCCTTCGTTGCGGTGTCGTTCGACGGTGATTGCAGCCACCGAGTCTCGCAAAGTGCTTTGCTTGCAATTGTCGCGGCATCAACATCGCTCATCATGATCATAGTCTTTACCTCACCGCTCGCGCTGCTCATGCTAAGAGCTTGAGGCGCGGGCGAGAAAGAGAACATGCTACGATTTCGGCCAGAGAGGACGCCGAAGGCCCGTTTTGTCTTTCGCTTCACCTTGTAAAGTGGCGACGACGACGGCACGGTCACATCAGCCACCATCACGTATCTCATTCACTACAACCTCTTGCGTTGTTTATGTTGCTTTCCGAAACACACTGACGTGCACATATCCGTCGCTACAGCATTCGCAAAGCTTTGTTTTTTTTTTGTACAGACCCTGTAGTTCTGCTACTTTGCGTCTTAACTTGATCCTACCAAGTACGCGTAGCGCTGCTGGGCGTGCGGCTAGTTGTGTTTACGGTAATATGCTACGTAACTCAATTTGCCCCTTAACTGATGGTCCTATCAACCCAGCAAAGCACTTGTGGCGGCAGCCAAGCCAAGCCAAGCCGCCAGGCAGCGCCACCCTCCGCTGCTCTCCGGAACCTCCAGAGAACCTGAATAAACAGTTGACGTTTGGGATCCACGCCGTTTGGGATCCACGCGCGGCGTGGATCCACGTTTGGGATCCACGCCGCGCGGTCGTGTCTTCTTCTCCCGCGCGTACACGCGTCCCAACACACTAATTGACCTCGCATTGCATTTCCCAAAACTGCGAAGGGTATACGGCGAGTTAATAAGGTCCATTAAAATGTCTTGAGCTGAATTATAATTCAGCTCAAGACTGAATGCAAGGCATTTTATAAAACGCCTTGCATACGTTTCTTTTCTCACCAGCTCTACGGCAGCAGGAGCATCACGCGAGATCATTGCACCTGCAAAGGTGGTGTCTCAGACCAATCCAAGTATGCAGCGGCAGAACGCGAGACGGTTGAGGGAGCGGGAACGAAACATTTTTTTCGTCGCACAGCCGTGATCCACTTATGCCGCTGCCCAATAAAGCAGGGACGAGTCGAGAAACTGTGAAACGTCGTTCCCGCAGGACACGACGTGTACCTGTTGGTACAGTCGAGCACGCAGCAGTTCATTGATTACGATAAACTACGTGCTAGCGGGCGTGGGGGGAGCGTTTGGTTCTGCTCGGGCTCTCAACGACTGTCTTCTCTGACGGCCGCGCGGCGGCGCGCCAGTCGCAGTGAACAACGGAGTGTATATATATATATATATATATATATATATATATATATATATATATATATATATATATATATATATATATATATATATATATATAATAACCCCCCCTCCTATCCTTCCTCTTCTCTCGATATTTTCCCATCATGCACATGCACGAAAGGTCTTCATCAACGCGCGACGTGAACGAAAGGCGGCGCTGACTGACGCTCCCACGTTTAAATGAACATATATACCCTAAAAAGTGGACGGAGGGATGACCGCCACCGTAGCTCAGTGGTAGAGCATCGAACGCGTTATTCGAAGATCGCAGGTTCGGATCCTGCCGGTGGCAAGTTATCTTTTCGTCCACTTTCCTTTCTTCACATTTACATTACAATTACTTCTAATGACGTCCCCTATACTTTCCTTGGCATCATTGTCTGTTAGTTCTCATTAATAATGTGTTTAACAAAGTAAACGAGCCCTTAAGTTCACACTTCTTTCCTTCGTTCATAGCCGAGGGTCTCGTTCTGGCAGACTTGTTGCCTACAGGTGGTATGCGAGGGATTATTGGTCAGCTGCCAGCTCGTAATAAGATCACGTACTACGTGACGCCTACAGGCAAAAAAAAGGGTGTTCTACACTCGCCGTAATGGCAACAGGCGGCGCTGACTGACGCTCCCACGTTTAAATGAACATATATACCCTAAAAAGTGGACGGAGGGATGACCGCCACCGTAGCTCAGTGGTAGAGCATCGAACGCGTTATTCGAAGGTCGCAGGTTCGGATCCTGCCGGTGGCAAGTTAACTTTTCGTCCACTTTCCTTTCTTCACATTTACATTACAATTACTTCTAATAACGTCCCCTATACTTTCCTTGGCATCATTTTCTGTTAGTTCTCATTAATAATGTGTTTAACAAAGTAAACGAGCCCTTAAGTTCACACTTCTTTCCTTCGTTCATAGCCGAGGGTCTCGTTCTGGCAGACTTGTTGCCTACAGGTGGTATGCGAGGGATTATTGGTCAGCTGCCAGCTCGTAATAAGATCACGTACTACGTGACGCCTACAGGCAAAAAAAAAGGTGTTCTACACTCGCCGTAATGGCAACAGGCGGCGCTGACTGACGCTCCCACGTTTAAATGAACATATATATCCTAAAAAGTGGACGGAGGGATGACCGCCACCGTAGCTCAGTGGTAGAGCATCGAACGCGTTATTCGAAGGTCGCAGGTTCGGATCCTGCCGGTGGCAAGTTATCTTTTCGTCCACTTTCCTTTCTTCACATTTACATTACAATTACTTCTAATAACGTCCCCTATACTTTCCTTGGCATCATTGTCTGTTAGTTCTCATTAATAATGTGTTTAACAAAGTGTTGGGACGCGTATACGCGCGGGAGAAGCAGACACGACCGCGCGGCGTGGATCCCAAACATCAACTGGTTTTATTCAGGTTCTCTGCAGGTTCCGGAGAGCAGCGGAGGGTGGCGCTGCCTGGCGGCTTGGCTTGGCTTGGCTGCCGCCACAGCACTCCCCCCTAGTGAGTTGCCGAACGTAGTTAAAGTATAGTGTTCGTTAAAGGTCCAGGCGAGTGGGTGCTCTTGATAGCCGCCCGCTGTGCGTCAGCCGGGAGGGCACCTCGTGGACTTGGGCTGGCATTGAAGCTGGGGGGTCCTGGCGATGATTCCCTTAGTGGAGGCAACACGGCATCGTCACGGTCCATGTGTGCTGGCTTGATGCGGTCCAACGACACGACCTCCTCACGGCCGTTTCTCTTGATTGTGAATTGTTTGTTGCCACGGCGGAGGACTTGAAACGGCCCATCATAGGGTGGCTGAAGAGGTCGCCGAACCGCGTCGTGTCGTACAAACACATATGGGCACGATGTTAGATGTGGGTCGACGTGCACCACACGCGACCCTGGGGGCCGTGGAGGTACCGCGCGCAGTTTGCTCATGACGTTGCGTAGGCGAAGTGCATAGTCGCTGCAAGCTATGGATGCCTCCTCTGAGCCGCGCGCAAAGAGCTCTCCCGGCAGCCTGAGTGTCGTGCCGTAGACCAGCTCAGCGGCGCTGCAGCCAATGTCCTCTTTCAAGGTGGACCTTATACCCAAAAGAACGAGTGGGAGGGCCTCCACCCAGTTGTGTTCCTCCGTTGCCGTGAGCGCAGCCTTCAGCTGGCGGTGAAAGCGCTCCACCATGCCGTTGCTCATGGGGTGGTACGCTGTCGTGCGTATGCGTGAGGTGCCCATGAGCTGACTGATGGCAGTGAAAAGGGCTGATTCGAATTGTCGGCCGCGGTCTGTTGTTATCGTGGAGGGCACACCGAAACGGGCTACCCAGTGGTACAGGAAAGCACTCGCAACCGTCTCGGCAGTGATGTCCGCGATAGGGATGGCCTCCGCCCAGCGGGTGAACCTGTCGACACAGGTCAGCAGGTAAGCCTTTCCGTGGCAGGGTGGCAGTGGGCCGACGATGTCCAGGTGGACATGATCAAAGCGAGAATCCGGAGTGGGGAGTGTTCCCAGTGCTGTCGAGGTATGGCGTTGTATCTTAGAGCGCTGGCAAGCTACACATTCGCGTGCCCAGCGTCGGACGTCCCGATTTACGCCCGGCCAGACAAATCTTGCCGTCACCAGTCTTTGGGTGGCTCTAATCCCCGGATGAGACAGTCTGTGCAAGGACTCGAACACATGGCGACGGAGGCTCGCGGGCACGAACGGGCGAGTTCTACTGACGCTTGTGTCACAGCAAACCTTGTCCTCGGATCCGGGAACTGGGATCCACTCAAGATTCAGGGCAGTGGTCGCGGTCAACAAGTGTTTCAGTTCGTCATCTTCACGTTGAGCGGCTGCCAAAGCGGGAAGATCAACCTGTAGTGTGGGCATGATGGCGTTCACAGGATTCCGTGAGAGGGCGTCCGCTACCTCGTTGTCGCCGCCTTTGACGTGGCGGATATCAGTCGTGAACTCTGATATATAGGACATTTGGCGCCGTTCACGTGCTGTGTGCGTTCCACCGTCGGAGCTTAGCGAGCGCAATGCATAAGTAAGCGGCTTGTGGTCGGTGAGGACGAAAAACTCTACACCTTCCAGGAAATGGCGAAAATGTCGTATGGCAGCGTACACGGCCAGCAGTTCTCTCCCGAAGGTGCTGTAGCGGCGCTCGGTAGGTGTTAGCTTCCTCGAAAAGAAGGAAATCGGGCGCCAGATTCCCCCCAACGAGCTGCTGTAATACAGCCCCAACGGCTGTATCGGAGGCATCCACCATTACGCTCTGCGGGACACCGGACCTGGGGTATTCAAGCAGTGCGGCGTTTGCCAAAGCGTCCTTGACCTCGCAGAAGGCTTCTTTTGCTTCTTGAGACCAGGAGAGGGTGTCCGAGCCATTTCGTGAAGTGGCCAGCAGGTCGTGAAGAGGTTGAAGGATATGGGCGCAGCGGGGAATGAAACGGCGGTAGAAGTTTACCAAACCCAGAAATTCCCGAAGCTGGCGCTTGGCGGTCGGCTGCGGAAATCCTTGCACGGCTTCAACCTTGTTGGGTTGAGGAAGAACTCCTGAGGCGGAGATGACGTGTCCAAGAAACGAGAGTTGTCGCACACCAAGCTCGCATTTGGCCATGTTCACGACCACGCCATGTTCCACTAAGCGCTGGAAGACGATGCGCAGATGATTCACGTGCTCTTCCGGAGTGCTGCTGGCGACTAGCAAGTCGTCAAGATAGGCGTGGCAGAAGTTGAGGCCGCGTATAGCACCGTCCATGAACCGCTGGAATGTCTGACCCGCGTTTCGGAGTCCGAATGGCATTCGGAGGAATTCGAAAAGTCCGAAAGGCGTTGCGATGGCGGTCTTCGGGACGTCCTCCGGGGCAACGGGAATCTGATGGTATGCCCGCACCAGGTCGATCTTCGAGAAGATAGTGGCACCGTGAAGCCTCGTCGTGACATCGTGTATGTGCGGTACCGGGTATCTGTCTGGAGTCGTTACCTGGTTCAGCGCCCTATAGTCCCCGCATGGTCGCCAGTCTCCCGGCGTTGACTTTGGCACCATATGAAGTGGAGATGCCCAGGCGCTCGACGAGGGTCTGATGATCCCTAGCTCCATCATGTGTTCAAATTCCTGTCGTGCGACCTTCAACTTCTCTGGAGGCAAACGGCGAGGCCGCGCGTGCACGGGTGGGCCGCTGGTGGCGATGTAATGGCGTACCTCGTGCTTCACCGCGGCGCTGGCTGGCGGCTGCCTCGTCAACTCGGGAAAATCCTGCAGAATGCGAGTAAAACGTTCTGCACCGGACGGCCCGAGCAGAGTGGGGCTCAGCGGAGGGTGGTGCGAGGGATTGCCTTGCACAGTTGCCTGCGACACGGGATCGTGAAGGCGGCGGTTGCGCACGTCGACGAGAAGGCCGAAATGCCGAAGAAAGTCCGCACCCAAGATGGCGAACTTCACTGCTGCCACGATGAAAATCCACCGGAACGTTCTGTTCAAGCCTAAATCGAGTGGCAGCGAGCGATGTCCGTAGGTGGCGATGGTTGTGTTGTTGACCGCCTGAAGCGGGGACGCACTGGGGACACGGCGATCGGTGGACCCAACCGGCAGCACGCTCACCTCAGCGCCGGTGTCCACGAGGAATCGAAGGCCACTGTCGCGGTCGGTGAGGAAAAACACTGATGGACGACGTTCGGGGGCCTCTGCGACACTGGTCGTCCTCAGTGCCGGCCGCTCCCGTTTCCCGCATAGTCGCACGGAGGAATGCATTTGCGAGCAGCATTGCCATGCTTCCTGTGATACCAGCAGATTCTCTGTTGCACTGCTGGGCGCTGGCGCTCCTCGGGAGTGCTGCGGGCCTGCATCGCTGCGACGGTATCGGCGAGGCGGGATATCTGCTCCCGGATGTCATGCAGCGTGGTCGTGGGCGCGCCGCCGGCGATGTCTGGCTGTAGCGCCGCGACGGACGGCGGAGCGACCGCCAGCACCGAGTCCGCGAGCTCGGCGAGTTGAGACAGGCGTTTGTCGGCAGCCGAGGCGAGGACCATGCGCACGTTGACCGGAAGTCGCTGTAGGAACAGCTCGCGAAGCAGTCTGCTGTCGGCATCGGTGGTGGCTGCGCCGGCCGTGTGCAACAGCTGCCTCATGTGGCGCAACAATTGGCTGGGCGTCCGGTCCCCGAGCTCGGTGTCGTGCAGTAGCTGCTGCAGTCGCTGAGGCTCCGACGGCGTGAGGCGGCTGATGAGCAGCTGTCTGAGCGCTGTGTACGCGTTCTCTGCAGGTGGAGCGACCAGCAGATCGCGTATCTCGCTCGCTATTGCCGGTGGGAGGCTGGCGACCACGTGGTGGTACTTTGTTAGCTCAGCGGCAATACGACGAGCGGTGAATTGGGACTGCACCTGCAGGAACCACAGCTGCGGGTCCGCTGTCCAAAACGGCGGGAGCCTGATGTCGACGGCGGAGATGACCGGTGCGTCAGGGGGAGTCTCCATGGCGTCGATCGCTTGAAAAAAGGCGGTAAGCCTCGTCCGGGTCACCACTGTTGGGACGCGTATACGCGCGGGAGAAGCAGACACGACCGCGCGGCGTGGATCCCAAACATCAACTGGTTTTATTCAGGTTCTCTGCAGGTTCCGGAGAGCAGCGGAGGGTGGCGCTGCCTGGCGGCTTGGCTTGGCTTGGCTGCCGCCACAAAAGTAAACGAGCCCTTAAGTTCACACTTCTTTCCTTTATATATATATATATATATATATATATATATATATATATATATATATATATATATTTCAAAGGCTTCACAAGTTTCACGTTTACTCTTATTTCTTCCTTTGCCAGTGACACTCACTGATTTGAAATCAGGGGCGCAGCCACAGCCTTTGCGGCGCAGAGGCACGTAAGTTTCGAAATTCGCTTGTCCAACTCGCCCAGCAACCTACGTTAGTGATGTCCTGTTTCAAACACGATTGTGACAAATCGGCGTGCACGCTAATTAGTCGAATTGAGTCCGAGGTAGAACAGGCGAAGGAAAGGCGCATTACTCGGTTTGATAGTCTGGCGTGGAGTATCGCATTGAGTGCAGGTCAAAGTGGAGGAAACACAAGACATTATACACCCACACTTTAGGGTTACGTCCGCATTCATGTTCTGTGCGTTAATTCACACGAACTTTATGGTGATCACCATCTCGTCCAATTGTCGACCTTGCTGAACCTGCCAACCTATAGGTTGGGGATCGTTTCTGTTTGATAAAGCATTTCATCTATTGTCCTTTTCCCTTTCTTTATTCATTAAAGGCCATGTGTTCCAGTTTTTAAACTGATTCTTTCTAAATATATATATATATATATATATATATATATATATATATATATATATATATATATATATATATATATATATATATATATACCCCAAATAGCTATCTCTTGCTCTCTCCATTCCAAGCCCCCGCCCTTTCCCTTTGAACTGCCGTTGTTACTTGGCTCGCTTTCACAGACATATTTATTGTTATTCCAACACCAACTCCCCACACATTTTATTACTATTCAAAGCCCGCCTCATATAATACATATTGTGTGAGAGGTAGCAGACTCGTCAGCTCGAGTATGTCAACAGTCCTCGCCAAACACCACCGTTGCCGCTTGTCACAGACTTGGATTCGCTTAACTACGGGGAGCTCGAAAGTAGCTTAAAATTCACGTTTATTTTGAATCCAACACTCACCGAACAAGTTTTCTGGTCCACTTATTTAACTTGAAGCAGCAGGCGAATCAATTGCGATGCGTTTGTCAAGTGGGCATAATTAAGAAATGACCGAGCATTTACTGGTGGCAGAAGGCGTCAAATAAAGGTAGGTTTACTGAAAAAAAAATTATCGTACTTAAATGGCGCGCCGATCGCGCCGAGAGAACACGTCGGCGGCGGCGGTACACTCTAGCGGCGGCGGCGGCGCGCCGGTCAGTTGCCGTCGGCGGCGGCGGCGCAGCGAAAACTGTCGGCGGCGGCGCGCCGACGTCTCGGCGCACACCTCTAGCCTGGCGCTAGGGACTTCAGCTGGCGCGGGGCGCGCGCGTTTTCGCCCGCTTACGAGCGACAGCCAGCAGTGCGTTTTCGGTGCGCATTTTTGTATAATTTATCTGCGCGCTCGCACTCGTTGCTTAGCTCATGCAGACGGGACAATACGAGCATCGTGATCTTCTGCGTAGTGTTCTTGGGCAGCTCTATGTTTGGTCGGTCACCCGGTCGCCCCTGGAACTGAGCTTAATTAGAAGCAGACGCTAGCAGTTCTTGCAGTTGCAGCCCACCGTTTGAGTTGTAGGGCCGCTTTTATTATAGATTAGACGGTGTATTATTGATTTTTTATTTCAAACATTCTCACTACTCTGTTTGAATGTAAGCTATTTCAGGCTTCCAGAAAAAAAATGAAAAGTCTTGTAAGTGGGAAACAGTATCGCTGAATTTTTTAAAAACCATGGGCGTATCCAAGGGGGGGGGGGGGGGGGGTCAAATCCCCCGAAAATTTTCACTTTTGCTTGCGGATATATACACGCACACCAGGGGCTTAGCCAGAAATTATTTTCGAGGAGGGTGGGGCTGGGCACCGCCTTGAAATGGTCATTTTTCGCTCTGTATGCTATGACAAAAAAAAAATTCGGGGGGGGGGGCACGGGCCCGGTGTGCCACCCCCTGGCTACGCCACTGACGCACACATACAAACGCACGCACGAACACACAAACTATGGTTAAACCCCCCCCCCCCCCCCCCCCTCCGAAAAAAATTCTGGCTACGCCCCTGATACGAAGCACCGAAATTCGGCCCTCGGGTTCCGCTACGGAGACGCAGTGATCCAACGGCATAATGAATGGTTGAGTTCAATATTTCGATGCTGCAGTTCGGAGGCCAGAGACAGCGCCTCATTTCGAGCAGCTTTTTCTTCTCGATCACGTTGCGTAGACTTCTCTTTGTTGGCTTTGGTGAAGAAGTGCAGCCTCGTTAAACTATAGAACATAATCTCTCGTGTGAATGAATGAAACCACGACGTTTATTCCGCATTGAGCGCTTGGCTATCTTCGCTGTAACCAACTTTTTGGAGGTCGTGCCCCTGCAAAAATTCTGAAAATGATAGCATACTTTCAGTATTTGCAGCTTATTTCTGCTAAAAAAAAAAAAAAACACGGTAAACGCATTCTCCAACTTTGCAATCAAGTCTTCAAGGTGTTTGGACGGGTACAGTAAGCCCACATGGTCAAATTTCCTCGTCAATGAGGCATTCTCATTTGTCTCTGCCTGCAAAGGCGAGAGGCTAAGGCAAACGCAATTCATATGGGGCACGGGAACCTTTTAAATGCCTTCCTGACGACATAGTCAGCAACGTAGAAAATTAAATGGCTGTCATCTTTCTTTTCAACACAGCCTTTGTGGTAAAAAATACTGCTGTCTTCGAGCACAGCTGAAGCAATTGCGAGGTGTCCCTCATGTAAGAGTTCATCAATTAGGCTTGCAATGCGTGCTGCCTTTCGTTTTCCAATGTCTGATGGCCCCAAGAGTGCGCTTATGATCTCTGCTGGCTAGTTACCACTTCTAAGTGGTTTCACTGAGTTGTAGAATGCAAGATTGTAAACCATGAGCAAATACTGCTCTGGGGGAGGGGGGGGGGGGGGGATCATTACACCCAAACACACGACGCAATGCTCGCCTAGCACTTTATCTTCTCTTTCATGTTCTTTGCCCATTCTTCTCGACGAAGAGTGTCCGCCGGGGAGCACGGAGCAGCAAAACTTTTTCTGCAACTTCTTTGTACCCGCCCTTGCACAGCGCGCGGCACGAAGCATGTCCGGCCTTAGCAGGCATACTCAAAAATACGAAGAAATCACGGTAATGTCACACTTGATATGTTCAGCGGAAACATATCAGGTAAGCCGCAGAAAAGTAGAACAGAGGCGTACTTTGACTCGGAACGTGCAGATACGAACAAAACTCGCGCTTCCATACAATTCCACACACCACCGCAAGCAAACAAACCGGCAGCGGGGACAGCTCGTCTCTAACTCGGATGGATGGATGGATGCTATGAGCGTCCCCTTTATAACGGGGCGGTGACATGTCTGCCACCAGGCTCGAAAAAAAACTTTCTTTTTGTGTTGGCCTAATGCCTTATCTACAATGATTAAATCTATGTTATTATAGCAAAGAAAAATATAAATTCACGGTCCATCTCTCTGCCTCTTAAGGCAGAATGACCTTATTTTTCCCATTCTTCATTTTTGTCCTTTATCTCTACTTTTCTGCCACCAATACTCTAACCGTCTCTTACTTATTTCTATCGCGGACGTGTTCAGCTTTCCGTTGTTGTCCCTAAAACCCAAGGCTTCATGTAGACTCGTGCCCACACGTATATCTGGTTGGATATCGCCACATTCAATCAGTACATGTTCCATCGTTTCCTTAGTTCCCCCCACAGCATGTACATTGTTCTTCTTCGTTACAGAATCTCGCTTTATAGCTACGCGTTCTAAGGCAACCCGACCTTGCTTCAAACAGTAAAGCGCTTCCCCTTGAATTATCATAAAACCTCTCCCTCCTTATTTCGTTTTTTCCCTTTCCGTAGTCACTGAGAGCCGACTTCTTTTCCATCGCTGTCATCCAATAAGTCCTCTCCGCCTCTCTGACTTTTCGCTTAATGCTCCTTGTTGCCATGTCGCCCACACTGCTAGCCGTATATTTACTGGTGAGCCTCCTAGTTCTCTTTCTCCACTGCGTGTCGACGCTTTTTCTATACAAATACCTGAAAACCTTCCCTGCCCATCTACTCTCCTTCATTTTCCTCAGCCTCTCTTCAAATCTAATTTTGCTCTGAGCTTCCCTCACTTCAAAACCTGTCCATCCCATATCACCCTTTACAGCCTCATTTGTCGTCTTCCCGTGAGCGCCCAACGCGAGGCGTCCCACGCGTCCTTTGATTTACATCCATTCCTGAGTGCACCTCTGACTTCATGCACACCACTGAGTTCCCAAATGTAAGCCCCGGAACCATCACACCCTTCCACAGCCCTCGAAGCACCTCGTACCGATTGTATCCCCATAACGCTCTGTGCTTCATGATTGCAGCATTCCTCGTTCCCTTTGTTACCGATGCTTTCTCTTGTACCTCCATATATCTATCCCCCCTCATTTACCCGCACTCCGAGGTACTTGTACTCGCTTACCCTCGGTATTTCTTGGCCCTGTATTAACCCCGCATGGTCTTCGTGCTCATTGAATACCATCAATCCACATTTTGTTGCACTAAAACCTAGTCCTAGAGCCTCGCCTTCCCTTCCGCATATATCTGCCAGCCGCTGTATATCATCTTGACTGTCCGCAAATAAGACAATATCGTCAGCGTAAAATAGACCTGGAAGCTTCTGCTCAACCATCGCACCGGTCTGTTTGTGTGACAAATTAAATCCAATGTTGTTACCTTCTAGCGCTTTTTCCATCCTCACCATGTACAGCATAAATAACAGCGGGGACAAAGGACATCCCTGTCTCAGCCCCTTGCTAATGTCAACGCTGTCCTTGCTGCTTATTCCTTCCCATTCTACGCAAACTGTATATTCTCGGTATATTTCCCTCAAAAGCTGTATACAGTCGTCACCTATGCCCACTTCCTTCAATATATCCCACAAAATTTCCTGATTAACGTTGTCATATGCCCCGGTGATGTCTAGATAAGCTACGTATAAGGGCCTGTTTTCTATTTTTGATATTTCTATACACTGTGTAAGAACAAACAGGTTATCGTCTAACCGCCTGTCGATTCGGAATCCATTCTGGAGTTCTCCCTTGCTCTACCCACGTTTCTATTTTTAATTTTACTGCCTGCATCGCCAACCGGTATAGCACCGATGTAATGGTTAGCGGTCTATACGAGCGAATATTATCCTTTTCTCCCCTGCCTTTATAGATTAAGTTCATTCTACTTTTTCGCCAACTGTCTGGTATTTCCCTCTCCTGTAAGCACTTTTCTACGGCTTTCAGCAGTGCTTCTTTAGTGCTATGTCCCAGTTCGTTAATGAGGCTGACGGGAACCCCATCTAAGCCCGGAGTAGTGCGCTTAGGAATTTTTCCTTCGGCCTTCTTCCAATGGAAATTCTAAAGTACTACATCTGCCTCGGTTGTGCTCTTCTGCATACTTTTACTCACCGGGGGAATCCCCTGGGCGACCTTTTTAAACGAATCGGCTGTTACCTTTCGGATGTAACCTAGCGCTTCATACCCTTCCAATTGATTTCCTCCTTCATCTACCATTAAATATACGAACAGCGCATAAGGACAAAGACGCAAGAAGGAAACAACACACAGCGCTGTGTGTTGTTTCCTTCTTCCGTCTTTGTCCTTATGCGCTGTTCGTATATTTAATTATGTCCTACCAACTTGCCCAAGTTTCCACGCTTCATCTACCATATGTTGTTGCATTGTGACAGACTTCCTACCTAGCGCTTTTAGGTGGCTCCAAAATATCCTAGGTGCGGCCTTCTTCTTTTCGCAAATCTCTGTCATCCAGCGTTCACTTTCGCCTTTAATTTTTGCCTCGACTAATTTCTGCACAATGGATTTTTGCTCTAAATATATTTCCCATACTTGGTTGACTTCATCTTGTGGCCGCTTCTCCTTTTTTGCCTGTCTGTGCTGCCGTGATGCCTCACGTCGCTTCTCGATCGCATCCCGGATTTCTTTGTTCCACCAACTTTTTGGCTTTCTCTTTCCTTTCCAAGAAATAGTTTTCTTCTCTTTTTCTATTTCTTTCGTGATTACATGTAGCACTCGTCTCATGAGCGCAGCGCCACCTAACGGCGTCATAAAAACACGTTTCACCGCGGCGGCTAGCCGTCTGCTCACGACACTAGCCAAACTGCCAAACCCTTCTAGCCTAAGGGATTTTATTCTAGCCTAGGGTTCCTCGATGCGCGCGCTCCCCTCGCGCATCGAGGAACCCTATTCTAGCCTCTCTAGCAGCGCTCACGCGGCAGGCACAGAAAAAAATGTGTGTTGCCTGCATACTACCCTAGTCCCTCAATACTATTGTGGGACTATGATATACGTTGCCTGGTAGTACCAATGCCAATGCGCCTTGCACGATAGGAGAAATACGCTGCGACAACGCTTCTGACCCGGTCGGCGAGAGAAGTTGCCGCGGCCTCCTTGCACTCCGCCATGTCGGCCATATTGCACGTTGACATATGATAACACTGCCAGGGTGCTATCGCGGAACGATTCCTTTTCCTATTCCAATTCTTTTCCGCGTGACGTCGAAGCTTACGTCAGCAGTGGGCGGGAACGCGCGACGCCGGCTCCCGTTGTGTGGTAACGTCATTTTGACGTCAGGCTTGTTTACGGCTGCTTGATGGTCAGACGCTTCGACCAATCACAGACGGCTAATGGCGGCGAAAAGAATAGAAAAAGGAATAGAATCGTTCCGCGATAGCACCCCTGGTTCCCGTTTTGCCTCCACTTACGAGCTTTTCTTGGATATTTAAAAAAAACCGTATATTAACATTTCAGAATCGATTCTATCCTGGCCAAAAAAAATTTTACAACTCTCAATATACGTAATACGTTTTTTTTAACACACGCTGTGACTTTTTTTTGTTCATTCCCGTTTTAGCTGCATCGCGATTGCCATCATCTGAAAATGACTTTCCCGTGTAGCAGCGCACGGCACCTAATATCATTCAATGTGTCGAATGTCATTATAAACATTTTGGTGTGACAGCCGGAACATATTATAATAAAAGCGACACCAATTGGCAGAGGCTGAAAGACAGCTGGCGCACGCGCTCTCATAGAAGCCCGGATATTCGCCTCGAGATCTTGGGGTGGCGCCCTCTCGCGTGTGACGTCAGGGAGAGGACTCGGATGCAGCTCTTCGCGCGCGCGTTCTCTACGTGAAGGCTGGTCGACGCTGCCGGCCTGTCTATCGCGCTCGAGTTATTGAAACATTGGTGGGCGAGTTGATAAAGCAATTTGTACTGAATGTTCAAGCAAAATGCCCATCGAAATCGAGCGGAGTTGCCGTCAGGAGCACGTTCTGTGTCGATTGCTCCTGTTGTCGTCTGCTAGCCATCCATGTGTACATCTGCTTCTATGGTGAATTTTTCTTTTCGCGACTGTTCTATGGCCGTGGCGCACTCAAAATGACTTTCCTGCCCGTTTTCGATAACTGACTTCAGCGTTCGGGCTTCAGCTTCCATGTGCGTTAAAGCGCAATAAATGTATACCGCGTGCTGCGCGTGTTCGGTTGCCAAGCCTGCTCCTTCGATTCAATTCATATGTTCGGAGCATGACAAACGACGTGTGTTGTCATTCAAATAAATTAAGTGGCGTTACCGGCAACAACGTTTGATTAAATATACATTTTTAGCAGCTGCTGTGAAGCGCGTCGTAAGCACTTTAAATTGAAACACGAAATAAACAGGGCGAGTCTAAAGGGGATGCACGACGGGGATATGAAATATCGGTAGGTTGTCCGGAGTGATTTTCTTTTGTTTTTGTTCTATTTTTTTTGCAACATATTTTAATCCTTAAGTTAATAAATCGAGGTATGTTCACTCGGTCACGGTGGTCTGAAAATATGCTGAACAGAATTAGTGTAATCATATTAACGTTGATAAATATAAAGCTTTCGCATCGAAAGATGTGTTTGCAATAAAATACTGTAAATCAGTCTCAACGGTCGACTCCTGATGTGGCTTGGTGCGATCACTGTACTAAAGAGACTCGAGTTCCTTATGCATTTGCCTAAGTTGACTCGAAGGCGAAAGCCATCTTTTTCTTGAATCGATGTATTGTTCCTTCGCCGGCCCCCCTCCGAATGCTTTCTGGACGTAACGTGGTTTTGCATTGAAGCTTTCTACACATCACCTGGTTTTGCATCGCCTCTGAGATCGGCCCACCAATCACGGAGGCAATGCAAAGCGACGATGTCATGTGATCACGTAATCATGTGACATGACGTTATGACGTCACAAATTTTGTCGGTCTGGGATGTCATGATGACGTGATCATGTGATGAATTTTCGCATCACTCGTGTTGACGTTGGCGACGCGGGACGCCGACGGCCAATTTTCGCAATTTATGTGGAATCTTGTTACAGCACGAAATAATCACAATAATCAGCCACAGGAGCCAAAAGAATGGTGGGAAAGAGCTCTCTTTCTCCTCTTCCTGGACACATTCGCCGATTTTTCCTAATGTTTACGAAGCTGTACTATCGGTGTCAAGTGAAACGCGAACACTGCAGCGGATCGCGTTGCCCATTGGCAGGCTCGCACAGTCGAGTAGGCAGCACTACGCGATCGAAAACATGAATGCGGCTCATGAACGTATCTATCTCTATAATCATAGAGTCGAACTGTACCACGCGCACCACTCCTGGCGTTTCATTCCGAGCGATCTTATTTGCATCCAGCTCCCCGAATCTATGCTAGTGGTCCGCAATAACCCGCTGGTCGATGAACTTATCGATTTCATTTTGTCGGCTGTCGTGTCTGCGCAAGTCCACATGACTACAGTTGGGAGTGGAGCGTGAATTTTCGTTCATCTCAAGTCTGTTTACACAACGCTGATTTTTGCGAATAAGCCAAATTTCAAAGCAACCAATAAGCCAATTTCAAAGCAGCGGAGACTCTCTTGAACTCACTTGGCGCGGGCGTTCGCGCTTTCACGTAAGCTATTTCAACGCCATCCAGCCCAGTGAGCGACGCAAAGAACTCGGGGTCATGAACCTGACCGCGATGGCTGTCGGTATGCAGAAGATATGTTAAATGTTAACGTTTCTTAAACTCATGTAATGCTAGCAGTGATCTCAAGAAATATCATAAGAAGAAAATGCAGCTAGTAGTCGAGGAACGCCGTGCGACGCGAGCGAACTATAACGAAAATGCTGCTGTTTTAGCCAGAGCGTAGCAGACGACGAAAGCCGAAGCCCCGCCCTTGCGTCACCGGAGCGCCGTTCACAGCGCCGCCATCGGTCGCACACGAGGCGAATATCTGCGCAAGTTCTAGTAGGTCGTGGTCGAGAGCACGCGCAGCACGCGGAATGCCCTCGTTCGAACGTTTCGTTATGATGTCAACCGGGCAGCTGTGTCCTTCGCGGAGATGACGGCTGCAAGGCTCTTCAGAGTATGGCCACCACGTAACTCTAGCTAAACCCGCAGCCCTGCAGCTCCGGTGGATCATGACGGATCGCAAAGAAGAGCACGACGTGTTCCTCGATGCCTATCGGGCTTTCTTCAGCGAGAAGACCCCACCGGCGGACATTGCAGTCGCATTTCCGTGCAGCGAGGTGTGTCGTAAGCCAGTCAGCAACCTTCATAAGTAACCTGTCTACCAAAGTGACTGCTCGGCATCGTCTGGTTTGGCCGTCTTCAAAATACTCATGCCTGATGCAACGTCATGCCTGATGCAACGCGGCAAGACCAACAGGAAGTTGCCTTTCCAATGGCTAGTGCCGAGCCCCTTCGAGGCCTTTCAGCTGGCCACGCACCCTGCCAATTCGTCACCTGCCCTTCCAGTGGCTAGTTCCGAGTCCCTTGGAGGCCTATCAGCTGGCCACGCACCCTGTGAAGCTGCTTTTCAAATGACTAGTGCCGAGTCCCTTGGAGGCCTTTCAGCTGGCCACGCACCCTGTCAAGCTGCTCTTCTAATGACTAGTGCCTTGTCCCTTGGAGGCCTTTCAGCTGGCCACGCACCCTGTCGGTCGTCACTTCAAATGACTAGTTCCAAGTCCCTTCGAGGCCTTTCAGCTGGCCACGCACCCTGCCAATACGTCACCTGCCCTTCCAATGGCCAGTTCCGAGTCCCTTGGAGGCCTTTCAGCTGGCCACGCACCCTGTGAAGCTGCTTTTCAAATGACTAGTGCCGAGTCCCTTGGAGGCCTTTCAGCTGGCCACGCACCCTGTCAAGCTGCTCTTCTAATGACTAGTGCAGAGTCCCTTGGAGGCCTGTCAGCTGGCCACGCACCCCGTCGGTCGTCACAAGGGGAAGCTGCTCTCCAATGGGTAGGTCCGAGTCCCTTGGAGGCCTTTCAGCTGGCCACGCACCCTGTGGAGCTGCTCTTCTAATGACTAGTGCCTTGTCCCTTGGAGGCCTTTCAGCTGGCCACGCACCCTGTCAGTCGTCACAAGGGGCAGCTGCTCTTCAATGGCTAGGTCCATGTCCCTTGGAGGCCTTTCAGCTGGCCACGCACCCTGTGAAACTGCTCTTCTAATGACTAGTGCCTTGTCCCTTGGAGGCCTTTCAGCTGACCACGCACCCTGTCGGTCGTCACAAGGGGAAGCTGCTCTTCAATGGCTAGGTCCGAGTCCCTTGGAGGCCTTTTAGCTGGCCACGCACCCTGTGGAGCTGCTCTTCTAATGACTAGTGCCTTGTCCCTTGGAGGCCTTTCAGCTGGCCACGCACCCTGTCGGTCGTCACTTCAAATGACTAGTTCCGAGTCCCTTCGAGGCCTTTCAGCTGGCCACGCACCCTGCCAATACGTCACCTGCCCTTCCAATGGCCAGTTCCGAGTCCCTTGGAGGCCTTTCAGCTGGCCACGCACCCTGTGAAGCTGCTCTCCAATGGGTAGGTCCAAGTCCCTTGGAGGCCTTTCAGCTGGCCACGCACCCTGTCAAGCTGCTCTTCTAATGACTAGTGCCTTGTCCCTTGGAGGCCTTTCAGCTGGCCACGCACCCTGTCGGTCGTCACTTCAAATGACTAGTTCCGAGTCCCTTCGAGGCCTTTCAGCTGGCCACGCACCCTGCCAATACGTCACCTGCCCTTCCAATGGCCAGTTCCGAGTCCCTTGGAGGCCTTTCAGCTGGCCACGCACCCAGTGAAGCTGCTCTTCAAATGACTAGTGCCGAGTCCCTTGGAGGCCTTTCAGCTGGCCACGCACCCTGTCAAGCTGCTCTTCTAATGACTAGTGCCTTGTCCCTTGGAGGCCTTTCAGCTGGCCACGCACCCTGTCGGTCGTCACTTCAAATGACTAGTTCCGAGTCCCTTCGAGGCCTTTCAGCTGGCCACGCACCCTGTGAAGCTGCTCTTCAAATGACTAGTGCCGAGTCCCTTGGAGGCCTTTCAGCTGGCCACGCACCCTGTCAAGCTGCTCTTCTAATGACCAGTGCCTTGTCCCTTGGAGGCCTTTCAGCTGGCAACGCACCCCGTCGGTCGTCACAAGGGGAAGCTGCTCTCCAATGGGTAGGTCCGAGTCCCTTGGAGGCCTTTCAGCTGGCCACGCACCCTGTGAAACTGCTCTTCTAATGACTAGTGCCTTGTCCGTTGGAGGCCTTTCAGCTGGCCACGCACCCTGTCGGTCGTCACAAGGGGAAGCTGCTCTTGAATGGCTAGGTCCGAGTCCCTTGGAGGCCTTTCAGCTGGCCACGCACCCTGTGAAACTGCTCTTCTAATGACTAGTGCCTTGTCCTTTGGAGGCCTTTCAGCTGGCCACGCACCCTGTCGGTCGTCACAAGGGGAAGCTGCTCTTCAATGGCTAGGTCCGAGTCCCTTGGAGGCCTTTCAGCTGGCCACGCACCCTGTGGAGCTGCTCTTCTAATGACTAGTGCCTTGTCCCTTGGAGGCCTTTCAGCTGGCCACGCACCCTGTCGGTCGTCACTTCAAATGACTAGTTCCGAGTCCCTTCGAGGCCTTTCAGCTGGCCACGCACCCTGTGAAGCTGCTCTTCAAATGACTAGTTCCGAGTCCCTTGGAGGCCTTTCAGCTGGCCACGCACCCTGTCAAGCTGCTCTTCTAATGACCAGTGCCTTGTCCCTTGGAGGCCTTTCAGCTGGCAACGCACCCCGTCGGTCGTCACAAGGGGAAGCTGCTCTCCAATGGGTAGGTCCGAGTCCCTTGGAGGCCTTTCAGCTGGCCACGCACCCTGTGAAACTGCTCTTCTAATGACTAGTGCCTTGTCCGTTGGAGGCCTTTCAGCTGGCCACGCACCCTGTCGGTCGTCACAAGGGGAAGCTGCTCTTGAATGGCTAGGTCCGAGTCCCTTGGAGGCCTTTCAGCTGGCCACGCACCCTGTGAAACTGCTCTTCTAATGACTAGTGCCTTGTCCCTTGGAGGCCTTTCAGCTGGCCACGCACCCTGTCGGTCGTCACAAGGGGAAGCTGCTCTTCAATGGCTAGGTCCGAGTCCCTTGGAGGCCTTTCAGCTGGCCACGCACCCTGTGGAGCTGCTCTTCTAATGACTAGTGCCTTGTCCCTTGGAGGCCTTTCAGCTGGCCACGCACCCTGCCAATACGTCACCTGCCCTTCCAATGGCCAGTTCCGAGTCCTTCGGAGGCCTTTCCGCTGGCCACGCACCCTGTGAAGCTGCTCTTCTAATGACTAGTGCCGAGTCCCTTGGAGGCCTTTCAGCTGGCCACGCACCCTGTCGGTCGTCACAAGGGGAAGCTGCTCTTCAATGGCTAGGTCCGAGTCCCTTGGAGGCCTATCAGCTGGCCACGCACCCTGTGGAGCTGCTCTTCTAATGACTAGTGCCTTGTCCCTCGGAGGCTTTTCAGCTGGCCACGCACCCTGTCAGTCGTCACTTCAAATGACTAGGTCCGAGTCCCTTGGAGGCCTTTCGGCTGGCCACGCACCCTGTCGGTCGTCACAAGGGGAAGCTGCTCTTCAATGGCTAGGTCCGAGTCCCTTGGAGGCCTTTCGGCTGGCCACGCACCCTGTGAAGCTGCTCTTCTAATGACTAGTGCCTTGTCCCTTGGAGGCCTTTCAGCTGGCCACGCACCCTGTCGGTCGTCACAAGGGGAAGCTGCTCTTCAATGGCTAGGTCCGAGTCCCTTGGAGGCATTTCAGCTGGCCACGCACCCTGTCGGTCGTCACTTCAAATGACTAGTTCCGAGTCCCTTCGAGGCCTTTCAGCTGGCCACGCACCCTGCCAATACGTCACCTGCCCTTCCAACGGCTAGTTCCGAGTCCCTTGGAGGCCTTTCAGCTGGCCAGGCACCCTGTGAAGCTGCTCTTCTAATGACTAGTGCCGAGTCCCTTGGAGGCCTTTCAGCTGGCCACGCACCCTGTCGGTCGTCACAAGGGGAAGCTGCTCAATGGCTAAGTCCGAGTCCCTTGGAGGCCTTTCAGCTGGCCACGCACCCTGTGAAGCTGCTCTTCAAGTGACTAGTGCCGAGTCCCTTGGAGGCCTTTCAGCTGGCCACGCACCCTGTCGGTCGTCACAAAGGGAAGCTGCTCTTCAATGGCTAGGTCCGAGTCCCTTGGAGGCCTTTCAGCTGGCCACGCACCCTGTGAAGCTGCTCTTCAAATGACTAGTGCCGAGTCCCTTGGAGGCCTTTCAGCTGGCCACGCACCCTGTCGGTCGTCACAAGGGGAAGCTGCTCTTCAATGGCTAGGTCCGAGTCCCTTCGAGGCCTTTCAGCTGGCCACGCACCCTGTGAAGCTGCTCTTCTAATGACTAGTGCCGAGTCCCTTGGAGGCCTTTCAGCTGGCCACGCACCCTGTCGATGGTCACAAGAGGAAGCTGCTCTTCGAAAGACTAGTGCAGAGTCCCTTGGAAGCCTTTCAGCTGGCCACGCACCCTGTCGGTCGTCACAAGGGGAAGCTGCTCCTCAATGGCTAGGTCAGAGTCCCTTGGAGGCCTTTCAGCTGGCCACGCAACCTGTGAAGCTGCTGTTCCGATGACTAGTGCCGCGTCCCTTGGAGGCCTTTCAGCTAGCTACGCACCCTGTCGGTCGTCACAAGGGGAAGCTGCTTTTCAACGGCTAGGTCCGAGTCCCTTGGAGGCCTTTCAGGTGGCCACGCACCCTGTGAAGCTGCTCTTCCAATGATTAGTGCCGAGTCCCTTGGAGGCCTTTCAGCTGGCCACGCAACCTGTCGGTCGTCACAAGGCTCTGCAAAACGGAAGTTGTCTACGAGGTCCCACTTAGCTGTGGTTCAGTATATGTCGGGCAGACGGGACGCTGCATTAATAAGCGTCTGCAGGAGCACAGCTTTTCTCTCACTCAACACAGCGGGATGCACCTGCCAAGGCATTGCCAGTTTTGTAAAACGGCAGGAAAAGGAACATGCATGCCGCTTTTCAAGCTGATCGAGATCATCGGCCATGCAAAAGATAGAAAGGCACGGGAAATAATCGAAGCCTTGCGTATTATACGATACGGGCCTGATAAGTGTGTCAGTGGAGCTTCGTTACACCTATACAAGAAAGAAGTTGAATTTCTTGTTTGTTATGTTGTAATACACAATGTACGGATATGTTTGATGGTGCGCATGCGCTTTGCTGTTGTGGGAAAGAGGTGTCATCGAAATAAATCAGTTGTTAGTCTGCGCTGGTCCCGTCCACTTCTTCCATCTTGTGTCCTGTATCTGGGCGTAGTTTTATGCTCTCCATGTCTTACCAACTAGCCCCCCACCATACGCTCCTACATGTGGTTTTTTTTATTTCGCGGGCTTTCTTTGCAGCATGGAAAAAATGGTACGACTTTATTTATCGCAAATATTGCAGTGGGGGGTTTCTGAAGACGCTCTCAAACTTTACAAGTGCCATTTCTTGCCTGAAGTCAATGTTGAGCAATTTAGTTAATTAATCCCAATTAACAAATTAGTTCATTACCAAGCAAAAAATTGTCTATTGTGCCCAAGGTGGCTGTCGGCCATATGCAAATGATTCCCCTCATCTGCCCGTGATATTGTATTTTTTAACCCTTGGCGAAAAATAGCTGCACAGCCGGTATATGTATATAAAAACGGGAGCAAGCATAGTATAGTATAGTTTTTAGCAAGGGTTGGGAAAGAGGCAGTTGTGGGGGGTAAAAGCCTGGCCAAGCAAGAGCCAGCTACATGCCCACCAGCTCTGCTGTGATGCAGCCTTCTGCGACTTAGTGCAAGCAGTGATAATTATTTTTAAGTTGCCCCTTGCACACTAGCAACCATCGTTTCTCAAATGATGACACTAGCTCCTAAAGAAGGTAGAAACGATAAACTTTTAGAATAACTGCCTGTTGGGCGTGTTAGTATACATTCATGATGGTGAAGCGCTAAAAGAAACGGAGACTTGCGAAGAACACAGGACGTGGCGCTACGACAAGCGCCTCGTCCTGTGTTTTTCATAAGTCTCTGTTTCTTTTAGCGCTTCACCATCATGAACGATAAACTTCACCACTGATTTTTGGCAGTTTAACTCTGTCACGATGACATTGACTAATTACGGTAAGCCAACGGCAACATACAAAATATTTGTATACATGCTGCATGGCTGGTATAGGGGCAAGTATACAATGAATGCTCACACACATTTTGTTATCATGGAGCCAGAACTAGGTGAGGCAGACTACAGAAAGCTATGCTGTTTGGTTCCAATGTGTGCTGATACATAGCACATATGAGGTGCTGTCCAGATACACAAGCTTAAGCTCGGAGAACTTGGTGCTTATAATTTACAATTCAAGTGAGAACATGTCAATGCTTCTTAATGCATGCTAAGCAGTAAAAATGGAGATATATTGTGAATTACTGGACAACAAACTGGACTGCAAGATATTCTTAACTTGTGCTAGTTAGCATGGCTTCAAGACAGAAAAACAGAGTGACAAACAGGATGCAAAAAAGAGACCAGAAATAGGCACTGGCCGACCAAGTGCCTTTATTCCACGACCACAATATGTAGGTTTTAGAAAATTAAAAAAGGACGCTAAAGACACTGCCTAAGGACAGGCATGTGTTTTTAAGGAAAACAAGACAATTTAATCCCTCAGTCACTGATATAAGCAATTTCTGTTTTGCTCAAGAAAACTATGCATCACTGTGCATTCCCAGGTGAAAATTTCCTGCTGGTTTTCTGATGGTTCCAGCAGTGATGGTTTATTAGCACATTCCCAGTGGCTATTGGGACCAGCAGGTGATGGAACCAACAGGTGATGGAACCAGTGGTTGATGGAACCAGTAGCTTGATGGAACCAGCAGCTTGATGGAACCAGCAGTTGATGGTTCCAGCGTAGTGTTGCAGGCGGTCGACCAACTTGTAACTCGCCGACATACAGCACAACTCCAAGCAAAAAGTTCTAAAGGTGCTGCTTTATCAAAACTCCATTAAGTACACGCATGACACAAAAAGTTGATCCGAAGTAATATTATATTTCATTAAAAATTTGTTATACACTTGAAATAGTTCATTGTGCCTGCAGCTTCGGTTTGCGTTCGACGCATTGAATCGTTCTGGACGAAAATCCACAGGAGACCTTGATCCCCACCACGGGTGTCTGTATTGTCGAGGGCAGCCCAGTGACGCAGGCAATCTATAACAAAATAAAAGATTTGGTTGGCCATTCAGATCACGACTGCAGATATCAATAAAAAAAAGCGCTACTTTACACACATTCGCGGGAAGCAGTTCGCGCGAGGACAAACATATATATCAAGTGAAATAACTTTTGCATCTCTACAGCGCCATTAGTTCACTCAGCTAACTATTAAGCGCCGTTTTTATGCTTGAACGTTTCACGGAGAAACATTGCTTACACCAACCGGCATGCATAACATCGCGTACACCAAGGTACAATGACACCGCGTTTAATAGAGCACAGAAACGTTCGGGATAAACATGGTTTACTTATATTTGAAATAATAATGCAACTTACCTGCAAATGGAAGATTGAGAGCTGAGAAAAGCGATGCAGTCGATCTGCACTCACGAAATCACGACACCGCATGTACAACACCAAAAACAGCTCGAATAGGCTGATATTCACTTGTCTTTCCACAGATGAAGCTGACCAAAAATAACTATTACATGTTAATGTCACGCAGGTTCCACAGGAAACTTGCTACACTAACACACTGAACACACAGACGCAAAGAACGACAAGCCACGGCAAGGGCCACAGCTGCCAGGCCGCCATGTGCTGTACTAAACTACGGCTCTAAGCCATCATGATAATTTATACGTCATACTGGACCGCTATTTTTTATGCTGTTACCTGTCAATAAAAAAATACAACTTTTTTATCTCGCAGTATTTGTATTATTAAGTAGTTAACTATTCAGCATTAGTTTGAGAAAACGTCAAGAATAGACGTACGAGACTAATGCTACTGAGATATGTCAGCGAGAATGGCGGCATATTGCAATGCTGGGCGCCGTACGAGAAGTAGCAACGATAGCATTGCGGCGTTCTTTATGGCGGCGTTAGCCTCTCTAGCGGCGTCAATAGAAGCCGAGAGCAAAGTTCACTGCAGTCGATCGTGGCAGAGAATGGTGAATGTTCAAAACAAAAAAGCTCCTTTACGCAGGGAATTAACCGCTTGCTTTGAGCTACTTGTTTGCTCAGTACGACCAAACCAAGTTGAACGGTGGTTGAACGTTTACATTAGCAAGATTTGTGTGCCAACGTGGTACTGGATCCAGTACCCCGTTTATTCCAGCTTTCGGAAGCTCGAATAAAAGGGCGGTTTTCTCTGCAATATATATTTTGATAATTAGCCATACGGGGCACTTGAGATCACGGTTGTAAAATATGCACCATGTACAGTGTGATGGTTATTCTAAATCATCTTTAATTATGACTGTTCATTTCTTTAGCGCAAAAAAATAAATACTCGGATACATGAGAGGAGACAGGACTAGCGCCCGTCGTGCTTGTATTTTTCGCGCTACGGAAATGAATGTCAGTTATCACAACCAGGCCCGTAGCCAGAAATTTCTTTCGGGGGGGGAAGGGGGGGGGGGGGGCACCTGTTGAAAACCTTGAAAACACCCTGTTTTAATTATTTTTTCTCGGTAAAACACCCCCCTCAATCCGAATTTCGGAGGGGGGGGGGGGGCAACCGGCTACGGGCCTGCTCACAACCAACTAGCCCGCACTATCACCTTGACTGATTTAATTATGAATACACGCGATGCTATATCGTAACTGGTGCATTCACTGCTGGAACCGAGTCAACCGAAAACCAGCATGTACCCTGTTGGTTCCAGCAGCATCCCAGAAGAAAACCAGTATCCTGCTGGAACCAGCACAGAAAACCAGTAAGCACCCTGCTGGGACCAGTACAGTCAATATGTTGGCTGCTGGGACCAGCAGAAAACCATTAAGCACCCTGTTGGAACCAGCGGAAGACCAGCAAGCACCCTGCTGGAACCAGTACAACCAGCAGCAAACCATCAGCAAACCTGCTGGTTCCACCAGAAACCAGCACAAACCAGCAGCTGCCAGCAGAAAACCAGCAAGAAATTTTCACCTGGGTTGCAAAGAGCTTTTTAATAGTCTCATTTATTACTGCAGTTGCTTAGCAGTGATGGTGTTCCGCTGCAAAGCTAGAGGTCACACGTTCAATTTCTGGCCTCCATATACGCATTCTGATGAGGCTGAATGCAAAGATGCTCATGTGCTGTGTATTGGCTGTACGTTGAAGAAACTATATAAAGTGGTCAAAATTATTCTGAAGACCTTCATCATGGTACGACCAGCTCATAATCACATCCTGCTTTTAGCCTGTAAAAAGCCACAATTTAAGTTTTTAGTGTCAGCTCGCTGTCAGTCGCCTTGACCAGACAAAAGAGCTCACTCTCTCTGTGACTGAATGATTGGAAGCTTTACCGTTATGCTGTAATGAACGTTCCATCTTCGTCTTTCTACCTTCATCACCGGACTCTTTCCATGCCATTGTCATGCTTGCTGCATCATTTTCGTCACATTGTCATTGCCATGCACTTGCATTATCCAATTGTCTTCATGCCGTAGTCTTAATGTTGCCATAATTATACCATATAGTCATTTCAAAATTCATCTCCTTGTAGCCATGCTGTTGTCATCATAATAACTCTTACATATTCCATCAATGTCATTCTTTGTCATTACATCATCATCCAAGTCTTCATTATGCTGTCTAGCTCATAGGTAACCTTGATGAGCAAGCGCTCTAGAAAAGGGAGCTGATACCAGAAACACCGTATATGTCGCCTGTAGTTAAAGCAATGAGTCTCGGAAGGGCCACTACAGATTTTGAATAAATGCAACTTCAGCACTACAGTGTGCTGCTACATTGCATGAACTCTAATCGCGTTATACCAACAACAGTCATCATAACATGAGCTCTGCCATGACAGCAGGATAACTAAAAAAACAAAGTTGATTTATTGCTAAGGGTATCAGTTTCTATGTGCAATATGTTACGGTAAAGAACAATATTTTCTAGTGGAATTACTTTCACTCTTCTGGGCATGTGTTATCTCATATATGTGAATGAAACATATGTAGAGTACAAAGAAACCATTTGCCTCAAGTAAACATGAAGCGAGGAAGCAAACAGAAAGCTTGCCCTTAGTAACAATAAAATCCAAAAAGACTGTACTTTATGCACTACAACCATTAACAGAACATGGATGACATACCGGGCATATGTGGGTCTGTGTGTGACCTTGTAGCTCCACTCAGATATGTGAATCCTGGCCTGTACAATTTGTCTGAACATAAATGGCACCACAAGTTATGCTCTCTGTCTTTAGTGCATTAAATTAAAAAAAAAAATTGTGAATTGGCATACAAGACCAGCATAATGATTTATATTACATGTGACAGACCAAGGGGCTGCAAGTCTGTGAAACTGTCAACTTCAGCATGCATCGGAGGCCTGCATAAAGCTTCTGAAACAAAAACATAACAGGGTATGAGAGACAGACAGACAGAGATAAGATAGCAACTGAGCAGGGTTGCCAGGTTTGGCTACTCATCTAGGCCGGTGGTGGCACAAAACGTGTCTTGGCTACTTTTTTGTTCCATTGACTGGAGCCAAATTATGAATATCTGGTGACACCACAGCCGCTGTCATTCGAGTATGTGGTGCCAAAACATGGTGACCAAGCTAGGTGTGGTACCTGCTCCCAAGATTGAATTTGGCACTTACAGTATACTAAAAAAAAGACTTTCGGATGTATGGCAGAGAAAAGTGTTGAATGGGGTTCTCAATTTTCACACTCAATGGGAACTTGAACCTAAGTTGGAAATGAACAGGACAATCGGACGCTCTCCGTATTCAACATCAGGGGCACTCTGCATACAGCGACATTAGAAACCAGATGTACTGCAAACTGCTTGTGTCATTAGTTGGAATTAGACACGGACTATGACTCAGCAATACTAATTGCTTGGATTTCGGCATCCTGCATGAAATGATCGGGAAAGTTAATTGTGGAACCATACGTAGGCTATCTCGAGATAGCGCCGCATGCTGCGCTGTGGCGGTGAACATAGCGCGCTTGCGTGATTTCAAAAGGATAGCCCGCGTGCTGCCCCAAGAACTGGTTGCATGGCTGCTCCCAAGGATGAATACGAACCTCGCAGTGAATTCCAAGATCCGGGACAACAGCTATCGGCCAAAAAAAGTGGCAGTGTCTATTGAGACAGCCAGTGCACATGGTTCCCACAAAATGAATGCTGCTACAATTTATGATTGAGTCACAGTCACTGTGATCTTTACCACACTCATGCTGTAGTAATTTTTTTTGTCACCAAAAGGCTGTTACTGCCAGTTCTTTTCAGAAAGCTCATGCTTGAACATGTAAAGAGAATGCGACTTTTGCAACAGCGTAAGACATTTCATTATGCTGAACGAAATTGTTGTTAAAGTCAACAATTAATCAATAAATCTTAAAAGTTCCGATCTTGAAGTGTTCACAGCATATTTCTTTGTATTTTCACCTAAAGGCCTTTATATTTAGCCATTTAACTAAAAGTTTTGCAATCGTCTTTACACACGTGTGGCTACTTTTGGTTACTTTTGCTGCCCGTGGCTTAAGTTGGCTACTTTTTCTAATTTTTCTGGCTACTTTCTGTCTTTTAGATCCGGCAACCCTGCAAGTAACGTCGCTGATAACCACTGATAATGCACGTCGTTCGTGACCGGTAATACGTCTTCAGGATTGAATGCCATTCCGGGCAGCGAGAGACAACTATCATTGCGGGACAAAAACATGCCCCATACAGGCTTTTGTTTTAGAGTGTAAGACAAAGAAAGGGTGTTTCAAGCGTCTTTTTCTGCCTTAACTCATCTATCTCGCGTGCTTTCCTTGTGTTATCGTCACATGCCCGATACTTCCCGGTCAGGAATGGCGTGCGGTCATAGCCTCCAGTGTGGCTCCGAAGGTACCGCTGAGTATATAGCTCCTGACACACATATGCACTGACATTTTCTCTGTGCCTGCAAAAAATCAAAATACAACAAACGAAGCACACTAGTTAATTTAAAGAAATAAAAAAATTGGGCAGCTTGCATGGTGGAATTCCCCCACTTCTTTCCCTCCTCCCCACGTTCACTTCCCTTTCCCACCCCTTTGCAATGCTAACGATACAACGCTATATATGCTTCACCCTCTACCCTCCTCCTCACCCTCACTTCTCTTTCCCATCGCCTTGCTATACTGCACTGTAGAAGGCTCAGTGCCAGTGGCGTAAATACATAAAGACCACGAGGGGGGGACACACATCTTCCAACGGCAGCCATTTTGTTTTTACAAATATGCTTTTTTTCTAGTTATACAAAATTAAATTATGCATTCACATATAATAATAATAATAATAATAATAATAATAATAATAATAATAATAATAGTACATATAATAGAACGAGCATGAGTGTCAGGGCCCGGTGACAAAAATAGCACTGGGCATCCAAGCGGCATCACATGGCAAAGTTAGTTTCTAATACCAACTCGTGGGAAGGCGCTTACATCTCTGCAGCTGCATAATTCGGGTTAAAGTGTGCAATGAAGCACTTTTTGTGCTAATGCATAAAGGTATTTCCCATTGTGCATACTGGCTAGAAGTACTTCGTTTCTGTTCATTGAAGGTGCTTTGGATTTCAGAGTTGGTTTTACGGACACTTCGTTGTCCTTGGCTGTCAAGAAATTCAAATGTGATGTTAGGAAGATAAATCTCAAGGGGGGGACACTTGCAAGGGGTGTCCCCCCCCAGCCTGAGCACAGGGGGGGCCAGGACCCCCCTGACTCCCCCCATGATTTACGCCACTGCTCAGTGCAATGACATTTGCACCTAATGACATTTACGTTTAATTACATTAGTTGGCTGCCACACGGGGAAGTCTAATGACATTAAAAGAAAATGAAATGACTTAAGCAAACGAATGCGTTTTCGCCATGTTTACGTCGCGAAAAAGTACTCTCGCTGGAGTGGGCCACGAATAAATTATATATTAAAGCGTTAATAAATCATAACAAGTATTAATCTGTTCTTATTTTCAAGGATTGCGTGATTTTTTTTCGAACTCAACTCAGTCAGTATGAAATGTTTCAATATCCTCGTTCCCAGCGACAATGTCAAGAACGGTGCCAGCCATGTTGGCCATGTGCTCGGTCATTGGCTCGTTGTTTACGGCAGCCATGACGGCAGCTGTCGGAGCTGTGTACCAATGCGCCTTCCACGAAAGGAGAAATACGCTGCGACAACGCTTCTGACCCGGTCGGCGGGAGAAATGACAGCGACTTCCTTGCACTCCGCCATGCCGGCCATATTGCACGTTGACCAAAACGTTAGTTCCTGTTTTGCCTCGACTTCGTATGTACGAGCTTTTCTAGGATACTTAAAAAAAACCGCATGTTAAACATTCAGAATCGATGCTATCCTGGTGAAAACAATATTTACAACACTCAATATACATAATACATTTTTTTTACACACGCAGCGACTTTTTTTTTTTTTTGTTCATTCCCACCTTGGCTGCATCGAGATTAGAGCTGTGCACGGGCCGAATTTTTGAGCCCGAGCCCGGCCCGGGCCCGCTGACTGCGTCGAAGGCCCGCCCGAGCCCGACGCTAGAGGGCTGCAAGCCCGCCCGGCCCGGCCCGACGTACAAAAATAAAAGCCCGGGCCCGGCCCGGTCCGGCCTGACATTGTGAAGGTTTGCTGCGGAGACAGGATGTCGTTTTCCGATAATGTGGCATTTTATTCAACATATCAAAGTGAAACATAAGCAAACGACACATGACAGTCACTACATGCAACGATTACAAGTTGTGGCGTAAAAATGAGCTGTCCAATGATTCGGGCTTCAGTGCGGCGCTCCTGCGTCACATATTTCGCCCAACTGAAGGTCCCTTCGCTGCACGCACTGGTAGCCGGAATCACCAATATTTTTTTGGGAAGCATAGCAAGCTTGGAATATTTAGACCGTTTGTTCTTCTAGAAGTTTAGTACCTCAGATGTAGGAGAGGGGATTATCCCGCGTATAGATAATCACAGAGCTTATCTTGTGTGACTTCCCCCTTTCCCCTTGCTCTAAAGTGGCTAAGGGAAAAGGGGAACCGAGAAAGGGGATGAGGGGTGGTTGCGGAGAAGGCACTACGCGGTGGAAAACAGTTCCGGCACGTCTATATCTTGGGCTTGGTTCGGGCTTTGCATCTGGCACGGCCCGCCCGAGAAAAAACAATGCAGCCCGAGCCCGGACCGCGCCCGAGATGAGAAGACGTCGGCCTGCCCAAACCCGGCCCGTGGGCCGGGCCGGGCTACTCGAAGCCCGTGCACACCTCTAATCGAGATTGCCATCATCCGAAAATGATAGATGTTCTCTGATTATATCTTGCCGTGTAGCAGCAAACGGCACCTCCCTCTCGTGTGACAGGGCTATATACTATACATGGCTAGGCAATTTGCTAGGGGCTGCTTGCACATACCCGCTTTCTGTGGCGCATATCCGCTGAGTTTGTCTACGCTACGCGCCGACATATTTTGAGCCTAAACAGCTCGCTGTTAAAACGGTCAGAATTTGAAGCCCATATCCGCTAAATGATCAAAATAATGAGAAATTATAACGGTTCTGTTGGGAGTAAAGGAAAATGGTTGATTGATCCAAATGCATGTCAAAGCTATGCCGCGTCTCGATGCCCGCGCGATGCACCGATTTCAGTGCGCAGGCTATTGACGCATTCACACAAGTTCTGACCGTCGGCAATGAATTTTATTTAACAAAATTACAGCAGAGCCACGACACCGCAGGTTCAGTTTCCTGCGCGATTTGAGGAAAGCGAATGTCCGTGAACGTGCATTCGTTTCGGCACGCAAGCGCCAAGGATATTTCTGATTAGTGTATGATCCTGTGTATATATTCCACGTAGATACTATAAAAGTGAAAGTAAATAGCATCGCCTTAATCGCACACAAACACTAATTGAAATTGAAGGCCCCGGACTTTACGTTGAAGCCGCTGGTGACGCCACCCCCCCGTGTTAAACAGAGAAGGGAGCCGAGTAAGCCCACTATCCCTCCTCTCTCATCTAAGGATATCTTCGTCTCGTGCCGAAAGGCAACTATGAAAGTCTCGTGAGCGAAGCGTGCTAGCAATATGGAGGACCCCTCCTCGTCAATAGCGACGGGGTCTCCGCGAGCGCGGCAAGGCGATCATGATGGCCACGGAGCCCTGTGCGACGAAGTGTGCGACGAAGAGGAACTCTGCTCCAAGGCGGCCGTAGACTTTCTGCGGGCCTCTAGCGGCGATCCATTCCAAGATGGCGAAGAAGACGACGCCGTGTACGGCCGCAACGGCGAGTTTCTGCTCTCCAAGAAGCCCGACGAATGGGCGCGCGGCGACGCGCTCGCGAACCTAGTGTTCGAGCTACGGGCGGGCGATGACGAGTTGTTCGGGGGAGCAGAGCGTCTGCTCTGCGTCCGCGATCTCTTCGAGAAAGAAGATGCCGCCAAGGACGACACCACTACAAAGAACTCCGAGGAGCCCGCCTCCGAAGAGCCACAGGCTGGCACCTTCTTTTCAGGTAATAAATATTTTTCAAGGTCAAGCTCTGGTTCACTACTCAGTCTCATATCTGTGATGAAGCGAGCATTTATGCTGCATTTACCTGGTAACCTTTGCGTCATCTACAGAAGCTGCCAGTTAGACACAGGTACTCAAGTGTGTGTGTGTGTGTGTCAGCCCACTTAGCGTCAGTTGATGCACCCCTTGTTTAGTACGCTGCACCGAGCTCTTACCTTATGCCGGTGTCACCAGGTGCACTGATGATCGCGATAAAGACCGATCGGGATCAAATTTTGAAAACGGCGGTTGTCTCCGTTCTGCATCTTGCGTTAAGGAGCCAATCACGATAAAGAAACTTGATCCGCGTCTGACCCGATCGCGATTAGAATTGGCCATGTGACACCGGTGCTTGCCAATTTATGCACTTCTGTGGACGCTGCCAATGAAAAAAAAAAAAAAAAAAAAAAAAAAAAAAAAAAAAAAAAAAAAAAAAAACCCAAAAAACAAAACAGGCTTTTTGCACTGTTGAAACTTGCATTGCGTGGTCTGTGCGAGTTTTTCGCTAATGGTAGCCTGCCTTTGTATGACTGGCCAACGGTTTTGAAGCTCAACTGCGGCGATTTTCCCTGATCAACAGATCTTAAGAAAATTTGCTAGGTAAGTTCTTCTTTCTCAAAATAATAGCCTTGAGCGCTGCAACGAAATCGTCAATAAACCCACTTGAATAGTACAGTTTTTTGCATAAGTCGCTTAATATTTGTACAATACATAACAAACGAGAAGCAGTCACACAGTTGAAATTGGGCCGTCCTCAAAGGCTGCATGTTATTCTCGTCAGCACCTCCCTAAATTAAATGCGACTGTGTACATGGAACCATCTGTGCATATATAACTACACACAAATTTCATGCTTTCTGATGCCATCTATGGGCACTCTGCAATGGAGAGGGTTATACCCCTGTCACACGAGAGGTTATAATGTCATTTGCACCTAATGACATTTGCGTTTAATGACATTAGTTGGCTGCCACATGGGGAAGTCTAATGTCATTAAACGAAAATGACTTCAGGAAACGAATGAGTTAGCTGAACTCATTCGAATGTGTTTTCGCCATGTTTTCGTCGCGAAAAGTACTCTCGCTGGAGGGGGGGCCACGAATAAATTATATATGAAAGCGTTAATAATCACAACAAGTATTAATCTGACCTTATTTTCAAGTATTGCGTGATTTTTTTTCCGAACAACTCAACACAGTCTGTATAAAATGTTTCAATACCCTCGTTCCCAGCGACATTGTCGAGAACGGTGCCGGCCATGTGCTCGGTGTTTACGGCAGCTGTCGGAGCTGTCAGTGTGTAGCCTGCATACCACGTTGGCTCGTAGTACCAATGCGCCTTGCACGAAAGGAGAAATACGCTGCGACAACGCTTCTGACCCGGTCAGGAGAAATTACAGCGGCTTCCTCGCACTCCGCCATGTCGGCCATATTGCACGTTGACCAAAACATTGGTTCCCGCCATGGTTCCCGCTTTACCTCGACTTCGTATGTACGAGCTTTTCTTGGATATTTAGAAAACCGCATATTAACATTTTAGAATCAATGCTATCCTGGTGAAAACAATTTTACAACACTCAATATACATAATACATTTTTTTACACACGCTGTGACTTTTTTTGTTCATTCCCACCTTCGCTGCATCGCGATTGCCATCATATGAAAATGACATTATATCTTGCCGTGTAGCAGCAAACGGCACCTAATGTCATTCGATGTGTCGAATGTCATTAGGTGCAAATGACATTAAACCCTCTCGTGTGACAGGGGTATTAGACAGCTCTCATACACTGCCTCAGCATCACCGGCATTAGCCACTAGAGATACCAAGAAAAAGATGCGTGTTTTCAAGGAAGGCTGGGTGGTGAAGCCATAATACCCTCCAGGGTGTTGTAAATATGTGTGCTCCCTTAAAAATTAACTGGCGAGTATGTGAGCCCTTGTACTTTGTGCAGTAGTCCAGGAAGGTGCTCCTTCTCACAGTAGAAAAGCCACGCATGCTCTTGTCGCGTTCGCTTCTGCACTAGGCCCAATTGTCCTGCTTCTATTTGCGAGGCTCTGTGTTCTGTTGCTTCTCTCGCATCTCGAGAACTCCGTTGGCACCAGAAGATCTGTCCAGATTATCAAAATGTCGTTGCTTGTCTCGTTTGTGGTTGTTTTGTCTACATTCTGCGCTGTCTTCACATTACCTCAAGTTAGGTGCAAAGTAAAAAAAAAAAAGAAAGCTACTTCTTTTCTGTGCGCTTGTGCGAAGGGGAGGTTAAGCAAGCCTCGGACTGTCGCCTCAAAAAAAGCGCGGCCGGTCAAACCTTGCAAGCAAATAACCAAGGCCCATGAAGGGATGCAGCACCCATTTCAGGTCCAAGGTCATGTTGCATTTCTCGGGCTTCGTTTCTTCTCTGAATACATTCACTTTGCAAACAGTGCCATAACTTGTGAGAAATGTTATACCTCTGGAATGTAATGAAACACACAGTTTCTTGCCATTGCTTTCACTGCATCTGATGTGCCTGGATGGTACCTCTGACCTTCACAGCCCCTCAGCGTCACTTGAGTTTCCTTTGCTGCTGGTGGTGTCTTCTTGTCATCCTTGGCCATTATAATGTTATTCCTTGCACCTTTCAAACAAAATCTAAGATGACAAGTGGAGCAACGTTCCTCAAAAGTGACCCATTTGACCTGCGGCTGGTTTCATTTGATGCTTGCTGACTTCTGATTGAGGGAGCCTAATGAAATCGAATTGCCAGCAAATAGTTAGCGGCCAAATTCGCTCCACATGAAGTGAGCTGAATGCCTACACTGTAGTACAGTGCGTAGAAGACACTGGAAAATATATTGGCTGAGCGATGTGCTAGGAAAAACACGACAAAGTATCTCTTGTTTTACTGAGTCATATGGGCAGTAGTTTTGTACTTGCACAAATTCCCATAAACATTGCAATGCATGATTAGGGCTGTTTGTTATGTTTACAATTTTATGCACTTATGTGTCTGATGTGATTGCATTAACACACTCTATATTTCTTCACTTAAGAGAAAGATCTTATTGATTTCCTGCTTATACACAATAACATGAAGGACAGCTGTAATGCAAAGAACTACGCTCTTCTCCACATGTGCACGTAGTCAGTAGTGTTACAATAATTTTGAGGATTTCCATGTTAAATCTACAGCTGTGCCACCTATAGGTTGTGAAAGTTGTCAACATGCACATGATGTGCACCAATGTCACAGCTTGCAATGTGGGATAGCAATCCACCATTGTGTTGGACCACTGAATGTCGGTACTCTGCCACTAAAGGTTTACTGAAAGTAGCTGAAGGCATCATGCACGCCTTTCGAATTCAGTAAAGCGAGTAATCGGCAGCCAATGGACACGAATATTTTCAGCTTTCCGTACATCACTGAAAATCAATCTAAGCACTCAGTGTTCCTGTGTGAATAATGTGGTATGTGGCTGTCGGCACCTGGCGTGGTAATGTACAACTATTTTATATGCAAACCTCAACAAGCAAGTTTGTGATGCAAATTTCTTAACAGGTTTCTTCCTGAAGAAGTCTGTGCAAACTAGATGATGTTCAAGTCCCTGCGTTTACTTCTTTAAAGTTGCTTATTAGTCGCAGAAAAACATGATTGAGGCGGGCTTCATTTTGGTACTATGCATTATACATTTTTCACATATTTGCTAGGAGACCGTCGACACTTCTTGGCAAGCATGAGAAATTTCATGCATAATACATACACCGAGAAGGTGACTCGTGAAAAAGTGGATGGATGTGGCAGACACGCCTGTTGAATGTGCGGAGAGATGTGTGCCTATGCCAATTCTGCCACACTGATGCTGAAATATTTGCTGACAAGACATTGTATTGAATGTACTCGTAAGGCATAAAATTAAAGGAATGCTTTAGCCTACCTAGTCAAGAAGTTCATGGAGCATTATGTGAGTTATGTTTTTATTATTTATTGCCTGTCTCGTGATAATAAACTCAGTTGTTAGTCAGCGCTGTGTATGTGGGCTTCTTTTAGGTTTGTCGCGTCTAGGCGCGCACACTGTTCCACGCTCAGCATCTACCAACTTGCCTGCCAACAATCAGTGTTTCATGGAGCAGTTTTGCCTACAGGCTTTTTATCCATCTTCTTAACCACTTGAGGGATTCCATTTACTTGTAGGTGATTATTCGTTCAAGAATAAGGATAACTAATGATATCATCGATGGTTGTCTCTGAAAATGCTGATACCAGCAGTTGTGTCTTATTCTGGTGTCAGCAAATACGGATCAGTCTGTCAGTGCTGCGTTTATTTGCCCATAGCATTAAATGCATCGATGTGATAAGCTGCTAGTAGTATTAGTGAGCATGAAAACTCTGCTTGCTCCAAGTTTGAAGCATTCTACATGAAACACTGGTTGGGGCACAAACAAGGCGGCTGTTGTATCAAAATGGTGAGCTGTTGGGCTAGTTGGTTTAACATTGTGTAAAGGCCACTGTCGAAGTGGTTCAGAAGTGCGTCTGCGTCTTTCCTCTCCTGTGTACTTTCTTCTGAACCACTTCAGCACTGCCCTTCGCCCAGTTGTTGTGGTTTGTTGTGTGCAAGCCTTGTTCTGCTGACTAATTACTTGAATGTTGTTATCCAGTCTGAAAATTGAATGGTCAGTATTCTGAAATTTTGAATATTTCGCTAATAGCTTCTGAATACTTTGTTCTTGACTGTAAATAATGAAAAGTGAAATGATAGGTAAATGTGAAACTTTATGCCCATAAGAGTGGAAAGGTCGCTGTGTTGTTTCCAGCCAAACAAGCACTCAAAATATGGTCGTATGAACAGTGGGCATTATTGGGTGTTGCTTATAGGGGAAGAGCTTAAATATGTGAAGGTTTGATTTCACTACATACTTTATGCACTAGTGGAACCATCCACTAGCGACATTACCTTCATTGTCATGTGAAAGAACTTAGGAAAACGACAAAGCAAAACGCTCTGGAGCTTCCAGAAATGGACGACAAGTTGGAGGAAAAGTTGGGGACTTCAGCGTTGAGTTTACTCTATCAAAATGGGCCTTTTGTGTGTGTGTGCGTGCATGCGTGTGCACACAATACATCAATATTGTGAAGTGAATCAATTTAAGCAAACTATCAGAAAATACAGAAAACCTTGCAATGCAGTAAAACCTGCAACGAATAGAACATGAGCTAAAAAAAAAGGAACTGTGAAAACTTCATTACTTCTCTTTCAATTGTGAAAAATGTGCCTGCTTGGCTTGTGTACAGTGAAAAGTGTGCTTGCGTACTGTGAAAGATAGTTTTGTCTTTGTCTATGGTTCTAAGTATTCTTTCTAGTCCTCGTTGAAAGTCCTTAAAAACCCTCCAACTGTTTTCTTTAAAGTTGCTATGAGCCCTGAGCACACTCTTCGTAGTTAGCACTTGGTCCTGTTTGATCTTTGTGTCTCGTGAGATCTTTTTGTGCCATTTCCAGCAATGAAACTGTAGCAACAAGCCTAAGCCCAGGCCACTTCTGCTTTGCTATACCAAGTTCTACATCTTCTTGCCACTACAATTCTGAAGACCTCCTCAGGAAATATTGTAGTGTTTTAGAGTCTCATGATGCTGAAAGCAAACCTGAGCAGGCTCAGATTTTCAAAATTTTAGGCCTGAAGTGCCGTTTTATAAATGTTCATTTGAAGCAGTTTGTCATGAACTATGTTCTAATAGTTTACTTTATAAATTAAAGTGCTGACAACCTGTCTGTTATTACTAATACTGGCTTAAATTAATTTTATTGTAATGAGGAATTAGTGCTTGGGGTCAGCAGTGGTAGGCAACGCTACGAGACAGAATTCAGGGTTCAGTGTTACCCTGCACTGGTGCATGTTCAAAGGTGGTTGTAAATAACCTGGTTTGTTAATCATGAACATACAGTGTTTAAAAAAGGAGGAGGCTGATTTGTGATGAAAACCTCTGTTCATATTCTGCACACAACGCATGCTTGAAAGTGTTTGCAGGTTTGCTTGCACGGCATTATTCCAAATAGTGCAACATACATTGAGAGACAGTTTCTTGTGATAAAAGCAATTTCCATGCCACTGTGATGAAGTATTCACTGACTGTGTGTTACTTGCAGTTCTATGCCACACGGGTAGGCCAAGTTCATGGCAATATTTGCGAGGGGCTGCTTGGAAAAAAGAAAGTGGTTTGATTCCTGGCTGCACTTTAAAGGGCTTGGAATGCATTAACACTGTACTCTGCTTGCGATCACACTTGAAAACTTTACACGTCAATTTGGAGCGTTATAGTTTGTTTCATTTTCCTTTGTATGTGTTTTTTTAAGTGCGGAGCACTTTAGAGAGCGGGGCTGTCGTATGCTGTCGTCGCTTGGCGTAATGCAGGCAAAACCACATATAGCATAGCCAGCTGAGCACGCTCTCGCACCAAAGAGGTCTTCTTCCTCTTGTTCTTTGAGTGCCTTGATGATGATATTAAAGGGGCCCTGCAACACTTTTTTTAAGTAGCCATGAAATGAATTCAAATTCTAAAGGAGCTTATTGCCTCATCAATTGGCCGCCGCAAAAATTTTTAGAATCCATTCAGTACGAGTGGAGTTACAAAGATTTGTCGCACGCTGCAATTGCATTCTCTCTTCTCTCGTCCCGACGAAAGCGCTGGAAGCTAAGCAGGGAGGGATGGCACGGGGGAAGAAGGTACGTCAGGCGAGCCTCTTGACCTTTAGCACTTTCCTCTTTTTTTTTTTTTCTTCGAATGCACGGCTTTTCAGTGTGATCGCGTGTGCATGCGTCGACAGGTCGCGGCTTCCCGCGGCGGCCCCAGTAACTTCCGAGCGCGCCATGCTCTAATCAGCCAATGGCGTGATACTGGGGCCTGTGGTGCAATGATTTTTGAGTATGTGGCATCATTTGTCGAGAGAAGCGAAAGCGATTTTCAGCTGACGGAGAATTTATTGTAAATTCCAGGCTGCGGGCTACGCTATAATATTTGGCTCGTGCGTTGTCATGTGCCTCGACTACCGATCGGCAGCGTTTTCTGACCATGCTCAAAAAGTGTTGCAGGGCCCCTTTAAGTGCAGACATTACTGCTGTGGCTTGGGAAAAACGACAACACAAACCGCATATAAAAGTTTAAAGAGGAAGCAAGTGAGAAATAGAAAGAGAGAGAAGGAAAGGGAAAAAAATAGGAAGAAAAACAAATAAATTGAAATAAAGAGAAAAAAACTAGAAAAACTGGAAAGAACAAGAAAGAGAAGAGGAAAGAAAGGAAACCGAAGAGAAACAAAGAAGGCTGCCCAGCTCCGCACTTCCTTCAGGCCACCACTAGAGCAAAGCTGCCTTAATTATTTTTATTTAGACCCTGAATCTGGTCATTGAATTCATACATAGAACTGTAGTTAGTACATTTATATAAATGAAAGAAATTCTTTGGTCTTTGCTTGGAAGAGGAACTGAACAGAAAGAGGTGGTTATTATTTCCCATCCTTTATGTGGCAAATCGTCGGGAAGCTCTGCATGCCACATCTGGGAGGCAATGCTGCCAGTGTACTGTTGTACTGCAGGTGCGTCAACGGTTCTCCGGCTGGGAAACCAGGCCCCCCAGTGCCCCTCGGCGGCGCTTCCCTTGCACCCTGGAGGGCTGTGATCGGGTCTTTGAGAGGGGCCGCCAACTGCGGGTGCACCTCCTCAGCCATGCTGCCTGCAGGCCCTTCAAGGTGAGCACTTTTAAGACTGATCCCTGACGTTTGAAGCAAACCATGCCTTTTTTCAGGTTTTGTTTATGTACATAAGCATTTCTATTTTAAAGGGACCGACAACTGCCCAGGACATGAACTGAGATTACTCCACTGATGGAAAGATTGTGCGTCACACTGACTCAAACCAACCCTGTTTTTTTCGCGAGAGTTGGATTTATATTTTTATTTCTTCATCGAAAGACGCGAAAAATGACCTTTGGCACTCTGGTGGCAAATACATGAACGAATCGATGTACCCTGTCACGTGACCGTTGATTGCTGTAGACGGTTGAGGATCTTTTTGTTGGTACTGAAATATTGTTTGTTTCTTTATATTAAAAGATATTACTCCATAAAAATGTATACATAGGCCTGCGTTAGTAGTATGCATTAAAGCGGCGCTGCCTTCGCGTGACGTAATGATACCATGCTCGTCAGCGCGTCTTGAGCAACTTTTCAGCGTGCTCATGCAACCGTGCACGCAGTTTGCAGGTCGGTAAAATTTTTGAGCGACATAATTATGCTACCTACACTTCGTCTCAGAAATGACGTGCACTGCTACTCGGCGCGGCTGTGCATATGCGCAGTGACGTTTTCGGTGACTTGGCTTGGCTCGTGCATCGAGAGAGTAATGACGCCAGGACAAGCCACCCATGACACAGGCGCAGGCAACCTTGGGCGCAGGCGCACACAACGCGGTACAAATACAGGGAAGGTGTATAATGCCACATCATCTCATTGTAGCAACTTATTTTCAAAAATAGTTGAAAAGCTCAAAATAAAGTTGGTTAAGCATAGTTACGGGAACACCTGCGAAAGCATGACGACGACAGCTTTCACACATCGCGAGAAGGGCTGGCGGCATCGCTATCAATTCTCAGCGTTGCTGGAGGAAAGGTACATGTGTGTTTAGAGCCTTTTAGATCGAAAAATACTGCTTGTAAAATAACTACGTGCTTTTGGGACTAACTACTGCAGCTACAAACACTACGAAGGGTGAGCTTTCTGTTGCACCGTAAAAAAATGGGTCGAGAAAAATCAGTTGTCGGTCCCTTTAAACTTGAAGAAGTCAGAGAAAAAAAGATATAGTGAAGAGCGGCACCTATATATTTTTCTAACATAAGTAAAAAGTTTCCAATCTGTAGACAATGCTCCTTGTGAACATTAGAGGCAAATATTGTTGCTACATTTACTGGGGTGACCGATTGAAACGTGACAATTTAGGGCTAAGTAGTGGATATGCTTTTGTTTTTCATCGTCTTCAGTTTGTTTCAAATCAGCATATTTTCAACTTAAACACTTATACGTCAGGGCCGCAAAAATCTGTGCCGAGACTGATTCCGCAAGGAATTCGTCTCGGCATGGATTCCACAAGAAACTATCCTGCAAAACACAAGTAGCAATTTTTCTTTACTGCCTACTCTCAAATCTTGACATTGACAGACAAACTGAGGTAACTTCCTTTGACTTTGCGATAGCAGTTGACAAAGTAGCTCATCTTTCTAAAACTTTCATGGTTAAATCTACAATTCCCTACTCATCGCGTGCAGTCAGTGTATGTCAGTAATAATACATCTGAGCCTCCTACCGTAACCTTAGGCATCCCTCAGGGCTGGGTATTAGGCCCCCTCCTATTTCTAATGTGCATAACGATCTGCCATTTTACGTGTCGTGCAAAATCTCCATGGTTGCTGGTGATTGGGTCATTTTTCCCTCAGTTACCTACAACAATGACCAAATTGCTCTTAGAAAGACGTAAACAAGTTCAAAATTGGCAGCGTTGGTTAATGGTTAGTTGAGTGTAAAACAATGTTGCTTTCTTGCTGTTTTAACCCCTTGGTATTCTATTACAACATTACTAAACAGCAAATTGAGACTGTTACCAATTATAAGTACTTACGTGTTATAGGCTCAAATGATCTTAGTAGCTGTAGCAGGTTTGCGTGTGGCTAACATGATTTCATCAGTAACAAATCACTTGGCTTCTCACGACGTCAATTAAAAATGTTCCACAGCATGTGACACTATTAGACTAGAAGGCATTGTAGACAATACAACAGTACAAGGACACATGAGAATACAACCCAAACTAGAATATGCATCAGCCATTTGGAACCATTGCCAGATTTTTCTCATAAACAACTTTGAGGCCTTTCAGAATCATGCCATCTGGTTCATTCACTCAGCTTTCTCATACGATATCAGCCTAAATTGTTTGAAAGCAGAATTTGGCATACAAATCCTTTCTCATCACTGTTCAGTTGCCAGCTTATTACTATATTTCATAAATTTTACCTCAGCGTTTTTAATAGTGCACCAGATATCTTGCCACCATCGCGCATATTCCATTACATAGGGCATTCCTTAAACGTAGCTCCTCCTTCTGCCCATACCATCACCTTTACACTTATTCTTTCCTGGAACAGCCAAAAACTGCACTAAACTTGCGTACAACATCACTTCTACGTCGAGCTCATCTGCCTTCATGGAAGCAATCACCTCTCAATTTGCCTTATAACAACATTCATCATTTGACATTCTTTATACCCCGCCCCTTATTTTACCCCTTGGTAGGGTCTTTAAGGAAATGAAGTTAAGGTGTATGTGCTGATGAGGAATGTTGTCTTCTACGATGATTATGTTTTTGTGTTTGATGTGGCTTGATCTTGACGAGCATGGCCAGACCTTTCTTTAGTGACTTGAGTGGTCTTGTGCAGTGTGCTGTAGACGGCTGTGACTGGGCCTTTGCCACAGAGTACAAGCTGAAGCGCCACCTGGAGACTCATGAAGGCAAGAAGGATTTCATGGTGAGCTTCTTCACAATGATACAAATAGAACCACTTATGGTTGAGCTACATGGGAGTCTCTCTTCAGGCTGTGAGAGTTCTGCCAGCCATTATTGAAGTTAGTGCCACGACCAAGTCAAAAAACATTTATGGAGGTCATTGGGAAATGTGAGAGGTGGCACAATGGTTGCCAACTTGCGTATGCTTTTACTAGATAGCCTGATAGTTGTTCTATCTGTTCGTGCTTTCAGCATTTGTTTTAAAAAATGACTGCATAAAAAAAAAATATTGATTATGCTGTCAATTGCCTTTTCTGAAGTAAAAAATATATATGAGGCGGTGAACTTGGACTCATGTTACAACAAAATTTTGGGATGTCAAGTTGCATTCCTCCCCATCTTCTGCATCTTGTCTGTAGCATGTTGAAGAAACACTATGGATAGAGGCAGTAGCTTTCTGCGATTCTACGTAAAGTTGCAGAAGTAAAATTTTTTCGGAGAAATGCAGAATAACACTAGGGGTGTGTGAATATTAAAGTTCAAATTTGAATTCAGCAATACCTGATTGCAGAATCACAAAAAGCGAGAACCTCTAGTCATCGTCAAGCCAGCCCTCTTCAAGAACTTTGATGCCAAGGCCCTGCTGGCTTTGGAGTGCATCCGGGGTATTTCCACTTTTTGGGCCCGCGGAAACCGTGGTGCTAGGCATCACACATGAAAATTGGTCATGCTATAGCCACCACTGCGTAACTGCCTGTTCAGGAACTCAGAACTTGCATCCCACCACGTAGTTGTTAGTTTATTGGCATGAAAAATAACAGTCCTCTGTGCGAAAATTCAACACGCTACCTAGAAGGAGGCCTATAGAAACACCGGTTATGAAGTTTTTACATCGAACAAAAAAGAGTTTGTAATTAAAAAACTTTTGAAGCTGAAAGTGTTTAGCAAGTAAACTTTTACATGTAGCCCGATGTCTGCTTGCTCCTTCCACAAAATTTTGCAGATTCCTTCATTTGGATTTTAGTATTTCAAATTTTGCCACTGCATATAGTTGGGTGCTCCAACTATGAAGGATCTGTGCAGAAATGTCGATACTGAAAATGACAGGTGCAGAGAACTTAGCGCTGTGTCAGTGTTTTGTGCTGAAGATGTTGGCAGCTTCTGAGCTTTGCTGAAAACATTGCTCGGCATTGAAGGTGGAAAGCCTCATTGCAATCATTAGCGCCAGGTGTCCAGGAGGTGTTTTGGTGTTGTGTGCAGTGTGATGTGGAAGGCTGCGGACAGCACTTCACGACGGTGTACAACCTGAAGGCCCACATGAAACTACATGGCCGGCCCACGTTTGGATGCCTCTCACCTGGCTGCTCTCAGGTGTTTGGCACTCGACGCAAGATGGAGCTGCATCTGCGCGAGCACCAAGAGCTGGCTGCACCTTACAGGTGCGCTTTGTTTTTACTATATATTGTGTGGCAGTGGAAAAGCATGCCTGCTTGGGAACTAGTTCTGTAAACAAAGCAGAAGCTACAGGTAGCACAAGCGTGTTTATTTATTTACTTACATATGCTACAGCACTGTTTAGGGCTATAACAGCAATGGGAACATTGTATGATGCTAGTTAGACAACAAACAAAAAAATGCAAGAAAATACTACTAATGGTGAAAAAAATACACACACAAGAGAACAGTAATAAAAATGAAGTAGTGCACAGTCACGCTTAATATGAGTTGCAACACGCTGGCTGTGGTTAAAGTGACCCCAAGCCTGAACCACGGCTGCTGGATCAAAGCGCACGAGGTGCAGCCTGCTGCGTGCGCCGAAAGCAGCGGGAGAGGCCTAGTTCCTTTTACTGCCGCCGCAGCGCCACCGGTCAATGACAGTTTGCGCTGGGGAAGCGGTGCGTGTCTGGCGCTCGCGGGCTCATTGTGTTTGCTTCGCAGCGCTGCAAGCGGACTCGCCGAGTTTGGTGTCCATTCAGCTAGTGCATTCTTTTATGCCACAACAGGACCTTTTCTCCGATGCAAATGGTTTCCCTTTTACACGGGGATACGGAACTGTTTTGACTGCGGATGCCCGTCTCGTCGACAGCCCATATTGACCACATGTTTTAAAAAAAATCCACGCAACTCCGCGAAGTGAATCATGATGAGTGGGCAAAGCTCTGAATATCGCATTGGTGAGTAACCGTACGTTACCCGACCATTGCCCCATATAATATAAATTGAGTGACGTAAAGTGTATATAGAAATGTAAATTTATGTCGTCTTGCAGTCGTCTTAGGCAATTCAAGGAGGATTTAGAAAATTGCTGGAGTGGAGTATATGCCTCGAAAGTGAATCTAAGAACCCGCCATTGTGCTGGTAACAAGATAACATTTTAATATGGGTAATTTGTTGGGACATATAATGCTGGACGTGTGCCTTTGTGTCACAGGTTTCCTTGAGAAGCCTCAGCATCTAGGCACATTTTAGTAGAGATCAACTCGTCAATACTCCTCTGGATAGTTTATTTTCGCCGGGAACAGCGATCTCTTACCTTATAATTATCCGATGTCTACGTTGAAGTCTATTGTAACACCTTTTTTTTTTGTTTTGTTTTGTTTCTCACATAAGTTTCGACTGTAGCAAGGGTTCTATACCGTGACCGCAACGGAAGACAAGGCTAGGTCCTAAGTAGCTTCGCCCCTAAAAGTACAGTCGCCGACCGTTTATTCGGACGCCGATAATTCGGACACCCTCGCGGCACCGCCACTCGTCCCATTGAAGTAATGTAAACTCACGACCGAAAATTCGGGCGCCCCACGGCGCGCCGTTCGATATTTCGGACTCCGGCTGGCTGATTGAGAGCGGCGTCGAACTCCATGACCAGCTGTCCGCGATGTTTACACACGTGAACACGTGTTTACAATATCTTCGCTAGGTTGCCAGCACTGAAAGGTTGCACTGTGTATGGCTGGACATCATGCCAGTGTAAAAGTGCAGAAATTACAAATGCCGATCTCGAAGGCGACTCGTTTTGGCGACTCGTAATGGGCGTTTTCGACTTCAGCCAGCCGAGTATCCATTGAATAGATACCACATCCAAACAGCAAGCCAAGCCAAGCCACGCTCGAAGTCTGCTTGGATGTTCAAAATGGCTGCGCGTACGAAACGGACCAAGGAAGGACGGAATTACGAACTAGCCTGATGTCGTTCCCTTTTGGCATTTGAAAGTTTGCTTGTCAGTTGTTTTGTGGCTAGGGCTAATCTACTGAAATGGCTACGACAGCTACGACGCCACCCATTCCATCCGCGTGGTCGGTACTAACGAAGAAACGCGGCAACCACAAGACATTGGGGATGGCGAAAAAGGCCACAATGGGCCTTTTCCGGGTTCGAACAGCCCCTCCAGTGGAGATCGCCGAAATCGAAACTGGTGGCCCTTGACCTCCGAAATTGTCCGCCGCGAGCCGGTAGGCCGTCTCGGAGGCCTGTATTCGCGCCTTTCTTTGGGGGAAGCATTTGCAAGTTTGCGACATCAGATGTCACTTGGTCTGCAGCTGTCGTCGTGGTTCGGCCACCAAAAATCATGGCGCGTGCCTCGTCGACGCTGGTGCGCATGCGCAGACTACCTACCCGGAAAAGGCCCATTATTCGCCAATTCGAAGGCGGCCGACCTCAATACGATGTTATTTGGGAGCTTTCGCCCAGTTGGGCGATGATGAGATCGTCTGTCGGGTCCCCGAATCAGCGTAGGTGAACAGCGACTCCGATGACGCGCAGGCCATCGCAGCGATACAACCTGCGGTTATGGCCAAACACCAGCTGAAATACAGCCCGACTCGGTCTTCTGTGATTGTGCTTGTGTGCAGACGTGCATTGACAAGCTTTTCCGGCTGCTGGGCCAATAAAGGTGCTTTTTTCTGGTGCATCCTTTTATTCGGACTCTCGATTATTCGGACTTTTCGGCGGTTCCCGCCGAGTCCGAATAAACGGTCGGCGACTGTATAAAGCTGTAATGAAAAAGCCTCTCCCGTCTTTGCGTCACAATAATAGTATCTGGGGTTTTACGTCCCAAAACCATGATGTGATTATGAGGGACGCCGTAGTGGAGGGCTCCGGAAATTTTGACCATCTGGTCTTCTTTAACATGCACAGACTTCACACAGTACACGGGCATCTAGCATTTAGCCTCCATCGAAATGCAACCGCCGCGGCCGGGATAGAGCCCTCGACCTTCGGATCAGTAGCCGAGCACCGTAACAGCTACACCACCACCGCGGACTCCTTGCGTCACAGGATTAATGCATGTGTTTTATTAAGTACTTTTACAAATGTCCTAAACGTGCTATTGCGGGCTTTTGGGCTATTTGAATATTGCACGGTGTTTTCAGGAATCTGAATTGCAAAACTGTTTTGGTACTACAGTAAAACCTCGTTAACCCGGACCTCACGGGACCGGAGAAAATGTCCGAGTTAACCGAATTCCGGATTATCGAATAAACCATGAAAACAAAAGGAAAATGTACTCTGCCCAGACAAACCTTTATTTCATGAAAAACTGCGTTATTTTTGTCCGCCTCGTCGTCAGAATTTGTGCTAGAATGATCTTCTTCAACCCCATCAGGTGGTGGTGCGCACGCTCACTGTCGCTGGCAGCTGTGGCCGCTTCACTCCGGTGACGGTCGCCATCATTGTGAAGCGCGACGGCGGTGGCAACGCGCACAGGCACAGCCGGAGAACGTAACGTGCACGAGCTCGCATGCTACGTGCGAAGTCACAACACAAAGAAACCCAGTAAACCGCGGTAAACTGTCCTGTCGTCCGTGCGTGCCACCTTTTAATAGACAATGGATGCGCCGGCGGCCCAAGCGCTTCCGCCGTGTGGTGACTAGCGCCACCTAGCCTCTTCCCCCCTCATGCACTATCATCATTATCATATTCTGCTGCAGTTGTTCGTTCGGTTTCGGTTTCTCCAAAACTGCTTTTCCGCCGTCGGTTACGGCAAGTAGGGCTTGCGCCTCCAACTCGCCGAGATCGCGCGATTCTAAGCATGAAGTACCGATTGCGCTCTCCGGAGTTGTCCGAGTTAACCGGTGCGCGGCTAAATTCCTCCGAATTAATGAGCATCTGACACCATTGAATTATACACAGTTTTGCCGGGACCGCGCTGCGAGTCCGAGTTAACCGAATTTCCGAGTTAACGAGATCCAAATAAACGAGGTTTTACTGTATTTGAATATTGCTCAACGTGAATGCAAAAAAAAAAAAATGAAAATACAAGGTTCTGTGTGTAAAATTAATGATATCTTTATCAAGCAAAAATCTCGACTCGGTGGACCACCGGTATGCATGTGTTTTCTAACTCAGCAGAATAATTTCACATTGCAAAATAAATAAAACATTGCATTTGGTGACATGCTGTGATGTCCTCAAAGGCGCAGCACCTTTCTGGAGAGGAGCTTGTGTGCCAGCCTAACGAGAGGAGCTTGTGTGCCAGCCTAACGATAGGAGCTTGTGTGCCAGCCTAACGAGACACTGCACAGTTGCGTTAGCATTCCCTGTCCAGTTGGCTAGCAGTAGTCGAAGCAGCCGTTTCAGAAAAACATCACTGATGTGGTTCGTGTGCTGAGTGTTGCCCTAACCACACCGTAGTGCAAGGCACGTTACAGAATATGGGAGCACGGCTGAGTGAAGAAGTTTACCCAGATTTCCACTTCTCCGGACTTCAATGTGCTTCATCACTTCACTCACAAATCGGGATTTTTCTTTGCATTCGTCATGCACAGTAGAACGGAGCAGTTCTTCGCCATGCTGGCGCTGTAACTACACCGATTACCTACGTTTCAGCTTGTAGGAGGCACAACACATCGGATTCAATACGGCTATCATTGTTACAAGCCCGTAACCTCACTCCGCTGCTCAAAAAGAAAAGAAAAGAAAAATAGGCACGCGGTTATCGTTGTTACAAGCCCGTAACCTCACTCCGCGTTGTAAAAACAAAAAGAAAGGCGCGCTTCCAACAGCGCGCCTCGTCGTAAGGTCCCTCACTACTAGCGCCCCCTTGAAAGTTGCGGCCGGAACCGTCAACAACGCTCTCCCTCGCTCGCCAACGCTCGGCGGCTCCATGCAACAGGCCGCACCGTGTGCGCTTTGATCCAGCGGCCGTGCCTGAACAATGTAACCGACAAACGTTAAATTGGTTCAGAAAGTATCACTGATGGAAAGAGTTGAATTCACCAATTCTTTTCTATGTAGGTGCCACTTTGCAGTGTAGGCGCCATTTTGAGTGAAGACAGCGTGTTGCAACTCCTATTGAACATGACTGTACATGCCTATAAGATGTTCTTCAATTGCAACTATGAAATCTTTTCGTGAGTGGTAAGGAGTGAATGTTACCAGGGAGGGACTTCCAAAGCTATATCCCTTTCCGACCCGAATTTTTTCCAGGGTAGAACAAAATTTTTTAATGTTCTTTTCTAGCGAAGAGGCCATTGAAAAGCATGCAAAAAAATAAAGGAGACTGCAAGTACAATGGTTTTCTCAGGAGAACCATGTCCAGTATACTGGACACTAGGATTAATTTGTTGCACATATGGGTACACACATTCTGCTATCTTCCTCGAAAGAGTGTTGCTTTTGGCCCTGTGAGAAGGTCAATGTCTAAAACACAAAAATGGTTCGTTTTGACCCAAGAATAAGTTTCTCATGGTTAGCTGTCACACATAGCGTTCAGCACCACGAAGGGGAAAAAAAATCCCGCTAAAGGGAACAATGTGTGGATGCGAAGCAGCGGGGAGATGGCTGGCTTGAGCAGGAGAAACGTCGCCGCTCCCGACGCGGCAGCGGCCCCGGGCTAGAGCACTGCACGGGCCCGGGCTGGCCTGAAAGCCCGGGCCCGACCCGGCCCGTGGGCCAGGCCGGGTAATTGATTGTTGGATCGGGCCCGGGCCCGTGAGCTTCGGGCTCAGGTTGGGCTCGGGCCCGAGTCAGGCCCGGGTCTCATACATATCGGTATAATGGCTATGTACGCTGTATGGATTTGTTGTTTTGTGGGGTTTAACATCCCCAAGCAACCCAGGCTATGTAAAATGCCGTAGTTGAGGGCTCCGGGTAATTTAGACTACCTGGAGTGCATTAGCATGCACTGAAATTGCACAGTACTAGATGTCTAGCATTTTGCTTCATTCTTATGCTACATGTATAATTTCAAAAAACGCTCAATTTAAGTTTCCACCATTATATAGTGAGTGAAAGTCGCACTTGGGTACCGTGTAACGAAATGTTTGCCAGAAAGTACTGCTGCACGAGCAGCGATACACTGCCTAGATTAGTGCATATAAGATGTGCGCGTTTGTATCGAGAGAAACATTTCAAGTATGCAGCTACGCTCGCAAGCCCACAGCGCTTGTTTCCGCCTGCGCGACTCCGTAGACTTGTCAACGCGACTCGTGAGTCATTAATATCTCAGGAGCTGTTTTTCGTGCAGTTTAAGTGCAAGATGTGGAGTGACCCTTATCACAGGCACGCCAATCGATGCAAATGTTGCCGATTTTTTGTACTAGCAAGGCAGTTGCAAATATTTAGTATTTAGCAGTTAGCAAATAATATTTGACATTTAACTCGAATGCCCATCGTATAGAGCATATTTTTGCTTATTTTTACGGCCACCTTTGTCTTTGTCATATTTCGTCAGTAATTCATAAGTGTCCTCATTTGTTGAAGCGCAAGTGTTCTCATGGCACTCAATAACGTGGAAGCGCTCCCGCTGCGAAAGTGAGTAAGAACTCTAAGAAAGGTGATCATTATGATGATGATTTGCTGCTGTACCCTTTGTAGCAGGGGGGATCACTCTAAGAAATAATCGAGTAAAAAGGGTGTCTTTTTGCTACACAACTATAATCGTCATCTACCCCGCGTACTTTCCTGGCGTTATCAGCGCCGTCCCAGCACTTCCCGGTCACGAACGCCGCGCGCGTTATCAGTGTGACATAGCATTCTTGATAGGAATGTGCCGAGGGCCGGGTTTTCAAGAGAGGAAACGTGAGCAAGCCAGATGACGATTATTGTTGTGTAGCAGAAATACTCCCCAAATACTCGACTTTTATTGCGATAGCAATTATATGGACACTCGCGGCTGGTTTTCGCCGTCGGCGTCATTTGCCGTATATGTATATGTATATATATAACCGGGCCCGCCCGTCGTTCGTGAGCGTGAAAAGACGCGAGGGGGGGGGGGGGGGCCTCGAGCGACCTTCGATTTTACGAGCGGGGGGCGCGCGCGTTATCTCCCCTTCTCGGCGGCCGACAACGGGCAGGGGGGGGGGGCGACGTTCGATTTTACGAGCGCGGGCGCGCGCGTTGTCTCCCCCTTCTCGGCGGCCGACGGCGGGGGGCCGGTGTACCCTTCTACGTGCTGCGCTCTCAACGCGAAGAGAATTCTCTTAAACAAGCGTTTTCTAGAGTTGCGTGAGATCGGATCCAAAAAGAGTTAGCTGCCAGCCTCACTTCGTATAACATTACAATTTTTTGCTATCGCATTCATTGCTTCACCCTTGCGGTGAAACTGTGACTTTTTTTCTTAGAGTGATGTATTTGCAAGGGTGTATTGGCACCCTTTACCGCACAAATATCTAACGGCTCCAGCGACACCCCCTATTGAGGAATTTTGAAGCCTACTGAAGCAATAGAATATGCCTGATACACGTGAAATGCCCTTCCACATGGGCGCTAGCCCTGTTGATAGTTGCTTCTTCTTTACCTTCCACCTTTTCCTCGCCAACATAGTCGCCGCTTTTTCCTTTCTGCCACACATCTCATTCTCCTCCATTGTCGCTGCCCCAAACTGCAATCCTGCAACATCAACCGCGAGCCACAGACAGCCAGACTTCGCTCCCATGTTCGCACTGAGCCCTTCGGCCTTTGGCGACTGTAGGCAACCCACTTTCCCGTTTCTGGTCCCTGCGGGGGATCGCGTTCCAGACACCCGGAACACATTGTACTACAGTGTTCTGGTTCGTATAGTGGCTGCTTCCCTATTTCATGAAAGTGACCGGACGCGAGACGCCGGACGCGGGAGGGACGGACACAGCCCCGAGCATAAGATGCTTCGCATCTAAAACCGCGCCTAGCGTCCAGAAGTCAACCTCATCAGACGACGCTCCGTCCTCGTGCTCCATGCTCTTGTTGGATTCCCAGCATGCCCCAGTTTCATTTTCTGTGGCTGGGCTTCAAGATTGTCATGTGACACTGCCTCTTTTTTTATTTTTTCCGCTCCATGTTTAGCATGATGTGCGTCAATTGCATCCTGGTGTCCAGTATACTGGACATAAATACATTCTCGCATTGCCAGCAAACTTCTGATTACAAACGCTACCTTTTTGCAACAATGTATCAAGCAGACATAGGACAGCATGCACGATTTAAATTATTTGAATTGTGCGAAGAGAGCTCCTAAAATAATTTCGTATACTTGACCACATCGTGCGCGCGCATTTCCGCATGGATGACGCCACTACTCTGAGGCCCATCAGAAAATGGGGCTGAAGGAGGACCTACATTTAAAAACATGTTGCTGGACTCTTACAGAAGCTGCCAAAGTGGTTTCGGTTGAGATTGTAGCTCTGCTTGCTTTTCTGCACCACTTTTTCGTTATTCTGGTCGCTGGGTCGGAAAGGGATATTGCACGGGGAAAAAACACTATTTAAATATATCAGTACAAGCAAAGAAAGGTGTTATGTTCAAAGCGTGGGAACTGTGGATACAACTTTCGTGAGTCAGTGTGATGAGGTTAATGTCAGAAATGCTGGAGGAGGAGTTAATAATTGCATATAAAAATTTTGAAGCTTCGATTTGATATTGCGCGAACGGTGATTTAATGTTAAGTTATTGTAGGGCTAGAGTAAGTGAGAAGCTGCGGCTGTAGTTATAGAAAAGGAAATTCATAGATCTTCGTTGAATATTATCGAGCGAGTTGATTGCGCCGTGTTTGTAGGGAAACCTTACCATGGATGTATGGTCAAGAACAGGGTGAATTTGAGTTTATAAAAAAGCAGTGTACTGATAGAATGACTCCTAAATAAGCGTACTGAACATGGCAAGACAAGAGATTACAATAAAAAAGATTTTTTTTAAAGCTGCACTATTATGAGCAGTCTTAAGCCTTCTGAAGCAATTTCCATGGAATATGTTTTTGGATGTATAGTGAAATACCGGGTTTAATAAACTTCAAGGAGTCACGGCAACTTGTGTTATTCTGAAAGGTTGTTACACTGAAAATCTCTAAATTAATCATGAAAACTTGTATGTCAGTGACTAAAATGTTCTTATCACAGCACTTTTTTTTTTTAGAATATGCACATGTGATCAATGGACAATGCACATTTATTTGAAGTAGTCTGCGATGTTTTTTTTCTTGACGTATGCCACGCAAGCTGTGTAGCAGGAAGGACTTCGACCCATCCACATTCATGTGGATACATCCAATGTTTGTGCCACTATGCCCCAGGATGGGGACTGTTGCGCACAAAAAACAGAGACACAAGAAGGAACACAGATAAACAACAGTTTACATCCAGATAAATCACCAACAAGCCCAAGTTAAAACCCTCCTGAAGTTCACTTCCTCCAGAATAAGCGGAGTTTTATTACGATGTCCAACATATCTGGGAACGACACGTACTTGTTGCAATCTTCTGGTACTGCTTCAGCGTTCTTATGGCCCATGACATCGTTGTTCGTGCCACCACTGCAGGCTGTAACATTGAAAAACTGATCGCGCATGATGCTCAGTTTTTCGAACCCCTAGGCAAACTTGGCTTCCCGATTCTCGGAATGCTATGGCAGCCTCTAGAGCAGGGGTCTCAAACATGCGGCCCGCGAAGCTCTCGATCGCGGCCTGCAGCCCGCACATGACTGCCTTCTCTCCACATTATTTTTATTTTCTTATTAAGTGTGCTCGTGACCTACACAGGCATGACTGGTTTAAGGCATTGTGTACGTGAGGCATCCCATGTGTTGACGTTGTTTTGAAACATAATCATGAAACAAAATTTACATTTCAGAATCGGTGCCCAAATTTGAGTCGTTTTAGAGATGGGTATCGACATAATTTGGGAATCATGGCACCAAATCCCCTTCAGAAATGACCTGTATATGAGATATGGGACAGTTTTCTTTCAAATAGCAATGTTTGCTGGCAAATTGTTCAACCCCCCCCCCCCCCCGCTCCTACCTGCTTCACTGCCCCGGCCCTTGCGGGACTCAATTGCGCAACTGCGGCCCGCTGGCTGAAGTGAGTTTGAGACCCCTGCTCTAGAGGGTCCAAAATATTTGTGAACAACTCTGTGATCTGTGCTTTTTTGGAAGTTGTGTGCATCTCAGGCAAGTGGCTACCGTTCGACACCAATAAGTGAGGTGTGTGTCTTTTCTCTTGGTGCAGATGTCCGGAAGAGGGCTGTGGCAAGGCGTACTACTCGTCCAACACGCTGGCTTCACACTTGCGTGTTCACCAGCACCGGCCCGAGGAGCTGTGCTGCCCGTTCCCGGAGTGTGGGCGTGCATTTGGCCGTGCCTGCAAGTTACGGCTCCACTTGCGACAGCACACTGGCGAGCGACCCTATGCGTGCCCTGTGAGTGCTGCTCCTTGCATGATGCAGCCAATTGCGAAAGCTTTCCGAATGGCATCTTACCACCTAAGCCGGAATGCAGTGGTGCACAAGCAGGCTTTCTAACTTCTGGCACATATACTTGCATGCTGGAAAGTACACTGCAAAAGATGAAAGGAAGAAGGTCTTTTGCTCATTCTTTCCACAGAATAAGTTCCTCTGTAACAATTTTTTACCCTAGATGCTGTGCCTCAAACAACATCCTTTGATGCAGGGAGGGAGGGGGGGGGGAGAACATTTCCAGCATTGGATAATAATAATTGATAATAATAATTGATTTATTTCAGGCACAGAGTAAGTCTTGGATGGCAAGGCTAAAGGCAGAACGTTGTCTGCCTGACTAAGGCCTTGTCACTCCAACAGTGCGGCAGCATAGAACACAAGGGCTCCTACGAGCCTACGATAACTCATTGGAAGAGTAATTCATTGCTAGTATTTTGAATAACAGGAAATATATTTTCACCTGTATAAGTCACCCCAGGGTATAACATGCACCCCTAGTTAAAGCACAGGAAAAAAGAAAGAATCCTCCCATATTAAATGCACATTTGACAGGGTAAAGCTACATCCATGTTACAGTCGACGTCCGATTTCTCGGACGCCCGAAATTCCGGACATGCCTGATTTCCCGGATTCATCTGCGGCACCATCAAGTTCCCATAGGCAATGTATTAAAAAGTCCGAAATTTCGGACGCTTATAGCCTTTGCCGTCCGATTTTCCGGACTTTTTACCGCTAACCGCTGACTAGAAGTCGCCATCAAGGCCGCCATTTTGTTTTTCTCGTGTCCTCGAACCCCCCCATACTCGCACCATGGCCTCCGAGAGAGCGCGCCGGCACACCATCTCGGAGGCCATGCTCGCACCACCGGAACAGGTGTGGCCAGCCGCACCGCGCCGCGGCTACCGTACCCTCGAAACCGCAATTGCCACAATCCAGCACACGCCAATCCGTTGCCAGCCGTAGCTTAGCCAAACCTCACTGTGTTCATTCACGTATTGTTTGGTCAGCTCTGCGGTAGATCGTCTGCTGCTGCGCGCTATCTTCAGTGTTCACGTTTCCCGATCTTCAGCATTCGCTGTTGACAGCGATGGCACCAACTGCTCCTTCGCCTTCGTTCGCACCTTCGAAGCGCACAAATCCCCCCTTGCAACGCAAGAGACTCTCCGGAACTGTTTTCGCCACGCGGGCTTCACACTCGACGCCGAGACGGCCGTCTCGCCCAGAGTGGACAGCGTGTGTTATGAACTTCCATCCGTGGACGTTGCCTTCGACGATCTGCGCACTGCCGGTGTTTCGATTCCAGCCGGGATAACCTTTGAGGGCATCACTGATGCTGGCAAAGACCTCGAGCTCTGTGTGGAATTGACCGATGACGAAATCGTTCAAGTTACGGAGGATTCCGACGACTCTGACACCGAGAACGACAAAGCAGCACCTACACAGCCGACGAGCTTGGAGTTGACGTGAGCACTGATGACAATCATCGATGAGACAACATGACGTTAGCTGAAATTGAGGCAGACGTCATCGCGGGCAAGCGGAACGCCATGCAAAAGAAAAGAAGCGACTTTATTGTGCCGAAGTGTTGACCAATGAGGTAGCGCCGGGCACGTCGGATTTTTTTAAAAATTTTTTTTTTATAAACAGCTCTTTTTAGAGCCACCTAAACAATGCATTCACTGAATTGCAATGGGAATCCAGTACTCCAGCCGTGGCCTTCTCCGTCAAAGAAAAATACCTATAAAAAAAGTGCGTTTTCACGTGCATTCGTTTTTCTGGACTGCCCGATTTTCCGGACGTTTTCGCGGTCCCTTGAGAGTCCGGGAAATCGGACGTCAACTGTATTAGCAGAGTCCTTGAGCAACGTTCAGCTCATGAAACTCTGCCTGTTTTGTATGGGGCCAGCGCCTGCCACTAGAGGCACAACTGTGCTTGAGAGGGCATGTGAACACGAACACTGCTACTGAGGTGGTTGTGCATGGGGCAGCCTCAATATTCTAGCTTTTTGAAATTCTACAACACTCGCTTTACTTTCGCGTAGCTACTTTTACCACTAAACATGCATAAATAACTACAGGAGCACGTCTTTTGCCTTGAATTAATTACCCTAAAGGGGGAGGGGGGGGGTGGCTGCTCACAACATGCAACTCGCGGCGGTTTCGGTGCAAAAGAAACAAGAATTCAAGGTTTTACATGCCATATCCAACATATGATCACGAGGCACATCGTAGTGGGCGACTCCAGATCAATTTTTCATTACCTAAATTCTTTTTATGTGCAGTTCTCGTGGATTGAAAGGCAGCGTTGTTCGCTGGAAACCGTGAACACAAGTTTTTCTGTTAGTGGCAAATTGTGTGGCCACTTGTGGAAAAAAGGTGGCTTTTTTTCTGGAGAATGTAGTGTTACCTACTCTCAAATGCTCTGGGTGGCTGCGTCCCAATTATTCGTCGGCAAAGCTAAATGAAAAGGAAAGGTTCGCTTTGAATAATGGGCTTTTTTTAGGGCTGTGGAGTGACGGTTTGAGCCTTCCATTCACATCACGCATGCTGTGTTGTGCTTCTGTGTGTAGGCATGTGCCTGGACCTTTGCCAGCGCCAGCAAGCTGACGCGGCACATGCGCAAGCACACTGGTGATCGGCGCTACGTGTGCCCTGAACCCGGCTGCGGCAAGGCATTCATGCGGCCCGAGCACCTGCGCGGTCACTCGGTTGTCCACTCCGGTGGCCGCCCCTTTGCCTGTACGCACCCAGGTGAGCAGCAGAGTAAAATAGCCATTGCCACAGCTCAGATGGCAAGGTGAAATAAATTAGAAAAATAGTATAAGCACTTATTTAAAGCCACACTGTGGCTATTTTCTCACCATGTAAATTTAATGGCAATTTTGTGTTCTTTGAAGTCCGATAGCAGAAATTCTCAGCAAATTAAAAAGAATGCGGTAGACTCTCGGTAAACAGAAATCTCTTAAACAGAACTGCTGCTTAAACGGAAGAACTGTCTACTAATATGATTGGTTTCGTACTTGGATTCTGCAACCCTGTTCATCTCTCAGTAGACGGATGTGTTTCATTGTTTGCTTGCAATGTTGAACAACTGGCATGTTTGCAGGGTGTTCATCACGGTTTGCGGCCAAGTCTAGCCTCTATGTCCATCTCAAGAAGCACACCCAGGGAGGAAGCAGTGCTGCTGAGTCGCCTACGCAGCAGCAGCGGTTGGTGTACGGTTGCCCCGTGGGGAGCTGCTCCCGCCGCTTCTCCTCCCGCACTGCTCTGAGGCAACACATTGAGCGCTCCCACTCACTGCTCGTCATTGGTGAGCAACTTTGCTTCGTTAGGGCTGGCTGTGTGAACCTCTTTGGAAACACGGCATAGCTAAAATTGTGGTACAAGAGCATGGGCGAATATACGAGCGCTTGGGATATTCCAACGAAAATTATAGCACTTGAATTCGGTTTTATACGAAATTAAATTATTAGAAATTTCGAAGTATTTGAAGTTGCTGAATAAGCGTATATCTGACTGCATGTGTCCCCCCCTGAAAAGGTGGTCTCGCTGAAGAGTGAGTGTGCTGTGCCATGAAACCACCTTTCCAGGGGAAATCTGCACTTCTAGGAAGCCACACTTCAATCTTTTTAGATGTACATACAGTAGAACCTCGGTGATACAACTACGGCTCGTACGAATTTCGGGGTGATACAAATTTTTATGTGGTCTCGGCCAAGGCGCATTAATGGAGTACGGTTGTTGCGAATCTATTCTCACCCCGCGACATTTGATACGAACGTACGCTACCGCGCAGGTGCAAACAAGTGCTGCTTGTGCTGTCGCACAAGACAGGACAATTGCGTGGGTGTGGAAACTCAAGCTCACCGTGCCGCCAGTTTGTCAGAATAGGCCATCAGTGGTGCGGTGCAGCCTCTAAGATTGTGCGCACAAATCTTGGAGGCCTTAATGCTCCTTCGTGTGCCTTCGTGTTTACGTTACAGGTGGCGTTGGCATCGCCGTCTCTTTTTTCTTCTGTAACGCGTCGACATGGTCTGCTGTGTTCAAGGCTGTGTCATCGTACTGCGTTTACATGTGCCTGCCACGTCGATGCAAGCCATGTCCTAACAGTCAAACATCCTATGAAAACTGGACAGGGACCGAAAGAGGAAGCGGACCGATTTTTTGAAGGAGCTAGGTCTCACAACGTCAACACGCATGATTGTTGGGGACGCGCACACCTGCCAAATCTCCAATTTGCACGGGAGACTTCCAAATTTTGAGCAAACCTCCCGATTGTGCAGGCATGGCAATATATCTCCCGAAAAAACATTCCCAACGACCCCGCGATAAGATAATAATAACAATAACAACAAAGGCAGGCTAGCGGTTCTAAAATTTTCTGGCCTTCATCAATCGCGTGCAAAGTGCTCCTTAAGTCACTTTCACCACAGTATTCTGGTGTCATGCAGAAAGCGTACTAAGATTAAGAAGGGGCTACTAGCTGTCACGGGTCATGACACATCTGGTTCATTAATTACGCACGCGCCATATATTTACGAGCACAAGTATGATTGTTGACATCTAAAAAACTTCACTGGCAATCATTCAGAGCTGTTCATGACGTTGCTGTGGTCCTGAGAAACGGTAAATGAAGACGTATACCAGCTTTCTTTTGTCATTTACTAATTTTCCATATTTTCTGGTGATATGAATATTTTTAGTGACCCTGAGAGATTCGTATCACGGAGGTTTTACGCTATTAACTGCGCCTTGATTAATTATTCATTTAAGTTTAAATGCGTTATACGGGATGATATGCTCAAAATATAGCAAATAATAATATGTAATGTATTCTACCTCTTTTAACCCTACTGCTATTCAAAGTTATTTCCACTTCACTTCGAACCAAAAAAATGACATTCATGCACACCTAGTTTCCAATACTTAAAAATATTCTGCAAGTTTGTTGGGTCATGACAAAAGTGCTCATTTTTATTTATACAGTCGCCGACCGTTTATTCGGACTCGGCGGGAACCGCCGAAGAGTCCGAATAATCGAGAGTCCGAATAAAAGGATGCACCAGAAATAAAGCACCTTTATTGGCCCAGTGGCCGGAAAAGCTTGTCAATGCACGTCTGCACACAAGCACAATCACAGAAGACCGAGTCGGGCTGTATTTCAGCCAGTGATTGGCCATAACCGCAGGTTGTAGCGCTGCCACGGCCTGCGCTTCATCGGAGTCGCTGTTAACCTACGCTGATTCGGGGACCCGACAGACGATCTCATCATCGCCCAACTCGGCGAAAGCTCCCAAATAACATCGTATTGAGGTCGGCCGCCTTCGAATTGGCGAATAATTGTGGCCTCTTTCGCCATCCCTAATGCCTTGTGGTTGCCGCGTTTCTTCGTTAGTACCGACCGCGCGGATGGAATGGGTGGCGTCGTAGCTGTCGTAGCCATTTCAGTAGATTAGGCCTAGCCACAAAACAACTGACAAGCAAACTTTCAAACGCCAAAAGGGAACGACATCAGGCTAGTTCGTGCTGTAGAGCTCGTGATTCCGTCCTTCCTTGGTCCGTTCCGTATGCGCGGCCATTTTGAACGTCACACCAAGCAGACTCCGAGCGTAGCTTGGCTTGGCTTGCTGTTTGGCTGTGAATGGATCGGCTGTCTGAAGTCGAAAACGCCCATTACGAGTCGCCAAAACACATAGCCTTCGAGATCGGCATTTGTAATTTCTGCGCTTTTACACTGGCATGATGTCCTCCAGCCATACACAGTGCAACCTTTCAGTGCTGGCAACCTAGCGAAGATATTGTAAACACCTGTGTAAACATCGCGGACAGCTGGTCATGGAGTTCGACGCCGCTCTCGATCAGCCAGCCGGAGTCCGAAATATCGAACGGCGCGCCGTGGGGCGTCCGAATTTTCGGTCGTGAATTTACATTACTTCAATGGGACAAGTGACGGTGCCGCGAGGGTGTCCGAATAAACGGGCATGTCCGAATTATCGGCGTCCGAATAAACGGTCGGCGACTGTAATGTGTGATATATACTATTTGAACTACAATAGACTCTCAGTAAATCGAAATCCCTTAAATGGAACTGCTGCTTATATGGAACAAGTGCTTTTGACAAGATCAGTTTCGTTGTTGTATTCTGCCTGCTTGTTCATCTCTCAGTAAATGGAACTCCTGTTAAACGGAACATATTTTCCTGGTCTTTTCAGGTTCCGTTTAATGAGAGCCTACTATATTCGATTCGATTTTGTTCAACCAAATTACTATTCGCTTCGAATTCACTTCGGACCTAAAATTTACTATTCACCCATCCCTAGTAGTACACACTCACCATCCTGTAAGAATCCTCATGCACACCACTGCTATCAACAGTGAAATAAATGCAATGCCACAGTAAATCTTGCTTGAGGTACAGGGCCTTTTCTTTCATTTTATCAATGCAAGGGAACAAGTCTGGCTCTCTAGAACAGGGGTCGGCAACCTTTCGAGGCGGAGGGTCAAGTTGCGTGAAGGTGACACGCCGGAGGGCTGCACGGCCAATTGGGGCGGGGGGGGGGGGGGGTGTTTGCAGGCAAAGAGAAAAAAAACTTCCCCATCTCCTGCTAAAGGGAAACGTGTGGATGCGAAGCAGCGGGGAGATGGTTAGCTTGAGCGGGAGAAATGTCGCCCGTTTCGCGGCAGCGGCCTGAGCGCTCATCGCGGCACTGCACGGGAAAGAGAATGAGGTGCGCGCGCTCCGTCATTTTCACACCGCGGAACTGCCGTGGAGCCCCCCAGCGGAGTATGCAGCTGTCGCACCACCTGTCGTGCGCGCCGCTCCGTAGAGTAGAGGATTCCTAGAGGAGAGAAAGGGGGGGAGCATAGGAGAGGAGAGACAGGGGGAGGGGACGCGCATGCGCTGTGGGGGGTGTGGGACGCAGGCGCCGCTCCATAGAGTAGAGGATTCCTAGAGGAGAGAAAGGGGGGAGCGTAGGAGAGGAGAGAGAGAGAGGGGGGGGGGAGGGGACGCGCATGCGCTGTGGGGGTGCGGGACGGAGGGACGGACAAAGCCCCCGCAAGCACATGCAAGCAAGATCAAGGAATGGAGTCAACCTGGGCGACAGACACCACCAGTAGTGCGTATTATTCTTGGCTTGCGCCCACCACCTGCCTAGCCATTGCTAAGCAGCCACTCTGATGACTCTGATGACTGTGGCGGTGGTTGACAGCCTTATTGTACTACAGTGTTCTGGTTCTCATAGTGGGTGCTTCGCTACTTCATGAAAGTGACCGGACGCGGGACGCCGGACACGGGTCGCGGGACGGAGGGACGGACAAAGCCCCGAGCACAAGATGCTTCGCATCTAAAAATTCGGCGAATTATTATTGACACTAATGTAAAAAGCGGGAATAGTAATCATGTTTATTTCCAGCACATATGTTACTAGTTTACAATTTACAAACAAACCGGTTCTCGCAAAAACCCCATTTGAGGTTAAAAAATGTCATGTTGGCCTTCAGATTGACAAGGGATGGGGAGGGTTGGCGACGTCGTGCCAGGGGCCACATAATACTGCCACGCGGGCTGCAGGTTGCTTGCCCCTGCTCTAGAACAACCGTCTCCTAGCACATAGTGGCGATGCCAAAGAGCACTTAAAAAAGATTAGAGTTCAGAACAAACGGGCTGCTGACAGAGTGGACAAACACACGCATTAGCTTTTCTCGATACATGTGCGTGTGTTGCATGTGTAGTGCAATATGCTAGTGAGCGAAAAGTAGCGCTGTTTCATTACACACCATGCTGTTCATGGAAGGTTCACAAGGCACAGAAAAAAAAAAAAAAAAGGAAGAGCAATAAACATAACCTTCATATCTTGGTCACCACTCGTAATGGCACGACATCATCTTGCATGGTGGAACAGGCTTTAGCAGGTAACATGGCAACCAAAGGTGAAGTCCTCAGGTGCCCATATTGCAATCTGTCAATTCCCCAGAGAGGTTGTGGCGGCGATGGCAAGCGTTTGTCACATTTTGGCATCGAGTACCATCTAGAAAACTTCCAGAGAGCTCATTGTCTGATAAATTACTGAGGTTCTCAATAAAATGTATTTCTGTCCACCTGCAATTCTTCCCTGAGTGTGTTTGTGCTGGCAATTATTTAGTTGCACTGCAGTAGACTCTCATTAAATTGAACTTGAAGGGACTAGGAAAATGTTCCATTTAACAGGAGTTTTGTTTACCGAGAGATGAACAGGGGTACAGATTGCAAGTACCAATCATATCAGAGGTACCGTATTTACTCGAATCTAGGCCGTACTCGATTGCAGGCCGACCCCCGAAATTCGCAGGGCCAGGAAAAAGAAAAAGGTTACCTCGAATGGAGGCCGAATGAAACACCGTTCCATCGACCGTTTCATCGACAGAAAACCCAGCCTTTTTATTGTATAAGCGCACACTCCGTTGCGCACATTCTTTTCGTGCACGCTGAACTCGTGCTGCTCTTGCAGGTTTGAAGTTTTCTCCACGTGCATAACGACGCTTTAGTGGCACCGCTTGATTGGTGCCATCGCTTTAAAAGCACATGTGGCATAGGCGTTTTGCGAGCACGTGGTTAAGGCGCGACTCTTTCAGAACTCTACCAATGCGACTGCACTAAACGATCGCTGCCAACTCCGCGCTCTGCGCTCGCGCCTGTCATGCTTGCGCGCGCACTAGTGGCAGGGGTGTTGAAGTGCATGGTGATCGCTGGCGCCGTAATCACGTGACACGATTCACCCTTGCCGGTGTGAAATCCTGCCGGCTTGACAACCCTCGCTGCATGAACATAGGACTGCGAAATTTCGGAACAATGGACAGTACGAAGCAGATAGCGCGGTTCGCCTGTGTAGCCATGGGGACCACCACTTCGCCGCTGAGCGACCACACCACCGTGCAACGCTACAGCAGGATGTTGCGAAAATGAGCCTTGGACGCGCATGCAGAACCGCCTGCACACGGCAGCCTGAGATTGGCACATGGCAAGCCGTCATGCTGCTAGCGTGGCTGGGCCTATAGAGTATGTGGCGGCTGTGGTCAAACCATGGTACTTGAATCTAAGCCGACCCCCCCCCACTTTCGCACATCGTTTTTTTGAAAAAACATCGGCCTAGATTCAAGTAAATACGGTAGTTCTTCCGTTTAAGCAGCAGATCCGCTTAAAAGAGATTTTCGTTTACTGAGAGTTTACTGTACAGTCGGAATGAGCTAGCTCAACTTTCATCTCTCAGTGTGGAGCGTTTCGACAGAGTCTGCACTTGGAAACTCTTTATCTATTTTTCTACTACATGCACCTTGAAATGCCTTTACGAGTGCGCATATGCATGCATTTGCATAATGCTAGGTAATCATTGACATAACAAAATTCATAGTCCACATAAATGCGTAGCGACTGGCCGGAGCTTTCCGTTGTGGTTATACTGAGAGAATTGAATAAACTGAAATTCACGCTGATTAGTTATCTTAGCAATCTGCATAAACAGTCAACGCTGGTCATTGAGGGAATGTCAAGAGGAGTTTGTCGTTAGCCAGGTTGATGGGTTGTTGAAGAGTGTATTTAGGCGTATATGTGTGTAAGCCTAAACTGCTGTTGTGTGCAGCCGATGGGTCGTCTCAGGAGGAGGACGATGCAGCCATTGCATCAATGTCCAGCCCAAGCCGTCCATCGAGCCCTGACCTGGCCCCCCGACTGGTGCAGGAGAACCAGAGTGGCTCTGCACGCACCGATTTTGCCAGCCATCATAATCGGCGCTCATCCCACCGCAACAATCTCTTGCCTGGTGGGTTTCCCTATGCTTTCTTGCTTTCTTCAGCTATTCTCAGCCGACCGAAAGCACTTGGAGCCTGGCTTGTTTTACACTAATTGCGCCAATGCAGTCACGGACCGATTTTCCGTACCTGGTGCGAACCGCAAAATAGCCTTAAAAAATGAACGGTCTCAAAAATTTGTTAAGACACAAAAATAAAGTTTATTTGAATTAGAGCAGCCTAAAAAAATCTCTAATGATGCCCTGCTTCATTCTGCACTTGGAGGCAAGCAGATTTGATTGTATATTAGGGCTAAAGTGAGGTCAGCGCGTTGGTGATCTCTGCGACCGACAGTTGCGGGTGGCACAGGAGGTGGACCCAAGCACACAATATTTGAACCTGTACACAAAATGATGCACACAGCGTCTCGATTTGTTGGTGGGCCTTAACGACATTGCAGTGGAGGGCTGGGGTTCTTAACTTGCACTGACTTTGCACGGTACACAAGCATCCAGCATTTCACTCCCATCTAAATGCGACTGCCACGGCTGCGATCGAACTTGCGTGTTTCAGGTCAGCAGCTGAGCACCTCAACCGCTGAGCAACCGCAATGGCAGAGAACACATGACGTGTACCTCTCAAAAACATGCCTGACATACCACCAACACGACCACGTGCGGAATGACAACTGGAAAAACAAACACACAAAAAACAAACCTACCTGCAGTAATGAAGATGCTGAGGCTCACTGAAAAAGAAAAAATTGCGTCCCCTAGAGCGTTTTGCCAGCCAAGTAAGAGCAGGCATGGCCTCTGAAACCAGAAGATTGTGCGTACTCCCAATTTTGGAGGCTACACAACTGGTTACTGGAAGCCAAACTTGACCAATCCAGCTGAAAATTCAACATGGTGGTTGTCAAAATCAAGCAGTGTGGCTCAAAATGAGCGATTTAGTCCTAAAATTTGAACTTTTGGGCATAATTTGATGCGAAAAAATTGTTACAAAAGTGCATTAGAGCTATGAGAACCGTGACGGTGCATTTATGAAGTCCGAATTTTCGAAGTCCAGAAAATCTGTCGGTGACTGTAATGCCAGCAGTGCTGCTGTGATGCTAGTGAGACTGAAATTAATTGCAGTAATACCTCAGTGATACGAATCTCAAGGGGTAGCATTTAATATTTGTATCACCAAAAAACCAGCAAGAAGTGCAAGAAGCTCATATATTTATGCGGGAAGAAGTCCCAAATGTCCCTCTGGACTTTCTTCTTTGCCAGGTCGACCGGCAACGAATCCTGGAACATAAATAACTGCATGAATGTGCTTTCTCGAACACTCGCAGATGATGTGCCGCGCCTCATAATTTCCAGGGCATGCATTGTTTCAGCTGCCGACAATGGCTGCTCAATGGCACTGCAGACGTTGTCTCTGTCATCGCTGCTCGCGATTTTGGTATGTGATGTGAGTGATGCCGCCACTTGGTTCACTATTTCGTCAACTGTGCGCAGTCTGCAGAACACTCAACGCCAAGCTGCTCCCAGTCCTCTGTGTCGTCCTCCGACTCCTGCGAGGTTGTCGCTACAGACTCCACAGTGCCGCATTTGCCAAAGTTGTTTGCTGTGGTTGTGGTTGAGACACAATCCCAGGCCATGGCAATGAAGTGCAATGCATCCAAAAGGGTGATCTGCAAGTTATCGTCTTTGCGTTCGATTTTGGCTATAAGATGACACACAAAGAGGCATTTGAAGTGGTGCTTGGCATTCTGTATGATGCCGGCATCCAATGGCTGTAAATGGCTTGTTGTGTTGGCTGGTAGAAAAACTAACTTCACATTCCGGAGCGTTGCTGAGGGTGTGCGGCGCATTGGTACAGAAGCCGAAGGATGTTCCTGTTTTGGTTCGACGTCATGCACCCCAAGTACGTCAGGAACTAGAGAAACATCGCTGACGTCATGGAGGCCTTGTTGGCCTTGTAAGTGCTCAGAAGACGACCGGGACCGGCCAACTAGAAGCCAGCGAGGATCCTGATAGTGGCTGATGATGGTGAGCTTCATCTTCTCCAAACCATCGGCATTGCAGCAGAATAAGACTGTTACACGCTGCTTACTCTTCTGGCCGCCTTGACAAAATTCATCCTTAACAAAGGCTTTTTTTTGGCTGCAGATTATAAAAAAAAAAAACGGCCTTATCTGCATTGAAAAAATTGCACCTCATATCCAGCAATGAGTGACAGCAGCATACTTGAGGTCCATTTACTAACAACAGCGTCATTGACTTTTTTGCCTTCACCGCTGGCGGTTTTGTAAGCTAGACCATGTCTAGCCTTGAAACGGTGAATCCAACCACTGGAGCCCGAAAGCCGTCTACATCGAGTGACAATGCGATGTTAGAGGCTTTTTCTCGAAGAAGCTAGCCATCGACATTCACCTCAGTAGCAGTGACCTCTCTAAACCATATAAAGAGGCTCCACTTTAACATAATGTGCAGTCTTTGCCTCCTTTGCATCTGTGCTGAAATGTTGCACGTTACGCATGATTTCATCAATGTTAGAGAGAGTCGATGGCTCTAGGCCTTGCTTTTCGGCGATGTCAATTTGCTTTCATTTCGGGTCCTCATCCACCTTCTTAAAAATGTTTAGCTTCTGCTTGAACGAAAGTGCTTTTCGCTTCATTGTGGTGACCTACCCTTGCGCAAGTATCTGTTCAAGCTGACCAATTACAGTGAGGCATGACAGGTGAATGCATGAGGAGATGAGACAGCTTCTTGGGAAAGATTCTGGTAAACGACTGCAGTGGTGCTGCACCGTTGCTGCTTGCCGCAAAAATGCCAGCTGGGCCGTCTCTACTTATCAAAGGGGAGGTCTACTCTTCCCCACTTACCTTTTGCTGACCTCCCCCCGAGCTACAAACATAGAAGCGGTCCGACCGGCAGAGCCACTCTGCACAGTGTTACCACCCCCCACCCTTTTTTTTTTGGTCTCTCTCTCTCTTTGGCGCAGTGCGAAGAGAAGAGGGAGCACGTCTCGACGCAGCCACTTGCCGGCAGTCGCCAATCACTCATTCGTATCACCCATAGCATTTGCGTATGAATGTTTGGAACACTGAAATGTGGCCCATAGTATACTTGGACCCTTCGTCCGGGGCATCACAGGAATTCGTGTCACCCGAAATTCATACCATCCGTGATCGTATCACCAAGGTTTCTCTGTATGTGATTTCTACACCAAACATCACTGAATGGTAAAACCTGCTACATTTAGGCAAAACTTACAATTTGTTTCAGTATTCCACTGAAATGTAATTTTTATGGTCTTCCTAAGAAAAAAGAAACTCCTGAAGGCATACCGAGTTAATTTACTCATGATAATAAACTGATTGATTGATTGATTGACCATAGCGCCACATTGAGTGATGCGTGAGTGCTTGCTAACAGGTGCGATGATAATGCATTGCAACGTCTCTAAAGACCAGCAACTAAAAGGGCTGCAACCGAGTCCAGTTTTTCTGTATTGAGTCTAGTTTTTCATTGAGTCACTGGTCACTGGTCATATAGTACACTAGTCTTGTGATTGACCATGTTGTTTATTCGAAACATTTGTCTTGGATGTTTTCTGAGACCACTGCCACAAGGTGAAGGGTAGTGACTGGCTTGCAACTCACGAGTGTCAGCGAAACAGACTTCAACTGTGGCCCCATGGAAGTGGAGGCTGCGATGACATTGTTTGAGGACGTTGACCAAGCATGGTCTGCACCACATAACTGTCCTCTTTGTTGGTGACAGCCACACTTTTCATGCCTTGTCCGAAGCAGAAGTGTAAGGCTTCGTAAAGATCGACAAGAAAGATTGCGTCAACCATGTTCACAAACAAATGGGGACAGCTCTGCGGAACCTTCGCAGCAGGAACAAGGCTCAGGGAGAGCCTCTTGGATGACGAGGAAAACTGATGCAAAAGAAAACTACCAAATACTGTGGCTATGCCCTCAGGAGCGACCAGGCATGAAGAAGGCAGTCGAAGCTATGCATGACTTCCACTCAAAGTGCCCTGAGGGTTCTAGCTCTTGGTGCCAGTAAAACCCAGCCTTGGCCAATGGTGAGCTTCCACCTTCTGCTCAAGAGTGCCCTCCCAGCTTGTGTTGGGGCTGCTCTGTGTTTGTGAGGCCCAGCAATAAGAACCTGCTGGCGCGATGCAGTGAAGGGAAGGCACAGAACGCCCGTGAGAGCCTGCACTCCCTTTTCTGGACTCAAACCTCAAAGAATGTGAACACTTCGCTGTAAAGTGTGAACTTGAGCTGCTGCTGAGGCTGTTGCTACAACCAAGGAAGGAGTGCAACCATTAAGTTCATAGCTGCAAGTCTGGGCTATGCTGCTGGCGATTACCTTGTTCGCTGAAGCATAGAAAAGGACACTCTGCATTCGTGCAAGGCAAATGGAGCTCATCCAAGGAGCATTTACGCGAAACATGCTCCTACAATGAAAAATCATAAACAGGAAGTGTGTGCTGGAGCCGACGTTTCAACAAGTGGACTTTTCTTCAAGGCTGCAACTTGAAGAAGACAAGTCCGCTTGTCGAAACGTCGGCTCCAGCACACACCCCCTGTTTACGAATTTCTCATCGCAAGCTTCCATCTTCCCCTTCCTGCCTTATTTATGCTCTTACAAGGCGGCACAGAATGGGAGCAACTGAAGATTACAGTCCTGGACTGCTTTAAGATGCGCTCCAGTGGCACAGAGACCCGTTATATGGGGCATTTTGATGCCTGACCTCCAAGCGGTTCTTTTTAAAGACCGAGAAGATGTGAGCTGCTTGAGCCTTGTGCGACCCAGTGGTCTTTTTCTGGACCGCCCGACTTCTTGCTTTTGGTGGGGCTCAGATCTTCATCATGCTTTACACATAGGACATTTTTTTTTATGATTCCTTGGATCGAATAAGACACTGTTTGTTTTGTAAGGAAACAGATAGGGAACATCTAAATAGAATCTATTGAGGATTTCTAGAAATTTCTGCAGTGTGTGTTGAAACTTCAAATGCAGTTTTCTCAGCTTTGTGTTTTTTTGCCAACCTGGCTAGGCTTACGGAACTTTTCATTAAGTTTTTGTGGTGCAATTTTAATAAATTTTATACCATCAAACTCAGAATTGAACTGTGGAGCTATGCTACTTTTGTATTGCTAAGTTGTACATATCAGATTTTGTGAACATTAATGTGAGATAATTGTATTTCAAAATGATGGAGCATTGACGTAATTGAAAATTTTGATTCGATGATGTATCTCAATAGCAATAGAAATAGTAGCATCAGACCCATGGCTATGGCTGCGTTTTAATCAGAACCAAAATATATGGAGCGAAAGTCTCTTAACGGCCTCTAAGAAATTACCTAATGAGGCTTGACATATTTTCCTATAATGTAAGAACTAATTGAGGTATATTGAAATTGAATACGTTTTTTGAAAACAGGCTGAAGAAATACACTTGAACACACACATACCTAATTTGATTTCAGTATCTGATAATAAAAATTTCCATTTTTGGGACCAGTGTCTCCCCGTAAATTGAGGTTTCACTGTGTAATATGCCGAGGTTGGACTGTAATACTCCACGTAGTAATTGTATTCATTCATTGGCTTGTTAATTGCATAGCTCAAGTGGTGCATTATGCCCTTGTGCAGGTGCTGTTGATGTTGTCCTGACGTCATCGGCTACCACTCTCCTGCAGCAGGTGGGTACTGTTGTGTGCAAATTATGTGTGGACCACTAAGTTATGTGTTCTGCTTTGGTGTGCACATGGCTGCACTGTAATTCTGCTTTCACCAACTCCTGCATGCTTTTAGTCTTGGCTGCCAACAGTTGGAAGCGCGTTGGTGACTGGTCACTAGTGCATGAAACAGCACAAACATAAGACCTATACCCAGGGCATCATTTTCATGATAAAGCATGCTAAAGTAAACATTCAAAGCATGGTTTTGGATGAGGAGATTGACAAAATTAGTGTAGCTTGGGTTTCTTAACCCTTTGAGGGTCGTATTTTTGTTTCAATTGTTACCTAGGGTCGATTTTTTTTATTGCCGATTTAAATTATTCAGGCAAATCTTCAGAAAAAAAATTGTCATTTTTTTAGTGGTGACCATAAAGTCATAAAAATCATCTGTGTTGTGACATACGCATGGTTTATTCATCAGTAACAGCAAGATAAATTTTTAAAAATGCTTATACGACTGTTAGAAAAGTATGCATAGCAGTAAACGTCTCTGTAGTTTGCAAACATGCAAAAATAACTTTAGAAGTGGCAACAGGTGGAAACGTGGAGGTAGAAAAGTCACCTTTGATCCAGTCAGCATCATCTCGCTGCGTAAGCTTTTGAGATGTTGCTCGCTCATCAACATCAGAGTCTCAATTCGTGGGTAACTCCTCATATGACGGACTGACATCCAATGAATCATATTCTGATTCGGCTGTCGAGCGGTGATTCGGAGGAATTGTCACTAGACTGACTTGCGGCAGAGAAGCAGGTGCACACTTCCATAGCGTAAGCAAACTGCGCAGGTGAGTGCACTGAAGAAAACTGTGGTTGTGCGCGCATCCAAAAGGCAAAAACTACTAAAAAATATCTTTTGTAATAATCGTTCGTTTTATCGCCAACGAGACGGAAGCAGTTTTTGTGAGGCCCCCCAAACAGGCAATGCAACCACATCGGCGTCATTTGTGTCAATCAGTGCCTGCTTGAAAACAGGCATATGTGTACCGGCAAGCAATAAACGAGAAAGTAACAAAGTGGTCACCCTTTGAGGGTCTAAGCCAGGCAGCTGTCAGTTTTGCGAGTACAAGTGGGAACTGGCCAAAGGAGGAAGCCGAAACTAGCCGCCACACACTCGTGCGCTGCTGTAATAAAGCATAAAAAGAAACGGAAAGACATTGGCACGAGAAAAAAAATTCCATGTATTCCCGCAATGTGGCAGCACATGCCAAGCAAGAAAAATTATTGAAAAAGCTGCGCTTTTTAAACATACTTACAAGCGATTGTGTACATGTACGTCATTGACCATTTAGAAGGTGTTCGCGGAGGACGTACATGTACGTCATTGACCCTGAAAGGGTTAATGAACCTCACTAGTGTGATCCAAGTGGTGCATGTGTCATGTGCTTGCATTGAAGTAGTGTGGCACTGTCTGCAGGATGAGAGCCCTGGAGATTTGTACTCTGAGCTGTCCGTGCTGGCCGAACACACTGCCACTTCAGACATAGGAGCTACTATCCGGTTGCAGGACTTGGACTGAAACTTTGCTCAAGCCTGTCCCTTCCTCTGTATGCGTGGATTTTAATAAAGGCTCTGGCCTCGTGACCTTCGTGGGTCCTCTTATTCAGTGGACTGCTTCCTTCACTCCTTCCCTACCGTGCCCATTGGACATGTTAACCCGCTATCAATGGTTTGAAACACCGCTTTTGAGACCTGCTCTGCTAATGGACTCACTATGACATTGAGCTGAAGAACTATGATTTTGTTTGTAAAGAAGTTGCAGTTATGCAGTTAGTGTCGCTCATGAAATAATCGTGGAATAATCTACAGTGTAACACAGAGAACGGACAGAAGAGAATGTCAGTGTTTGTGCCCTTTTCCTGTCAGTTTTCTATGTTGCATTGTTGTTCCACGATGAACGTACACTAGCCTAATGTGTGAATCTGCTTCAACGTAAAATTACCTTCTATTTCATGGCAGAAATCGGAAGCAGTGTTTTTAGCAATGCATGGCGTCATACGTGCTCACTCCTTGCTTTGCAGTTTTTTTTATTATTTATTATTATTATTATTATTATTATTATTATTATTTTTTTTTTTTTTGTGAGGTAGACAAACCATACCATAAGGCGTCCTTGTTTTAGATGAAGTTAGGATGTCATGCACATACCATCTGGAGACCACCCGAGGTGGCTCTGGAAAGATTACTTCAAGGTTGAAGAAACACTTAGAACCGATGCTGAGTGGGTTAGAACTAGATTACTTTGTGCCTGAACAAATAGATTCTTGTGATTCAGTGCATCGGCTCTTGTGATGGAATCCTCAACCATATGACATATAGGTATTCCGTCTGGATGAAACGGGTACTGACATGAACATTTTCACTTGCCTTTTTCGTGCATCAGATGAAAGGTCAGGCCCTCAAGAAGCCAGAAAATGTACTATAGTAAAAGCTCATTAATTCGGATTTCACGGGCCCGGAAAAAATGTCCGAATTACCCGAATGCCGAAATATCGAAAGTATCAATAAAATAATAAAGATGTGTATTACATCGATTAATTTCCATTTCCTTGATGAATACGTAAATCTAGTACCCTTTTTGCGTAAAACCAGTGTAAACGCCTCCACTTTAGTCATTCGCGACTTCGTTGGCAATATGACCGCGGCTCAAGACGCCCCGTGTCTCAAGCGGAAATGTGCTCTGAAACCATCTCCTATTACATACCGCCACCAGACGCCTACGTGACGGTAATTTTTTTCGCAGTAAAAATCGCCGGCAACTGATCGTCCATCACAATGTAGAAAGCGAGTTTTATGCCAGCGTGCGGAGCGCGGCTGAAGCTTCGTCTGCTTCATTCCGGTCTGCTTCATCTTCAACAGCTTCCGCCATGTTTGATTTTTGTTACATTTCGCGCACATTGCCCGCCACACTCAAAACAATGCTACTGAGTGCCGCATCCGCTGTGGACGAAACTGTGGTCGCTAAAGCTGCGTGAATTAGATATTTCATTACTGGCAATCGGCACTTCTAATCAATAATTAACTAACTAGCGCACCTAGGAATAACACAATGCAGTATCGGAAAAATTCACCTTTTACTCGGTCAATCCCCTCCATTGGGTATGAGCCCTGTCTGGAGGAAAACAACAACAACAACACGATCATAACGTCCGCGCAGCTCTGAAGGCAAGCATGTGGCCTACGCCCACAATCATAGCGAAACTGCTGAATAAACCTGGCTCGCTAATGCACAATCGTGGATGACGACTATACAGAGTTCTGAAGGCACGCGGCGAAACGAAACTACTGCTTGTTGCAGCTTTGACTCCGCTATCGACGCGACCATGAAGTCCATAGGCGCGCGCACGGGGGAGGGGTGGGGCGCCCTCATTGTTACCTAACGGGGGGGGGGGGGGGGGGGGACTAAATCTGCCCCATACATTGACTTAGAAGGGAGGGGGTCGCTGTGACAAACCTTCGCCCCCCCCCCCCCCCTCCCCGCGATGGGTAACCTGCGCACGCTTATGATAGTTTCCATGCATTTCGCGTGCGCCGAGTAAAATCGCGAAAACTAAATATTTGCCGCAGCCGTTGAAGCCTTGGTCGCCAACAACGCGATTGTGGTAAGATTATAGATGGCTGGTCCCATGGCTGGTCCCACCTTTCTGAAGGCCCGCGGCCATTTCGGTTCTTCGCGAAGACTGTTTTCGCTCGTCGCGCATTCGTGGCGCTTCGTGCTTTGCGGGCTCCGAGGATCGTCCGCATTAACCGGTTTGCGGTCAAATATGACGGAATTAACGATAGTTTGATGCCATTAAACAATGCTTACCGGGGCCACAGAACAGTTCCGAATTATGCGATTTTCCGAATTAACGGGGGTCAAATTAACAAGCTTTTACTGTAGTATGCGTTAGTGCGCCCTAAAAAATAAATGGCAACATGCGAAGCATTTCTTAGCGAACCAAAGGCACTTCACCGTTTCTATCTATCTATCTGTGTCTCTCTGTCTGTCTGTCTAGGGGCCTACGTCTGGGCGCTCTTGTGGTCATCTTGTCTAATTTTAGTTTAGCGTGTGCGTTAAAGGGCCCCTAAACCACCTCCGATATTTTTCAAACATTTCAAGTAAACACGTGCATCGGGTTAAGAACGCCGTCACGATCAACGAGGCCACACGTGGCAGCGCTACGAGCCGCGGGCGCGCATCCCTTCTGTCCTGGCCCTTCCGGCCTCTGTAGTGACGTGCGTGACGTCACGAAGTTGAATCTGTGATGCGGAGCGCAAGTCATGCTGCGATTGGTCGAACAAGAACCTATGACTTCCGGTTAGTCTGCAAACAGCTGCCCGCGCTCCTTTAAAGGCCAACTCCGGCGATTTTTCGAGGTCAATGGATTCATTGCACATTTCCGTCATTTATGCCAAACTTCAAGCTTGAGAGATGCGCTGATTGTTTGCAAATGAATTGCATGCAAACGCCAACCCGGTTTTCCACAATTATTGGCAACATTGCGTGTGTGACGTGTTGATTTGCCTGTCGACGGAAGTGACGCAGCCGATGGGTTCGCTAGCTTTGGCCGCTACAGCGTATATTGTGCTGGCCACAAGGCGACGGTGTTTGGCCGGCGTTTCGCTGGTACAGTGTACTGTATCGCTGATTGGGCGCGCGATTTTCTGTTCTCTGTGGAGGAGCGTGCCATATTCCGCGCCGGCGGGACCAGCATGCCTTGCACGACTTCCGGTTGGGTTTCGGTTTCGTACACTCGGTTGGGTTTCGGTTTCGGTATTGCGCCTTTTTGCTTATTAAAAATTTTCGAATTTGCTGAGCATTTCAGCTATCGGGGGGCGTGACAAGAGTGTCTCAGGAACATGAAAGTACCATTACCCTGACACGGTAAAAAAAATCGCCTGAGTTAGCCTTTAAGGGAATAGCGTCACCGTGCCGCGAACGTTCGTTGCGACACGGTGGCGATAGCCAGTGATGCCAACCTAAGTCTACCTTTTATTCCTAGATTGGCCCCTGAAAATACCCTAGATTGCAATAAAAATCCCTAGTTTAGCTTTTTAATGTCGTTTTCAGGCTAATTCACCTTTAAAAAGTATAAAGGTAGTGCCCTCTGGCCCGATTATTCCGAATCTTATTGGAAGTAAAAAGAAACATATTGACAGCCACTGAAGGTCTTTTTTCTACATTTTCTGTGGAGTAATTGCACATAAAGTGCTTACAGATGGCGTGAGTTGCTACAGGGACAGATTTGCCGAGTTCACTTAGTCCACTCATTTAAGGCATATTTTTGAGGATCGCTCGGGTCAATGTGCACGCCTGTTTCTACTTTTCCAATCAGCGTTGCATGATTGGCGCTTGATGTACAGGGACGCTTTTCTACTGACTGATAGGCATCCTGTGCACCTTCGGTCAGCTTTACACTTTGTCCAATATTTTTGTCACTATTTTCGCGCTTATGAAAACGGCGCGATGGAATGACTGAAAACGCGCGAACTGTCTTTTCGTCTTTTCTGTCACGCCGCTTTCATAAAAAACTTGGACCATCTTCCCGAAGGGAACCCTGATGGGATGCGAAGCCGCAGCGGTGCGCACGGCGTTGACCCGGTTGAAACGGGCGTCGACGCGGGTGCTGGAAGAACGGTTTGAAGCGAAACTCGGTGTAGCGTTTACTCGAGTAAACGTTTGTTTGAAACGCAAAGACACGGGAGGCGGGTCAGAGGTGTTGCGAGCGGGCGGAGCAGCCGGCAGCTGCGGGCGCTGCCACGAGCATGCTGCGGGTGAGGGAGAGAGTGACGTCAGCGCGCACCTGCGAGGGAAGCGTGCGAGGGGAGGGTGACGTCAACGCGCAGCTGTGGCGTGACCTACTTGGCAACGCTCCAACACCTACGGCGAGGGGAACGCGTTGCGGCGCATTCGTACGGACGCACGTAACGTACGGCGTTACACACGTGAGTCAAAGAGCTGCTTCGCATCTAATAATAAATATGTACCAACTCGTCCAACTGCCAGTCCTACTTTCGCCCCTTTTCTCTCGAAGTCTGCAGGTGCAGAAGTTATTAGACATGGAGACTTTGCATGGCGAACGCACGCCGCGAGCATGAACTTGGCATTTTTCATATGCACTTCAAGACTAAGTTTCTCTTTGTTTCACAGAGCAGCAATCACACACGGCGTCATGATGATAAGCGCGTGCATGTTAACCATTTACGACGACAAGATTTGATTTCCCCCCAGCATTCAGCATATAATAACCTCGCCTTCACATCTGCCCAGCAGAACACCAAACTCTCTTAAATGAAAACCCGGAAATATTTCCATTTTTAATGGCCTTTAGTTGAAGAGTTATTACTGAGTAACACCTGTCATTACGCTGCGCAATGTATCATTTTTAGAGGCTTTGAAAAATCTAGATTCAATAAAAAGACGCCAGATCCCTGAAAGAGATAGAAAATCCCTAGATCTAGGGTTAAATCCATAGGGTTGGCATCACTGTTGGCGTTTTCGCCGATAGCGCTTTCGTTATTGTGAACTAGAATAGTCTTTTAGTTCACTATAGTTTTTGTGCCCAGGCTGTGACTGCGACGTCACCTAGCGGAGGATGAATGCATTAAATAAAGTGAAAAGAAAAAAAAATGCTGGCCTGTATCCCCGCACGCAGCAGTTGCTACTTTTTTTTAGTAACAATAAAAGTAAATAAGTAGGAACCACGCACCAGACGCGAAACTTTTATGTTGCAGATTTGTTACACCGATCGTGTTAGGCCTAGCAATGTTCGAAACAGGAAGCGATCACAAAGCCGATGATAAGTTATCCGTAATACTTGGCCGTCGAAGCTAGCTGAAAGCAAGCGAAGCCATTTTACACAGTCGTTTGATACACAAAAGAAGTGCATCCGTCCTCATCAACGCTAAATTCAGTTAGAATCGGGCGTCCAAATCTAAGTGCGCGTCCAAAACCACCACCATGCGCGTCCAAAACCACCACCATATTTTACGTACACTACGTTAAAGGGGCCCTGCAACACTTTTACAAGTAGCCATGGAATGGATTCACTAAAGGAGCTTATTGCCTCACGAATTCACCGCCCCAAAAATTTTCGAATCCGTCCAGTGCGAGCGGAGTTACAAAGATTTGTCGCCCGCTGCAATTGCATTCTCTCTTCTCTCGCCCCAACGAAAGCGCTGGAAGCTAAGCAGGGAGGGATAGCACGGGGAAAGAAAATACGTCACGCGCGCCTCGTGACCTTGATCACTTTTTCTTTCTTTTTTTTTCTTGGAATGCGCGGCTTTTCAGTGCGATCGCGCACGCACGCGTGGACAAGTCGTGGCCTCCCGCGGCGGCCCCAGTAACGACCGAGCGCGCCATGCTCAAATCAGCCAATGGCTGATACAATGGCTGTGACGAGTGATTTTGAGCTTTGAGTGTTGCAGCGCCCCTTTACCAAGCAAACACGCTAACGCTAAATCTGAAAAATAGCGTGGGTACGGTTACGGGTCGTCTAGCGTACTGCGCGTGCACATTTCGATCCCGCTATTCCGCTGAGCCGGTTAACGTAAAACTGTCTAATACTGGCATAGGAGGACATTAGCGTATGTCGAACAGACGTTATGACATCAATAACGTAGAATGTCTGTCCCGCACGTCATGCAACCTTTTCGCGCAGTCATGTGCGGCCATGCAGGAAAAAACATGGCTGATCCCTCTGTCATAGGCATCGGTATAACACGAAAGTGAAACGCGTCTTCACAGAGGTAGTTGAGTGTTTATTGTGCATTGTTTCGCCACAAGGGCGAATGAATGAATGCTATTGCAACAAATTGTAATGTCACGCGAAGAACGGCAAGCAGCTCGAAACGGCAAGCAGCTCGGCAAGCAGCGCGCTCCTCAAGCAGAATGGACGCACGAAAAGAACATACACAGGACGAGCGCGGACTTAGAACTGTCACAGCTCGACACTTGAAGCGCTGTGCTCAAACACAAAGAACCCGTCACGGTGGTCTAGCGGTTATGGTGCTCGACTACTGACCCGCAAGTCGCGGCGGCCGCATATTCGATGAAGGCGAAAATGCTCGCGGCCCGTGTATTTAGAATTAGGTGCACGTTAAAGAACCCCACGAGGTCAAAATTTCCGGAGCCCTCCACTACGGCGTCTCCCATAATCATATCGTGAGTTTGGGACGTTAAACCCCATCAATTATTATCAAACACTAAGAAGGACTCAAGAAACGAGCGCACAAGTATACACAGGACGAGCGCGAAATAACTGTCACAATGGTCGCTTTGTGTGTGAGCAGCGCGCTCTGTTCGCAAACGTGGCCGCTGCAGCGAGCGAAGTGACCTTCGTGCTCTCTGTAACTTCTACGAAAATTCGGTGATAGCACAAGACGTACAAACCTCCCCCCATCACGAGATAAGCGCGCGCACACGAGCGACCACGCCATGCAGAGGCACGCGCGCTCCGCAACGCGCGGGGCGACGACCTTTAAAGCGCGCTCTTTGCGCCATCTCGCTAGTGATAACAAGAACACGCTGAAGCCACTGAGCTCTGAATACCGCTAACGGTAAATGGTTATATAAATAGCTCGCCGTTAGTAAGCTGGGCAACGTACGCTTTGCCGGCCGAATCGATTCTCGCCGCGCGCTGTGGAGCGTAGGTTCCACTTCCGGCGACGGAACTTTTTCTTCTAGCTTTTAAATGCGAATGCATTTCATAGTCGGGCTATGTCAGGCATCCGGCGTTGGCGTTGTGCGGCGTTGGCGTTGTCCGCGGAGGAGGAGGAGGAGGATAGGTTGAGGAGGTGTGCGCGCCGGCAGGTGTTAGATGTGAAGCATCTTATGGCGAAGCTTAATCCGGTGGTGGTGGTGTACGGCGTGACCGCCCTTACTACGCATGCGCAAACCCTTTCAAAAAAAATAGATAAAAAACCTCCTCTCTCCCTCTCTCTCCCCTAGGCATCCCTCCCCGCGGCAACCACACCCTCACTGCGCATGCGCCTCCCCTCCTCTCTCTCCTGCTACGCTCCCCCCCTCTTTCCTCTAGGCATCCCTGCCCGCGCCGTCCACACTCCCACTGCGCATGCGCGTCCCACCTCTCTTCTTCTCTCCTACGCTCCCCCCTCTCTTCTCTAGGCATCTCTGCCCGCAGCGTCCACACTCCCACTGCGCATGCGCACCCCACCTCTCTCTCCTCTCCTACGCTCCCCCCCTCTCCCTCTCTCGCCTGGCGACGCCGACACAGGCAGCGTCTGCTAGCGAGTTTCTTGGTTGAAAAAACCGACTGCTCGCGCTGCACAACCGTTCACTGGCCACCCCATATATATGGCAATGAATCTTGACCTCCAAGGTGGTGCCGGTGGGAGATTTCTCCTGTGCGTTGTTGAACAATAAAAATTCGCAGCGTGCGCGTTAACTAAAAGCGGTCTGCGGCGGAGCTCGGCGGAGCTATATATGAAAAAAAAAATTTAAAAAAATAAATAAATAAATTAAAGAAACAAGAAAAAGCAAAAAAAAAAAAGGCGCTGCGCCGTGCTCCCGACCGGGCTGCAGAAATTAGGCGCCTTTTTCCTTCTTCAAACCACAACCACCATATATAAATGGAGTGAAGCGCGCGCGAAATGCATTCGCATTTCCTCACGATTCCCTTCGGGGAGGTGGGGGCTTTTTCTTTGGCATCTGTTAGTGTATATTTTACAACGTCATATCCGTGACGGAAATACGTCAGTGGAGCCATGGTGGTCCCCGGCATAAACCACTTTCGTGTTTAAAAAAAAAAACTAGCAGGGAGCGTCACGTGAAAGTTTTGAAGCCCAACCATGAAAAATGAAACAGGGGCATGCTGGGAATTGAGCCCAGCGTATGGAGAATGAGGGGGGATTGAGCGGCGTCCGAGGAAGCTGGCTTGTGGACGCTAGGCGTGCGCGCTCGTCAATTTCATTTTTTGTTCATGAACCCACCAAAAAAGGAAATGAAACAGGATCATCACGGGAAATGAGAATGAACGCGAGGAGCAAGCGGCTTCAGTGGAGGTTGGCTTGTAGACGCTACGCGTGCTCCCTACTATGTTTTTTTTTCTTTCCTCCATGTGTGCGACGCATTCTCGTTATATAACGGTTCATGCTCCACAAGTGATTTTCAGTCTATATCAACCCAGGAACGGCGAGAATTCGCACTGTGCGCGGCGCATAGGTGGCGCGCGAAGTAAACCAACATTAGAGTTACTGTATATGCTATCTAAAGGTAGCATATACAGTAACTCTAACCAACATGGCGGTCCGGAGGAGGATAACGAGCGAGTAGGAGCGCATGGAAGCGGGCTTTAGAACACGTTATAACAATTGTGCAACACCATGCCGCCTTTCATTACGTGACATCGCGTTCCACATTTAAATAGATTACAATTATGCACGTAATCGGGGAAATGAGTGGAAATTAGTAAAACCACCCTTCATATGATGGCGGCGAAGACGAAGAAGCTGGCTGCGAGCATCGAGCGCCTCTTCATTCTCCGCTGCATTGACCCGCTCGTGTCTGCAATGCCGCTTCGGTTTTAACATGAATAAATGTGACGACCAGTGGCGTAAATCATGGGGGGGTCAGGGGGGGTCCTGACCCCCCTGTGTTCAGGCTGGGGGGGGGACACCCCATACAAGTGTCCCCCCTCGAGATTTATCTTCCAAATGTCATATTTGAATTTCTTGACACTCAAGGACAATGCACTCCGTAAAACAATCTCTGAAATCTGAAGCACTTTCATTGAACAGTAACTAAGTACTTCTAGCCGGTACACACGATGCGGAATACCTTTATGCGCTAGCACAGAAAGTGGTACAATTTTTATTGCCAAATTTCACCCAAATGACGCAGCTGCGAAAATGCTAGCGCCTGCCTACGAGTTGCTATTAGAAACTTCGCCATGCGATGTCGCTTACTATTGGATACTCAGTGCTATTTTTTCTGACCACGGGCCGATGCTGATGCTTGTTTTATAATAATAATAATAATAATAATAATAATAATAATAATAATAATAATAATAATAATAATAATAATAATAATATTATTATTATATTATTATTATATGTGAATGCATAATTTTAATTTTGTGTGATTAAAAATAAACTATATATATAAAAACAAAATGGCCGCCATTGCAAGACGTGTGTCCCCCCCCTTGGGGTCTTTATGGATTTACGCCACTGGTGACGACGACACACACCGTCTGCGGCTGCCACGCCGTTCTTTATCAATTAAATAGCGGCTGCATCATTTCACTAGTGTGATGCAGCTCGCGCACGTGGTGTCTTGAAAGGTGTCACGGGCAGTTTTGAAAGAAAAAAACCTGCCGTTTCCACGCATTGTGAGAATCGATGTAATGCAAAGCAGCCAGCAAAGAGCAAATCATGCTGTACATAACATGCATGTCACGATTTACATGTCAGGACCTCTCATTTATGTTCGTCATACAGTCACGTCGCGCGCAATACCGATTTTGGTGTATATCAAGCTAGCGAACTGGACGCAAGCGCTCCGTGAGTGTGGCATGTAATTGGCGTTGTACATGACATGCATGTCATGATTTTCACGTTACCACCTGCCATTTATGTTCATCATACAGTCACGTCACCCAACACCAATTTTGGTGTATATTGTCACGTAGCCGTGACGGCAGTCCGAAGACAGGAGACTGGGAGGCTCGAAAAATAGAAGAAAATGCGTTTATTAGGCGGACCTGCGCCCACTAAAAGAAACTGTGCAACTCTGCTGCCACGGCAGCAACAACGAACACGGATGCCGTCGAAGAACAGGAATGCCCGCTGTAGTCGCCTGCGCTCAATTTTAAAGGCGCATAGAACATTCGAGATACGCCCCCCCGAAACAGCTACTACATTCGGCAACGATCATTCCAGATAAGTCGCGACACGTTTCGTATCACGAACAGAGATGATAACGCTGCGGGCCGGCGGTTATCGGCATACACAAAACAGACAGTAAAATGCTTCGCGGCAATATAAAGCTAGCGAAACGGCCGCGAGCATGCCATGAGCGTGGCATGGAAGTCATGCTGTACATGACATGTCATGATTTTTATATTACCACTTGTCATTTATGTTTGACATACAGTCGTGTCATGCAATACCGAACTTGTATATCAAGATAGCGAAACGGCCGTGAGCGTGCCATGAGCGTGGCATGCAAGTCATGTTGCACATGGCGTCATGATTTACATATTACCACTCGTCGTTTATGTTCGTCGTACAGTCACGCCACGCAATACCAAATTTGGTGTATACCAAGCTAGCGAAACGGCCGCGAGCGTGCCATGAGCGTGGCATGCAAGTCATGTCGCACATGACATATCATGATTTCCATATTACCACTTGTAATTTGTGCTCGTCATACAGTCACGTCACACAATAGCAAATTTGGTGTACATCAAGCTAACGAAACGGCCGTCAGCGCACCATGAGCATGGCATGTAAATCATGCTGTACATGACATGCACGTCATGATTTTCATCTTACCACCTGTCATTTATGTTGGCCATGCAGAAATGTCTCATCATACCAATTTTTGGATATATTAAGTTGAGGAAACGGCCGCAGGAGCACCACGGTCATGGCCAGTAAATCATACTGTTCATGACAAGGTATTCATGATTTTCATGGTATGACCAGTCATTCATGTTCGTCATAGAGTCATGTTATGCCATACCAATTTTGGTATGAATCCCATTAACGATACGGTCTGGAGAGCACGAGGTCCTAGGCGGCTAGATAGATAGATAGATAGATATATATATAGATAGATAGATAGATAGATAGATAGATAGATAGATAGATAGATAAATAGATAGATAGATACGCTCAAAGTCGCCGTAGTTCGCTAAGAAATGCTTCGCATTTATAAAAATCGTAGAAACGCACCATCTGTGCCATACACGATGCTTTGTCACTCGTAAAAACAAATTGCTTCAAGCTGTAACGTGGTCAAGGAATTCTATTATCTCGGCAATTCGAGGAGTTTTTAAACTTGCATAACTTATTTGAGGACGTGTATATAGTGGTGGGATTTATTTGATCTATCATGAGCATCAGGCTCGCGACACAAATCATTCACCGGTGTTGGCACCATGTATTCTAAAAAATATGTGTATGTCACTTCCGCATGGTTCCACTCCGAGAGGGACATTAATGCAGTGATCGTGTTGCATGTAAGTAATACCCACTGACAAAACCTGCGTGCAAGGTATGAGAGAGCTTTCTTGGTTGTTGTTGCTTCAAGTTCTTGCAGTTTTGTCAGGAAAGATACATCTTCATTGGCTGAAGGATGAGGCTGGTGGCTGCATTTATGAGGTGCTTTGGAGATACCAGCATATATAAGCTTATCTGGGCAACAATACTACATAACATGATTCGACCAAGATGACTTCGGAAAATCGTACTACTGAATGGTGCTCAGAGAACAGGAAAATTGCGCTAAAAAGTTTAAACGTAGCGCGCGCGCGTGTGTTTTCTATCTGCACGTGTCCAGTCAGTGCTTTCTTATTCGTAGAAAGTATACCCCCAACCTGCGCCTCTTAGGATGGCACACAATTAGCCGTATCGAAGTGGTGCAGGCTTGCCTAGAAATTATCACGCATCCGATCACAGTGGATTTTTCATCGGCATATTTCACCAGAAAGAAGTTACATCTTTTTGCTGAAAACCCGGTTTGTGCACCAGAGCAAGGCGCCTATATGTTGGATATTGTCACTCTTGACCATCGTGAGCGCGAAGAAGGCAAAAAGCCACTAAGCCTACTTCGCAGGTGTTGGCAGGGCCCGCTCTAGCCTTGTGAAAGAGCGGCGTCGTCTGTTAATCCTCCTCGTGATGTTTGTCTTTCTATCCGCTGTGAGGCGCTACAGTCTACGGACAGTGCGAATAGACTTAAGAAATACTGACGCGATAGCGCTAAGGAACCATGTCGCAGAAAATCCGGTGCTGGCGTCGGCGCATTGTCGATGAAGGAAAAATCCCGAGGGAAGCAAAGAATAAAAATCACGGTTCGAGCCGATATTGAACCCATGCATACTGCGGGGCAGTCAAGTGTTCTACAAAGTCACGGCTGTGCTCGAAACTGCGTTCGAAAAAGACTGTACAGGCGTCACGTCTGGGCAACGTCATTTGTGGTTATTTAAGACCTTGATAATTAAGGCCACGCTAATAAGGACCTTTCTCATGAGGAACATGCTAATTAAAGTCTTGCTAGTTAGGACCTGATTAATTAGGATATTGCTAATTATGAACGTGTTCATTATTATCATGCTGATTAAGGCCTTGATAATTAAGGTCGAGTTAATTAAAACTAGCTAATCGTTCACTTCACGTAGCCACGACAACACTTCGCCAAGCGGTATAGTTCTACGCTCCACATAGCAAAGCCTTGCAATGCCTTGTCAAACCTATAGCAACGACTTAGTCGAGCTTGTAGAAGCGGACAGAAGCTAAGTCAGCCACAAGCACGACTGTCAGTACAGCCGCCCCACTAGTGCAAGCTGCCCACATTTTTAAAATATGTATATAACTTAAAGAAAGAGCAAGGAGGCGCGAGTCTGCGAGAAAGATTTTCGCGATTAACACATCGCTTCGGTAAGTTCATCATTGGGCTAGATTTTTTGCGAGCCTTAGCACTGCACAACATACGCACTTTTTCATGCAAGACAATATTGTTATTGAGATCGTGTATTGAAAAAAAAAACGCTCAAACTGTATGGTTAGAGCTGAAAACTGCGTAGTGGAACATTTGACTGCATACGAAGAACCAAATGAGCACGGGCTCGTTACTGGTAATACACATTCACTTCTTTACGCACTTGAAAACAATAATAAAAGAAAAAAGCCCCATGGAGTCGAAATAACGAAGCTTAGGTAAATCCACGTACTTCCCAACATTCCAATGCTGGCTGAAGAGCTTTGCATTGCAGCTTCCATGAGCACCAGCGCCAGATTTCCCTCTAATGTATCATTAAGAAATTCTAGGGCAACTCCCATAGACATTAGCGCCAGATTTACCTCTAGAGTAACATTAAGAAACTCTAGGGGTTACATGAAAAAGGAAAAAGAAGCGCGCGTGACATTATGACATCTCAACCGGACGTGATAGCAACGCCGTGCTTTTACGCTACATGGCGCTGAATGAAGGAAAGGAGTGGAAATATTTAGGGCTCGTTTTTTTCTTTATTAGACACAATATTAATGAGAACTAACAGACAATGATGCCAAGGAAAGTATAGGGGGTGCTATTTGTATTAAATGTAATGTAAATGTGAAGAAAGAAAAAAGCCGGCAGATCCCACGCACTGTGGGAATCGATGTAATGCGAAGCAGCCAGGAATGAGCAAATCATGCTTTATATAATTTGCATGTCATGTTTTACATGTTAGGACCTGTCATTTATGTTCGTCATACAGTCACGTCGCGCAATACCGATTTTGGTGTATATCAAGCTAGCGAACTGGACACAAGCGCACCACGAGCGTGGCATGTAAATGGCGTTGTAGATGACATGCATGCCATGATTTTCATGTTACCACCTGCCACTTATGTTCGTTATACGGTCATGTCACTCAATACTAAATTCGGTGTATATCAAGCCAACTAAACGCCCGCGAGCGCGCCATGAGCGTGGAATGCAAGTCATGTCGCACACGAAAAGTCATGATTTCCATATTACCACTTGTAATTTATGTTCGTCATATGGTCATGTCACTCAATACCAAGTTTGGTGTATCGCTAACGAAACGGCCGCGAGCGCACCATGAGCGTGGCATGCAAGTCATGTCGCACATGGCAAGTCATGATTTCCATATTACCACCTGTCATTTATGTTCTACATAAAGTCACGTCACTCATTGCCAAATTCGGTGTATATCAAGCCAACAAAACGGCCGCGAGCGCGCCATGAGCGTGGAATGCAAGTCATGTCGCACATGAAAAGTCATGATTGCCATATTACCACTTGTCATTTATGCTTCGTCATATGGTCATGTCACTCAATACCAAGTTTGGTGTATATCAAGCTAACGAAACGGCCGCGAGCGCGCCATGAGCGTGGCATGCAAGTCATGTAGCACAAGACAAGTCATGATTTCCACATTACCACCTGTCATTTATGTTCGTCATAAAGTCACGTCACTCAATCCCAAATTTGGTGTATATCAAGCTAACGAAACGGCCGCGAGCGCGCCATGAGCGTGGCATGTAAATCATACTTTTCATGACAAGTTATTCATGATTTTCATGATATGACCAGTCATTTATGTTCGTCATACAGTCATGTTATGCCATACCAAATTTGGTATAAATCCCATTAACGATACGGCCAAGAGGGCACAAAGTCGTAGGCGGCTAGATAGATAGCTAGATAGATAGATACGCTCAAAGTCGCCGAAGTTCGCTAAGAAATGCTTCGCATTTAAAAGTGGACGAAAAGATAACTTGCCGCGGGCTGGGACCGAACCTGCAACCTTCGAATAACGCGTCCGATGCTCCACCAACTGAGCTACCGCGGGGGCCATCCCCCCGTCCACTCTTTGATGTATGTATATATGTGCAATTAAACGTGGGAGCGCCAGTCAGCGCCGCTAGCAGCCATGACGGCGAGTGTGGAACACTCTTTTTCTGCCTGTTGGCGTCACGCACAAGCGGGCATTTTGTGTGTTTTGGTACTTCACAACTAGACGCACTGGTGCGTGGAGTCACGAGACCTGATGTATACTGCAGCTTTATGTCACGCTAATGTCAGCGTCAGTATATAGGTGCACCATGCGCCATGCAAAAAGAAGTTTAATGTAAAAATAAAATATCAGCCTTTCCTCAACTTGACAAAACCGTCTCTGCACACAGTATATTTCTGTGGCAGTATAAAGCTAGCGATTTATCGGTCAATAAATTTCGATGAAATTCGCTGGCTAGGTTCCCTTGCCTGTTTCCGTCATTTATGCCAAATTACACGCCGGAGAGTAATAATGATAATATCTGGGGTTTAACGTCCCAAAACCACGATATGATTATGAGAGTCGCCGTAGTGGAGGGCTCCGGAAATTTCGACCACCTGGGGTTTTTTAACGTGCACCTAAATCTAAGTACACGGGCCTCAGACATTTTCGCCTCCATCGAAAATGCACACGCTGGAGAGATACGCAGATTGCTTACGCATGAATTTTATTGATTGCCCCGAAGCGCCCACATGGCTTCCCATAATTATTGTCCACATTGTGTGTGACGTCACTGATGACAAGTGACGGTACCGAGGTGCCGCTACAGCACAGAGGAAGGAAAAGCTCAGGAGAGGCCCTGACTACAGTGCACCCTGACGTCACTTTCTGTGAAGCCGTGGTGAAGCCGGAAGTCGGCTATATTGACTGGGCAGATTCTCCCCTCTTGTTTACATGTGATTAGCGAAGTAGAAGCTACGTCTCCCTCTCCGACTCGAAAACCACGTGGGCTCCACGGCACTCGTGTCGTGGCGATCAGAAACCAACGGAACGGGACTCAACACGCTGGGCCAGCGCGATACCGTTGGCGAAATCATGTAGTCCGAGTATTCTGGTCTTGCGTTGAAAGAAAAGATCTTGCTCTCTTACTAGCTCTGTGAAAATGTTTAATCGCACCAGCCAAATTACTGTTATGACGACGAAACGTCTGAACTTTGTATAGCATTTTAAGCGCTGTTGTACGCTGCTACATTGCTTCTATCTATCTATCTATCTATCTATCTATCTATCTATCTATCTATCTATCTATCTATCTATCTATCTATCTATCTATCTATCTATCTATCTATCTATCTATCTATCTATCTATCTATCTATCTATCTATCTATCTATCTAGCTGGCCTCCTGCGACTTTGTGCTATCCTGGCCGTTTCGTTAATGGGATATATACCGAAAGTAGTATGACATAAGGTGACTGTTCACCGAACGTAAATGACAGGTCATAACATGAAAATCATGACATGCATGTCATAAAAAAATCACAGCATATCCACGGAGTGAATGATGATGAGTGGGCGAAGCTGCGGAGGTTCATCGGTAAACCGTGAATCTTCCGTGAATTCTGCCCAGTACATCATCAACGACGTGAGATCGGGCGCGTTTATACTAAAGGGTCGATGAGAGTCATGGCGACTTGCAGCTCACTTTAATTTTACATGTACGCTGTGAATTTTTTTTTATTGTTTAATCACGCACAGGAGACATGTCACACAGGCACTACCTTGGAAGTCGAAATCCAACGCGGTGGTCAGTGAACGGTTGTGCAGCGCGAGCAGTCGGTTTTTTCAATCAAGACTCTGCCGCGACGCTGCCTGCGTCGGCGCCGCGAGGCAAGATAGGGGGGGGGGGACCGTAGGAGAGGAGAAAGAGGGGGAAGCGTAGGAGAGGAGAGGGCGATACATATCACGTACTGTCACAGCGCATTGTCTTATTATAACAGCGCCATCTATCATCTTTAATCATCAACGTATACGAAAAACCACTGACGCCATCTAGTATATCGTTACCCAACTGCAGTTTGTATGCATCTCTATGGGACAGCGCCATCTATTGTATGCTAAGGGAGACGCTACTGGCTACTCAGGACGCATCGACAACCGAGAACCGCCCAGGTGATGCCATAAGGAGCTTCGCCCCTAAAAGCATGATTTACATGCCACGGTCTTGGTGCTCTTGCGACCGTTTCGTTTACGTGATATATAACAAAATTGCTATGGTGTGACATGAGTGTATGACGAGCATAAGTCACAGGTCCTAATATGCAAATAATGACTCGCATGTCATGGACAGCATGATTTACATGATTTGGTCTCGGGGTGCTCGCGGCCGTTTGATTAAATGAATATATACCAAAATTGGTGTGACGATACATTTCTGCATGGCGAACATAAATGACAAGTGGTGACATGAAAATCATGACATGCATGTCATTTACGACATGACTTACATGCCACGCTCATGGTGCACTCGCGACTGTTTCGCTAGCTTGGCATGTGCCAAAACTGGTATTGTGTGACTTGACTGTATGATGAACATAAATGACAGGCGGTAAATGAAAACCATGACATGCATGTCATGTGCGACATGACTCGCATGCCATGCTCATGGCACGCTCGCAGCCGTTTCTTTAGCTTGATATGTAGCAAATGTGGTATAGCGCGACGTGACTGTATGATGAACATAAATGACAGGTGGTAACATGAAAATCATGACATGCATGTCATGTACGACATGACTCACATGCCACGCTCATGGCTCGCTCGCGGCCGTTTCGCTAGCTTGACACGTACCAAATTTGGTATTGGGCGATGGATGTGACAGCATGACGAACGCAAATGGCAGCTGTTAACATGAACAAACGACATGAATGCCATGCACAGCATGATTTAAACGCCACACTTATGGTGAACTCACGGCCGTTTCGCTAGCTTGATATATACCAAAATTGGTATTGCCTGGCGTGACTGTATGACGAGCATAAATGACAGGTGTTAATGTCAAAATAATGACGTGAATGCCATGTGCGGCATGATGTACATGCCACGCTCATGGTATGCTTCTGTCCACTTTGTTAACTGGGTATATACAAAAGTGCATGGCGTAAGACGAGTGCGTTACGAACACAATAACATGTCATCCATTGCATATACCACAATGCACGTTTCATGAGCATGGTATATATGCCAAATTGTACATGCATGCGTGATGACATACATGCGATATATAATGAACTAAATGTCATGACATTAATGACTTCATTTAGACAAACAAGGCGATATATGCAGCACTTTTCTGGCTGCTTCGCATTACATCGATTGCCACAGGCTGTGGGATCTGCCGAATTTTTACATTACCGCCCTTTACTTGTGTATGGGAACGGGGGTGTCATTTCGCAGCGGTATATGCTTTTAATCATCATAAAATGTACACCCTATCTCGCCTCTAGTCACTGTCAGCTCATACGCCGATGGGGTTCGAGGACAAAACACATCGTGTCTCCGCCGGTCATAGTGCAGGCTGGAATCTCCCTCCTTTCGACCTCCGCCTCCAGGAAACCGAAACTTTTGAAGGCTGTGTTTTGTAAAGGCTTCCTTCCCAGTATCATAATGTAGTAGTCATAGGCGTATTTACCGGGGGGCAAGGGGGGCGCCAGCCCCCCCCCCCCCCCCACCGAGAAAGTTAGGGGGCAGAGCCCCCCCCCCCACTTTCGAAAGTGGTCACTGTCACCTGGGCGCAGGGAAACCAAGAACTAAGAGGAATTTTTCCTTAACACATCAGTCAAGTGATTACATAATAAAAAAAGTCACAGTTTCACCACAAGGGCGAAGCAATGAATGAGATAGCAACAAATTGTAATGTTCTACGAAGTGAGGCTGGCAGCTAAATCTTTTGGATCCGATCTCACGGAACTCTAGAAAACGCTGGTTTAAGAGAATACGGCCGCTCCAGGACACTCTTCACACCGCATTCTCTTCGCGTTGAGAGCGCAGCACGTAGAAGGGTATACCGGCCGCCCGCTGTCGGCTGCCGAGATAGGGAGATAACGCGCGCGCCAGCGACGACCGCACTCGTAAAATCAAAGGTCGCTCGAGGGAACCCCCCCCCCCCTCGCGTCTTTTCCCGCTCGCGAACGACGGGCGGGGCCGGTCGGTCGAACAGTTGGGGGGGATCTTATCGCATGCGCCTTCGGAGCGACGGAGATGGGCCGGCTCGTTTGATCTCCGCTTCAGCCGCGTTCATCGCTCCCGCTCGCACGCTATTACCCGCTGGTAGAACGTACGATGCGCTGGGGGCTCTTATCAATTTGGACTTCATACGCGACATGACGGCGGCGGCAACGGCGACGGCAAAAGCCCGTCGAGACTGTCCATATAATTGCTATCGCAATAATTTGTCTAACGCTTGTGCTTTGAAGATAGTCCTCTGTGTCTCATCACCACGCACTGTGGGGTCGCTGAGGCCTCTGCGGTGGATATGCGACGCTTTCGCGTCTTGCTCTCCAGCATTGCAGAGAAGGCTGCCGCTGAGCAGGGGCTCAATAATGATAGAGAGCTCTGCCATGCTTTTCATTTGCTCTTACTAGCCTGAAATTTAAATCAACAACGACGAAAATACTAGTGGTAGCCAGTAAACGTTTTATGGACCGATCAAACATCTTCCTGTTAAAGCAAATTCATTTTCTTTAATCGAAAGCAACAGCATCAGCGCTGCTCCAAATCCAAGCTGCTGTGAGTCGATGAGTGCGCAGCAGTGTTAGACCGAACTGGGAGAGCTAAAAAAAAGATATCCGCTTTAGTCTCTGATGAACCTGCTTCGCCTTGCTTATCATGCTGCATTACTTATCAGCTTCCAGTGATTGCGGCGGCTTGCAACAAGGCGACGAATAAGACAGGGAACTTGGGCCCATTAGAAAGCCCAGCTTTCAAGCCTGCCCCGCAACTTGATATACCGTTCAATAAGGATTCGATGGGGGGCTAGTTGGTATGGCATCGTTCTTTTGCTGCGCTAAATTGAGACACAAGTACAAAACGAGAAGACAGATGTGCCAAAACTTGCAAAATAAACTTGCAAGTTTGCGCACATCTGTCTTCTCGTTTCCTACTTGTGTCTCAATTTAGCGCAGCAAAAGAACGTTGATATACCGGATTTGGCAGATGTTCAAGGTCCACGGTTTTCTGGTCTAAAAAAAAAACTGAATCGACAGCCGAGTTAGTCGGTCTTGATTCCTCTTGAATTCACTTGTTCGGCGCAAAGTACAACACGGACAGGAAAGAAACACTCACGCTCAGCGCTGCTTATTTCTCTTTTTCCCCCCTTTCTTAACAAGGATGATTTCAGAGTTGTATACGCGCACAAACAGCTCAACATCGTCACACTACACTGTCGAAAATATTTGTTATGCTCATATGAATCCATCTCGCCAGCCGCTATAAGTAGCCGCTGCCAATGTGATGGGCGGGCGGCCTTCTTGAATTGCGTTCTGAAGAAGACGTCGTCCGACCATTCCAAAAAAGTTGAGGTATTGTTCAGCATAGCAACGGGCTGTTCAGTGTGCAGATGTCATTTTAACGCCGTGACATTTCCCACATTTGTGTCGTGGCGTAGTCGCGTAGCAAGCAGGCGATTTTATGGCACACCGAAAACTTTTGACGAATGGCGAATAACCAGTGGCGAACAATACGCCCGTAATGAAAGTAGTTTATTGTCTCATTTTCGTCAGTCGTGCATAAGTGGTCCTTATTTTCGCGCCATTTGTTGCAACGCGTTACGAGCAGGCGCTGTGTGCATGGTTCAAAAAATTTTGACCAATCATAAACAGCTAATTATCAATGCGAAAGGAAAGAGTACGGGGTGGTTAACGTTATAATTACCCACACTTCCGCAAAGAAAATTTCTGCTTACACCGTTCGCATAGGCGCATTTACTTGAAGGGGCCGGAGGACCCTCCAAGCAATGTCGCGAATACAAATACGGTGAGTATAAAGCATGTATACGTTTATAATACCACGAACTCTTACTTAAAAAACAAAAGCAAACAAACTTGTCATTGACAATTTAAGAACAATAGTAATATAATAATAATAGTAATAATTATAATATTAACGCGCTAAAACACTACTTTGACTAGCAGCAAAACACGGCAAAATATACGCATACCTGAACATGGGAAAGAAAGTGTAGTACTAATTACGGAGAAGAAAGGCAGAGTCATTGCTACCTACATTTAAAAAACTTAATTATTAGTGCGCAGCTTTTAGACATAAACGATATTTCGTTGCATGATACAATATTACACTACTGGGAATGCCGCCGTTGACATAATTTTATCCATGCATAAAGTTGTTAATGTATAAAAGTGTTGCTTGTGACACTATTACATGCATAAATGAAGGAAGCAAATTTTGAGGGCTTGTTTGTTTGACACAACCTTATGAAAATCAGCAGATGATGAAGCCAATGGAAGGTATAGGCGACGTCAACTGCGCTGTTCTTTAAGGGTATTGTAGTAATTGTGATCTCTAAGTGATTATTAATAAAATAATAAGAAAAGAAGAGATAAGTAACCGCCTCGTAACTGTCTCTCCTTACGAGGACACCTCAACAAGGCGGCACAGGGATGGGGTGTGGGGATTAAAAGGGATAGCGTAGAGATAAAGGATAGGAAGAGAAAAAAAAAATTAAAAAAAAAATAATTGTCAATTTCTTGATCTGCGCAAGCACACAGTCCCCGCACGATGCAACCGCAGCCGCCAGGAATGCCGCCAGGAAGGCCGGGAGAAGAAGAAAGACCGCAGAACGGAGCACATCAACCGGACCTTGGTAGAGCGCCCGAGGCGCTCGCCAGGGCACGTAGCCCTGGCTCGGAATTGTGATACATATGTGAAAACATACTATACCTTCAGGTATTATCTGAGGGCTCATTGGTCAGCTGTTTGTCCGCTCGTTAAAGGATCACGTGCTACGTGACGCCAGTTGGCAAAAAAAAAGCCTGTTTCACACTCGCTGCCACGCCTGCGAGTGGCACTGACTAACACTCCCAGGTTTGCACCCACATAATAGACCCTTTAGAAAATTCAGTCTGGCAACATGGGTCGGGAGCTCTGCCGCCATATCTTGTTCACTCGTGCGAGGCGGCGGTGCTACAGGCGGGGCAGCGGCGGCAGCGAGAAGTAGCAACGCACGTCGACAATGTCTCGCGAGAACCTCGAGTGGCTTGCGGACTTGTCGGTTATTCCCGACAGCTTTTCTCAAAGGAGTGCTGACGTCTACTGCGCCAGGCAGAGCGTGTCTGGCCCCTCGAGCCGCACGTCGCAGCGCAGCTACAAGCTGCATTGCGAATCGTACACGGATCCGTGTTCGGTCCGTGTAGCCAGGTTGCCAAAGCGCAGATAGTGACCTTGTATTATTATTTTTTTTGCTTCTTTACTGACGCGGTTGTAAATATGTTACCCTGTGTCGTGTGTAATGTGGCATCTCCTGTGCAGTAGGGCGCTTTTTCGCATATATGTTTGGCTACTGTACGAACAGCGCCGCTCACTGCACGTAACTATACGCGTAGTGTCCAATTCGCAATAGTATGAACATTGTGGCGGCAAAATGCGACAATTTATCGGTTCTTTAACTGATTTAGTGTGCTTATAAGGCCCTACGGTCACCACTTACGCAGGTTGTCACCTATGCGCGTGGTAGCGGAAGCGCGCTGCGTGCACGCCCTTCATAGCTATTACCTGCACCGGCAATGCTGACCGGTAACAGCGATAGTTGTAGCGCGACAGTGGATTGAGGAAGCGTCGCATCGTAAGCAGTGGTTCGCTCGCAGGGCATTTAAAAAGTGGCAAGAGGCGCTGTGCATGCGGCACATCTGGCCAGTGTTTTAGAAAAGTACACTTACTGTTCCGATGATGAAATGTTGATTGTTTACAAGCCCATCCGAACAGCGATTTGGTCGAAAAATAAAACGGTCACTTCTGTCCAGCCATACGTACGTACAGGCCCAGCTATCGAAGAGGTGACGAATAACCGCACAGCATATCAATCAGTACGAAAGCATTAATCAGCCATACCCATAGGCGTGCGCACGAGGGGGGGGCAGAGGGGGCGGCCGCCCCCCCTAGTCACCTAAGAGAGGGGGGGCGCGAACTCTGCCCCATATATTGACTTAATAGGGAGGGGGGGGCGCTGCGATGAACCTTCGCCCCCCCCCCCCCCCCCTGCCCCCCTGAAGGGGAACCCTGCGCACGCCTATGGCCATACCGCATACCCCATTACACTAGGTCCAATGTAAGCACGAGCTAGCACATGTTCGTGCGTCTGACGGTACGCTCTTGGCGCATTTTAAAAGTAAACACTCACTATTTCAATACGCGAATAGGCTAACGCACGGACGCACGTACAGCCGCCCATTTTTTAACCTGAACACGCGAGCATCGACCGCCGAGACTGTAAGCGCCTGTTCCGGGCGTCCTGGTGGCCGGATCCCGGAACAGCCTAGCAGAAGACAGCTGCATAGGACTGGTCATCGCAGGCATGCATGTATTCTCGTTCATTTGGTCGTTGTGCTCCGTTAAACGCCGCTTATCGACTGGGCGGTCGACGCTCGCGCGTTCAGGTTTAAAAAAGGGGCGGCTGTACCTTGTTTCCGTGTTCATCTCCGACGCTCTGTTCGCTGCAGAAGGGAACACAGCAACACGACAGCATTGCCAAGGCTCGCCTACTGGTCAAATCTGTACACAGAAAACCACGCAAGAGGGATTGCAGCGAGTCAGAACTGCCTGCTGCGATTATCGCGTACTCGTATCAGCTGCGCGCATCGCCGTGGGTGAACAAAACATGGCGGAAAAACATGTTTTCGGTTTCATTCGATAGGTGGCGCTGAATTTTCTAAAGGGTCTATTACCCGATAAAGCAGACGAGATGACCACCGCTGCTGTAGTTCAATTGGTAAAGCATCGGAAACGTTGTCCGAAGGTTGCAGGTTAGGTCTCTGCCGGAGGCAAGTGGTCTTTTCGTCCACTTTACTTTCTTCACATCTGTATCTTAATTACTACAATACACTTTAAAAAAACAGTGCAATTAACGTTCCTCATACCTTCCTTGGCTTCATTATCTGCTGGTTGTCATGAATATTTCATGCATAACATGCATGAAATATTCATGACAATCAGCAGATGGTCCGCCGCGGAGGATCAGTGGCTAGGGTGCTCGGCTGCTGACCCAAAGGTCGCGGGTTCGATCCCAGTTTCGATGGAGGCGAAATGGTAGAGGCCCGTATGCTGTGCGATGTCAGTGCACGTTAAAGAACACCAGATAGTCAAAATTTCCGGAGCCCTCCACTAAGGCGTCTCTCATAATCATATCGTGGTTTTGGGACGTAAAGCCTCAAATGCTATTATTATTATTATTATTATTATTATTATTATTATTATTATTATTATTATATGTATGGTGGTCCCTGCGCATGCTGTATGTGAAACAGAGTGTACTTTTTCAGTACTCTTATTATATGAAAACGACATGAAATTGACTGCGAATGAAAATTTCTGTCCACATATATATATATATATATATATATATATATATATATATATATATATAAATGTACGGCCGGCGGAGTGAGCGACGGAGTGGGAGCCCCCCCCCCCCCCCCCCCCATCTCGCGAACAAGTTGGTACGCCACTGGTAGTAGTCCAGGCAGATCTCATTCGGGAGGCTTTTGCGAAGTACCTCATCAATATAAAGCGCGCCGTATACTCTTGACGCCACCCCCAACGCCTCGAGGCTGCGAAGACACGTCTGGAGTTCATCACACAGGGTCCGTAGTACCTCGGTGTCTTAAAAATTGTGCAATGGACGGACCCCCAGCAATCGTGCCATGTGCTCCTCCATGATGATACCTTCTAAATATGTCTTCACTGCAGTTTCATAAGCGAGGTCACTGAGTGGCAGTCCTTCGATAGCGGCCGCCGCCTTTCCGGTGAGTTAGCTCGTCAGGTACTGGAATGTGTCAAATGTGTGAAGAACTGGATTCTTGTGAATTGTCGATTCGAGTTGATTCCGGAACTTCGTCAATGAGAGCAAGTCTTCAACTTCGGAAGGCTTCGGCATTCGCGTTGAATGGTCCTTTCCGATACTTAATGGCATACTGATATGCGGATAACAGTTGTACCCATCGCTGAATCCAGGCCGCCGCCATTTGTGGAATGGGTTTTTTCGCGATGGGATATCCCCTCCAGTGGCTTATGATCAGTAGCCAAACAAAATTTATTACAGAAAAGACAGTCTCGAAACCTTGTAACTCCGAAATCTTGTGCGAGCACTTCCTTTTCCAGTTGCCAATGTTCTTAAGCGAAAATCTATCGAATATCGACTTAGAAGTGTTTAGATGCGAGCTCGTTGGCAAGAATCCATCTGAAAAAAAAAAGGAAAAAACTGCTTCTTTAGCTTTACACAAGGACAAGGGAACAACACACGCCCGTCCTCATGTGTTGTTCCTTTGACCGTGTGTAAAGTGGCGCTGTTTTTTTTTCTTTTTTTTTCTCTTTCTTTCCTTTTTCTTTCTTTTTTTGAGATGAACTATCGTTTAGCCTTCCCCTTTGATCCGATGGGACAGGACTGCGCCCAAGCCGACCACCGACGCGTCGCACTCCAGTTGAAGAGGCTTTTGCGGGTCATAATGTACGAGAAATTTAGCCTTACTTAGGGCACTCTTTGCACACGCTCTTTCTTGAGCTGGCCCCCAGTTTCATTGCACCTCCTTTGACAACAAGCCATATAAAGGAGCTAGTTCGCTTTGTTCAAGTTCAAGTTGTTTTCCCGTAGCCGCTGGAACACCTGCCATAACACGGAAGTTCTTTTCCGCCATAATGATGTCGAGGTATTCTAGAACATTCGGCACACCTTGCAGTATCGATTCTATTTGTGGCTGGGACAAGGCAGGGGCTGAATAAATCCCTAATGTTAGGTGATTGTAGCAATACAGGTCCCGGTAGGGGTTCAGTGCCGCTGTCTTCCTGGCTTCTGCGGCCAGCGGCAGCTGTAAGCATGCGTTGCGCAACTACAGCGTAATGAAAACTTCGCCTCCGGAAAGATCCGCGAAAATGCCTTCAACCCTTGGCAAAGTGTTCCAAGTAGGACGCTGGGCTGATGATTAACTTGAAGTGGCCTCACAACCGTATGTCGCCGTTCTTCTTGGCCACTGGAACAACCGCAGTTACCCATTCCGCCAGAAAGCACACCGTCTTGCACAAGACGCTCTATCTCGGCTGAAACTTTCGAGCAGTGCACCTCTGAGCGCGCATGCGCATTCGCAAGGGCGATTAACGCGCTTTCGATGACGCTACCCGGCACCTTCAAAACGGACAGGCTGAGGAAGCCAATGAACAGGGTGAATCTCCTCGGGGGCCCATTTATTACGTGCCGCACAGTGGCGTTGTCCGTCCAGGTAGCGCAACAACCAAGTTGAGAATCGTATTCGATTCGTTCTCCAAAGCGGCAGGAAAGCTATCATTGAACGACGTTCTCTTCGTAGGACCTCACCAAAATCCAAACTTTTCGGGCATCCTGATTCGGTTTCAAGTACACAATGTGGCCATTAAAAAAAAATAAACTGAAAAAAAAAATCCGGCAGATTCCACACACTGCGGGAATCGGTGTAATGCGAAGCAGCCAGAAAAGAGCCGCATGCATCGCCTTGTTTGTCTTTGAGGCAAATGAAGTCATTCGTGCCAGGACATCTAGTTAACTATATCTCGCACGTTTGTCTTACGTGCATGAATGCACAGTCCAGTGTATACCATGGTATTGATTCGTATATTCTGTTATATGCAATACATGACCTGTCATTTATGTTCGTAATGCATTCATGTCATGCCATGCCTATTTTGGCATATATCTAGGGAACCAAACGGCCAAAAGCGCACCAATACTGTGTGATGTACATGCCGTGCATGACATGCATGTCATGATTTGCTTCTTAGGACGTCATACGGCCATGTCGCGCAATGCCAAGCTAGCGAACCGGCCGCGAGTGCACCATAGGCGTGGTATCTATATCATGCCGTTCATGGCATGCATGTAATTTTTTTTCATGTAAGCACCTGTGATTTATATTTGTCATACAGTCACGTCGTGCAGTAACAATCTTACTGTACATCAAGCTAGCGAACCGGACGCGAGCGCGCCATGAGTGTGGCTAGTAAGTGATGGCGTACATGGCATGCATGACATGATTCTAATGTAACACCTGTCAGTTATGTTCGTCACACAGTCACGTCACGCAACACAAATTTTGGTGTATATCAAGCGAGCAAACCGGCCGCGAGCGCACCATGAGCATGGCATGTTAATCATGCGTTACATGACATGCATGTCATGATTTTCATGATAACACCTGTAATCTGTGTTTTTCATACAGTCACGTCGCGCAATACCAATCTTGGCGTACAAGCTAGCGAACTGGCCGCGAACGCGCCAAGAGTGTGGCAAGTAAGTCATGGCGTATATGACATGCATGACATGATTTTCATGTTACCATTTATATTCATCATACAGAAATGTTTCGTCATACCAATTTACGTACATATCCATTTAATTAAACTGCCACGAGAGCCCCGAGACCAAGTAATGTAAATCATGCTGTACATGACATGCGAGTCATGATTTATACGTTAGGGCGTGCCACTTATTTTCTTAATACAGTGTTGTCGCGCCATACCAATTGTGGTATATATCAAGTTAACGAAGCGGCCACAAGAGCACCAAGGCCGTGACATGTAAACCTTGCCTTTCATGACATGTATGTCATAATTTTCATGTTATGACCTGTCACTTATGTTCGTCATACAGTCATGTTATGCCATACCAATTTTTGTATACATCCCATTAACGAAACGGCCAGGAGAGCATTAAGTCGTAGGCGGCTAGATAGATAGATAGATAGATAGATAGATAGATAGATAGATAGATAGATAGATAGATAGATAGATAGATAGATAGATACGCTCACAGTCGCAGAAGTTCGTTAAGAAATGCTTCGAATTTAGAACCGCCCTCTAAAGTGATAACTCATACCCAGTTTGCAGCCTACAACCTCAACTTACGCCAACATTATTCTCTTGTCAAGAGCATGCGAAGCACCGCGAGCGCATGTTTTGGATGACCTTGCCGAAATCCGCCTGGCGCACACTGGAAAGCGTCTTTAAGTAAGGAGAGACAGTTACGGGTCGGCACTTTTCTCTTCACTCCTTCCACTCAAAAAAGCGGCGCCAAGGCAGCCTTATCCGTAACTGCCGACTTCCATAATCAGCAGGTGTGCCGTTATTGCGGTGCTTTCCCGGTTTCCCGACCACCCCGCGCAATGGATACGGGAGCCTTCAACCGCGTAGTGCAACGCACAACGTGCGTAAATAAGCTTTTGACGAAGTTACCTTGGTCATTTCCCGAACCGTTCATTTAGTTTCCCGCTATCACGTTTTCCGCGTCGCTCACAGATGAACGTCTTCGTGTATTATCTCGACCTTAACCCCTGCGTTTCAGCTGTTGGAATAACGTGAAGTGTTGCCCTGATTGTGCCAGAAGCTGCGGAAGCTGCCACGTTTATGTCCACATGTGGAGGGCTCCTGAAATTTCGACCACCTGGGGTTTATTAACGTGCGCTTAATTCTAATGTGACGGGCCTCTAGCGTTTCGCCACCATCAAAACATGACTTTCGCGGCGGTCGGGATAGAGAACTATATAAAGTCACTGGTGGCGCCAGACGGACTTTGTCCTTCGACAATGAGCGTGGGCCACACGTTATCACAACGAAAACTTTAGACAGCCCGCTTCATAAAACGTGAAATCGCCAGGCGTTCCTGAAAATTCAGTCACGACAGCGGCGTGGAAGAAGCGTCAGGATGAGTGCGGCGCTCTTCAGTATAAACGTCTCGACTTGGTATAAACACAGTTAATGAAACCGACAGACAATTAAGCCCAGGAAAGCATAAGATACATTATTTGGTGGTTTCTTAACAGTATTGTAATGATTCTCATTCAAATGGAAATAAATTAACGTGGATGCAAAATCACTTTTTCCATCAGTGGGATCCGAACCAGCTCCGAGTCATAGCTCAGTCCGAGTCCGAGTCTGTGCGGATTATTTACGCGTTCACAAAAAGAAGATTGCTAAAAAGAAATTTTCGGGTCGTAAACGTTTTGGATGTTGCGTTCCTCGAAAGCTATAGACTGCCCGACGCTGAGGTATATACGCCTAGTGCACGCCGACCGAAGCGCCAGTGGTGGCGAACTTGCTCGTTACTCTCGGGGCGGTGAGCAGACGTCTGCCGTAGGCTTGTACGTCGTTGTTCGTGTGTCCCCGCTTCGTTCACGTTTTCGGAGTGAAATAAGCAGTGTCCGACGCATGTGTGTGGTGGCCGGAGCTTCAAGATATGTCAAAAAACATTTGCTGTGTGGTGGGGTGCTCAAACACCTACAAAAACTCGCCCGCATCGCGTTTTTGCTCATTCCCCGCGAGGCCTTGCTGACATGCCTATCTAACGTGGTCGGCGCTTCTCCGCTTTTAAATACATCGTGCGGATTCTTTCTGAAACACTTAAGCGCTAACGTACTCACTACAGCTCTGTACAGTTTGAAGCAGGTTAGCGAGAGAATTTCAAGTTGCTAAAACAGCAGCGGGTGGCGCAGATCGACGGACGTAGCGGGATGGCATCGGCGCTGCGGCGCTATCTCTCAATTTATTCACCCGTACGTTTGGCGATTTCCTTAGCAAGGGATTACATCTGCAATATTAATGACACAACTGATTTTCTTGGTGGCACCAGTTCGGCGATGGCACGTGTAATCAGCGGTAGCAAGATCGCTACATGTGCCGGCATCTCGCCGTGCTAGTTCGGAACGTTTAAATATCAGTCCGCCCATACGATGTGTATTTATTAAGAATACGTACAAAAACAACATTGCAACAAAGGTTGAATTTGAAGAACAACGAGAACTGAACGAGGCGTCACATCAGTGAACAAAACAAACCAGCTACTTAACACGAGCTTTTGAACGTAAAATTTAGCGCAACTTGTAAAACCCTCGAAACACTCACACATTCACACACGCTTTCACTCAGGATACACACACCACACACAGCGCTCACTACCAACTGTTTATTGTGCTTGACTGACCTTCTTTTATACGTACAGGAAGATGCGCAAAAAAGAACAATGATCAACAATAGTGCGCATATGCAAAGAATCAACCAGCGATACAGGAACCAGCCATCAGCCAACAAAGTTACAAAAAAGAAGAAATAGATAAAGCCGCCAGGAGCACTAACACCTTGCCTCGAGAAAAGATATTTCCTTTTGATACAACATCACGGACGGCTCGCTAACACAACGATCCTTGTTTTTTTTTTTTCAATAAAGTAAGCTTCTAATGACAGACGTGCTGATGATTTCACACGGTCGCTGAGTCACTTATGCAGAAGCTGAAACGTGGAACACCAAGAGATGGAGCTGCTTGGGATCCATCGTGTTCCAAGCCTCACTTGATGCCGTACTTGCATAAGCTCTCCCACAACCTTAAGAAGGTGGCTGCAAGACATGGTGTGCCGCTGGTCTTTTCGGCGCCTGAAAATCTCCGCAATTTGTGCCCGCGCATTTGCAATGGCAAGAGACGCGGTTGCCAGAAAAAAAACATAAGAAGGCCTTCGTTAAGTGCTCCACGGGGGCTGTATACTCCATTCCATTATCTTGCGGAAAAGTGTACGTCGGGCAAACCGAGAGATGCCTAAATGGCCGGCTTAGGGAGCATGCGCAAAATGTTAAGAAAAACGAGGATAAGTACGCGCATCTTGTGGAACATGCTGCCGCATGTGGATGAGAACCACGGTTTACAGATACGCAGGTTCTCGGAAGGAGCGTGAAATCATCAGCACGTCTGTCATTAGACGCTTACTCTAAATTTTACTTTCATACGGCGAGTTACCAACCAGCCCAATAACAAGATTTAATACCACGAGCTCCACTTCACAGCTAGGCTTTGTCACGCTGGTCTGCGGGACGCACCTGGCAAGTATACGCACTGGGTTGTCCCAAAGTCCGTTAACTTCGTGCACGTGGCCACTTTTGTAGAGGCCCGCGCCTTTCCTGCAGCTGTCACCACAGAAGTAGCTGTCCGGCACCCGAACGTATGGAAAATCGCAGCCGCGTACTTCAGCCATCCCCTGCAGCAACGCTTTGCAATGCGCCGTCGTCTGCTCGGCTCCCCGTGTGTACTGTCGCCGGCGCCCGCTAGGTGGCTTTCAGTGGCGCCTCTATAGGCGGCGCACTACGCGTATACTCGTGACGCCGACGGGGTTTGTCAGCACTGTTTAAGAAAATCCTCGCTTCATCCAGTGAGAACCGCAACGAAGCAGACGAGACATTTCTTCACGAAGAAGCAGTAATTGACGACTGAAACAGGTACGTCCGCCGTTCTTCGGGTGTTTCACCATTGAAGCCCCCCATCTTCCGTTCACACACGCAGCAGACGGTCTTACGGAATGAGAAAACAGGCCAAGATTGAATGCGCCGTGGTGACGAAGATCCGTTCAACTTAAAGCACTGCATACGGAATCGTCAGTACACCTGAGCCACCTGTGAGAGAATGCCGTTCGTGCGCTGGATGGTTAAACATCTTGCTTCAAGAGCGTCTCCGCCTCTTAATCATGTAATTGAAAAGAAACGCGTTCAAGACGCTATCCCAGCTGTCAACGTACATGCTCAGAAAGGCTCGAAATTGGCGCGAGTAGTATGTTAAATAGCCAGTTTGCGATTTTGATCCGTACAAGAGGTCAAGGCTAGGCCTATCCGATGCACAGGCTGCGCTCGACTACTTCACCAAGGAGGAACTTGGGTGCTCTCGGTAGAGACAGAATAAGAAGGACAGTGTGTCCGTCATCACGAATGGCCAGGCAGAGTACGTCTCAAAGCGGTTCATGACACGTTCGATTCGTGAGACTTACCCAATCCTCAAAGCCGCTCACCCCGAAACTGCCAATGCGCTGTCAAAGTTTTACAGCCTGCGTCCAAAATTTGTGCTGCTCGCACCGCAACAAGATATTTGCGTTTGCATTTATTGCGCTAATACCAACCTTTGTGTCTCCGCACTTGAGAATGCAACTGGTATAGAAATGTCGTTGGAAGGCATCAAAGAGCCTTTGCGGCTCCCAAACCACAGACAGTACATTAGGTGAGTGCAAGCGCTGCCAATGGACTGAAAGCCTCACTCTGACTAATCTGGGAATGCTTGTCGAGGACAAGATCACATTTGCTGTTTGGGAAAGCGGCGACTTGATAAAGAAGACGTTGTCTCCAACTCTTTTTCTAAAAGAGCTCGTCAAATGGCTGACCAAATGGTTACCTTACCGCACGATTACAAACGCCGCACTCAATCAGCGGCTATTCATGAAGCAAAGACGTGCGAGCAGCGTGGAAGCATTGTCTTGCTTCATGACTTAGCGAAAAACTGGACTGTCTTGCTCTCGAACGAAACGCAATCGTACCATTGGCATGAGGAGCAAATCTCCATCTTCACCTTTGTCGCCACGACACGGAAAGCCACACGTAGTTTTGCGGTCATAAGCGACAACATGCATCGCGACGCAGCGCACGCCTGTTACGCCATGCATAGGCAGAGTGCTTGAACTTTTAGATGATAAAGCGCCCATCTACTGTCACGTCAGTGATGGTGCAGTCAGCCATTTTAAATATAGGCATCAATTTTATGAGTTGTGTCACACCAATTGCACGTCTGCAAGGTAGATATCGTCCGCTACAGGGAACGGGAAGAATGCCTGTGATGGTGTGGGTGGACTCGTTAAGCATCAAGCGTCCCCGAACAACCTGAGGTCTGGAAGCATGACTACATTCACTCGGCACACAAGATAGTCTCTCAACTTCACAGGTCGGAAAAAATATGGAGACCACTCAGACTCACTCAAAAAATATATTTTGCGTTTGGGGCTAACTCGAACTCAAACTCACTAAACTATTACTCACCCCGACTCACTAAGACTCAAACTGACGGCTTGATCTGAGTCTGAGTGAGTCTGCGTGAGTCGACACGTAAGTGAGTCGGCCGACCTATAGATATGTCGGCAAAAAAATATGGAGCTCATTCAGATTCACTCAAGAAATATATTTCGTTCTTAGGGCTCAGTCAGACTCCGACTCACCAAATTTTTTTCTGAACCGGACTCACTCAGACTCGTTAAAATTTTTCTCAACTGGACTCACTCGGACTCAGAGTCACGGCTCGATACGAGTCTGAGTGAGTCGACTCATGAGCCCTTTAGCGTATAATTTCTCAACTTAGCGACAAGCTCAAGAATAGGGCCTTGCTTAATGCGCCTGCTGCTGCCATCGAGGAGCATCGTCAACAGAAGTCAGTGGAGTGGAAATCAGTGCCGCGTGTGCCGGGGATTCAGTCATGGCATGTGTGGATGTGCGCGCGCGATCAGTCAAGCGGATATGTGCTGCCCGTTGCGAGACTGCCGCTAGCCAGCTGACGGCGATTAAGCCTTTTTGAGTAGTGACTACAAAGAACACTCCTCAAGAATACAAAGCAGAAAACACGTTCTCTGTTTTTGCTACAATAGAAAACGCAGCTAAACCTTTCTTAATTTGTGGCAACCGCTGCCGGCAAATTCTTCTTCTTCTTTTTTTTTTAAGCGCAAGTGTTCACAAGCGAAAGGAGTCGTCGCAGCACTGAAGCCAGAGCGCTCAGCAAGGGCCACTTTGGCCCGTTGTATTTGTAAACAAAGCAAATGAGAAAGAGCACGTAATACTGAAACCATATTTTGACTAACATAAGCGGACTGCGATACAAAATTTTGGTTAAAATCGGTACCTGAATTTTTTTTACTTTATTTTTTGAAAGTGAGCTCTTTTCTTTAAACGACTCGCCTCTTTAACATTTTTTTTCTTTGTCGCTGTCTATATGAAAACAAGCTTTCGCAGGATTATTGCAAATACTTTTTCTATGTTTGACACTTCTTCGAAGTTTCTGTGTAAAATAAGAAACGCGCCAAGGCGCATGAAAGATAGAAAGCTTTTCTTTTTTTTTTATTCGGGCCGAGTTTTGCCATTTTTTCAGAATTTTTTTCGTTTTGCGGACAGCATAAGGGAAGCATGGATGTAATTCACAGTGATGCGAATTAAAACCAGCCGCAGAGTTTTTTAACACAACGTTTATAGTGTGCATTTAATTCGCCCGCAAAATCGGGAAATGTTGCGGTAAGTAATAGCGAGACGCCGCGACACCACCTTAAATATATATATATATATATATATATATATATATATATATATATATATATATATATATATATATATATATATATATATATTTTTTTTTTTTGCGCGCTGGAATTGTTTTTTTTTTTTGGAAATTAAATTTTTGGTTCCGTGCACTTCGAATATACCCCCAAAACATACAAAAAAGTCAGGCAAAACAAAAATATCGAGCAGACATGCATGTTCGATCTCTCGTGGAATCACCCCTTATTCACTCGAGTTGAACGCAAACATAATTCTCTTTCGTAAATGGAGGAGAAGCTGTAATAGTGAGAGAATAGAAAGATGGAGTAAGCTTGAATCGTTTTGTAAGGATTTCCAAGAAACCTAACCTTTCGAGAGGCAGAAAGTTCACTAATTTTGAACCACATAAAGCAAACGCATAAAATGTATTCTAAGCAAACGAAATCCTTCGAATCGTCTCTGCCTGACGCTCCCGCCACGGTGGTCTAGTGGTTACGGTGCTCGACTGCTAACCCAAAAGTGGCGGGATCGAATCCCGACCGCGGCGGCCACATTTCGATGGAGGCGAAATGCTCGAGGCCCGCATACCTAGGTTTAGGTGCACGTTATAAAGAGCACCAGATGGTCAAACTATTTGAAGCTCTGATCTACAGCGTCCCTTATAATCATGTCGTGGTTTTGGGACGTAAAACCTTAACAATTATTATTACTAATCAAACGCGAGTAGAACAACAACAAGAACTGGAGCACTGCTTTATCCAGAAGTGCAAGCCGCACTTTCTGGATAAAGCAATGGACAACTTGACGCACGAGCTACCTCGGCGATATAATATTTCAAATGAGTATTAATGAATGTCCTGAGCCCAGCTGTTCTTGGCTATCTGGCTGAAGACGCACGTCGTACAGAAAAGGACAGATTTGTTCCAGCAATCTTTCGCCTCGGACATCACGCCAAACAGTCCGCGCATTGTTTGTCGAAGGAGCTCTGATTGCGAAAATGCGAATGCGTGTCGACAGCTTCGCCCCAAAAAACAAGCAAGACACTCGGTATCCAAGAGCGACTCTCGTCGGGGCGCCGCGACGTCTCTGGGGGGCAACGCAAATCCTATATGGGACGCCAATCAATGAGCCAATAAGAGGCGTCCGCGGGTGTGACGACACCACGGCTCGAATGCAACCAGCACGCGCTCAAGACGTTCATCGGCTTTGTGAAGCGAGCACGCTCGCCTGATGCGAGTGGGAGTGAACGCTGCACCAAAACAAGGACAGCTGAGGTGAGAGGGCATCGACTGGTTCACTTTTGGCTGCATGATCTGAGTAGTGCGTAGAGAGGCGCCGCATCGAAGCTGCTGTCACGCACGAAGCAGCTGTTCCAGCGACAATGCCTGCAGGAGTCGAATCTCGCTAAACTGCACACTATTTAGGCCAGCGTCCAACGAAAACCTAGTGACTTCTGGGGTGGGGAAGCAGCAGCAACGCATCCAGCAGTGGGACACTGCCTTAGCGTGAAGCTCGAGCGCCGACCGCGAGCTGTAGGCGCCGAGACAATTAGACTGTTGTCGCTATTTGCCAGCTTCCTGCCTGCTACCCGACGCCAATAAACCCCTCTCCACTTCTAACGTGCGTCAGCTAATAAGAGCGCAGTGTCACCTAGCGCCTTTCACGCCAGGGCTATTTCAGCGTCGCCGCAGCAAGCTGCCAGGTCATCTTGAGCAACGACACGCGCACAGTTGCTTTCATTGTGGCCATAGGTCGGCAAAACATGTGGAGCTCACCCAGACTCACTCATGAGATATGCTTTGCCTTTCTGACTCACTCGGACTCAGATTCACCAAACATTTCCTCAACCGTACTCGCTCGTACTCAGATTCACTAAAATTTTTCCCAGCCAAACTCACTCGGACTCAGACTCACGACAATTTTTCACAGCCGGATTCACTCAGACTCAGTCTCACGGCTCCATCTGAGTCTGAGTGAGTCGACTCATGAGTCCATTAGCGTACAATTCGCTTCTTCGAACTTGGTGTACACGCTCTTTAACACCAATATCTCGGGTAATCGCTGTTGTACTTGGCGCCTTTTCACCTCACCTTATCAGTGGTTGCAATCCAGTAAGTACTTTTTTTTAAAGCGATAACTCACATGAAATGTTTTATAAAAAATTCCCGGGAAACAGTTTTCGGGGGGGGGGGGGGGGGGGGCGAAGTCACGGCACCCCCCCTCCCTCCGAAACTCACGCCTCTGATCAATAAATATTGAGTTGGGGTATGAACGCTGCTGCTTTGAAGTATGCGTGAGTCGGCGTGAGTATAAACATAAACCTGCGTAAGGCTGATAGTAAAGCTAAGTTGCGTAAGTAGAACCGTAGATCGGCAAAAAAGTGTACGGCTCACTCAAGCTCACTCAAGAAATACATTTCGAGAATAGGGCTCACTCGGACTCAGGCTCACCAAAATTTTCCTCAACCGGACTCACTCGGACTCAGACTCACTAAAATTTTTCTCCACCGGACTCACTCGGACTCAAACTCACCAAAATATTACTCACCGGTACTCACTCAGACTCAGACTCACGGCTCGATCTGAGCCTGAGTGAGTCTGAGTGAGTCGACTCATGAGTGAGTTTGCCGACCTATGATTGTGGCTGGCGTTGTCGATGGAAGTAAATGAAACGAATTTCTCCGGGCAATGCGTTTGACGTCCGTGGCCTACGAACAGATAACACGTTTCACAGCACTTATCACACCCTCGCGATTATAAAAGAATCTTGCATACGTTAGTTTTCCCTTGGCGTTAACTGCGAAACACACTTGGGATATATTTTTGTATCTTGAACAATTTCTGGATCCATAAAATGCATCGAGGTGACGTCTGTTCAGTGAGGAACATATCAGGAAGTCACACTTGTTGCTGCTTCAACAGTAGCAAAATTCGCGAGTGCAACAGTAGCAAAATTGGACAAAGTGCATAGAAGCCATGAACTCTTGAAATACTCTCATTAAAGAATAAAATCTAAAATCATAAATAGTCACACCGTCCCTTGTACGTTTGCCTAAGGCGACTAGAAGGCGAAAGCCATCTTCTTTTTCCTCTCAGTCGATGGTAATGATCCCCCCTCTCCTTCCTGCCCACTCCCTATGAGAGCTTTCTGCACTAAGCATGGTTTTACACTGCGTTCGGGATCGGAGGTATACACCTATTCCATGCTTGTAAACAGGGGTAGGTGCCGTCGACATACTGAGGCGCTTGTAGCGACGTCGCTACAAGCGCCTCATTATGTCGACGGCACCTACCCCTGTTTACAAACATGGAATAGGTCTATTAGAAGCTTTCTGTACCTCACGTGGTTTTGCAGTGGCTCCGGGATCCGCCCACCTTCGATCAAGTGACGTCATATGATGACGTCATCATGTGGCGGCAGATATGTGACATCATAGTGACGTCATGAATACGTCGTATGGTGGCATAATAAATGTAAGAACAGCGGAACAGACAAGAACTGGCGAAGAACGCGCACACAGCGCTGACCTTCAACAACGTAGCGAAGTGAAGACCATATATATGTATGGCGTATGGAGGTATGCCTAGAAGAGTGTGCAGTTATGAACCGCGTCCATGACTATAAGAAAACAAGTCACTTTTCAATCACTTTGATTGTGCTCGAGTACAGTACAAAATGTAAAATTGATTAAGATGCGCAATCTCTTTTTGCAATAGCGCAACTAATGGCGAACTTGCACACAAGCTATTAAACTTTATGATGTGATACGTTTCAGTAATCTGTCGCATTAATTGCGAGTGGTGCTTATCTAGTCACAGAAGTAAATTCCGAGGTGGCCAACATGCCCGAAGTTTCCACCCTTCATATGGTGACGTCACCACGTGACGATTTCTTGCATCACTCGTGTTGATGCCACCGACTCCGACGGTCACTTTTTATTTATTTATTTATTTATTTATTTATTTATTTATTTACATATACTGCAGCCCTAGTGCAGGGCTATAGCAGGAGTGGATAAGTTATACAGAACTAATACAACAGAGTAAAAAGCAACAACAAAACTGAAGTACATTTAGAAGAATGGACTGTTGGGCGAGTTGGTATTCCATGTTTCAAGAAAAGTGCGCGAAAAACGTGGACGAAGAGAGACGGGAACAGCACAAGCGCATATCATTACAGCAATACCTAAGAAAACATCACTTTGCATATCACAAACAAGAACTTTACATATTTTCAAGGTGGTTAATAGCATCATCAATGAAATATTTTAATGGTAGTGAACGAATACTGCCCGGCAGAGAATTCCAAAGGTCTATAGTACGTGGCAAAAAACTAAATTTGAATGTGTTAGTACGAGCAAATAAAGGAGTTATGTTCAAGTTGTGGGAGCTGCGGGTGCAAGTTTCTTCCATAAATGCGATGTAATTACCACCAAAGATGCCAGGAGAGGAGTTGATGACTGCATATAATAGTTTTAAAGATTCGATACGATAACGAGAATGTAATAGTACGATGTTCAGTGATTGCAGAGCCTGTGTTTGTGAGAAGTTGCGGCTGTAGTTACGGCATATGAAGCGGATGGCTTTACGTTGAACACTATCAAGGATTTTTAGGTCACATTGTTTGTAAGGGTACCAAACGACAGATGCTAGATGAGGCATCTAAGGCTTCCGCCTTAACATAGGCGTGCGCAGCGTTCCCCTTCAGGGGGGGGGGGGGGGGGGGGTGAAGGTTCATCACAGCAACCCCCCTTCCCTATTAAGTCAATGTATGGGGTAGACTTTGCGCCCCCCCTCTCTTCGGTGACTAGGGGGGGGGGGGCGGCCACCCCCCTCTGCCCCCCCTCGTGCGCATGCCTATGCGCCTTAATGTAATATATACGTATACCCCATGAGAGCAGGGCGTGACAGCACCAGCCTGCTGCTTTCTCATGCCCGGCACACTTGCCTCCTGCCTCTTGGCACCTGAGAAGTCAGCAGCAGTCGGAGGCTGCTTTGTCCAGCACCAGGCCGGATATCAAACTTCGGCTCGTGACTTCGGAGGCGCACGTCGCGGCTAGGCACGGCCTGGACACCACAACGCTGCTTTTAATCATTTTTATTACTTTAATAATTTATTTAAATCTTGGCCTTCTCACAAATAAAGTTTCCCACCACTAGCTCCTTATGGGCCGCTCCGCAGCTGAAGAGCATGAGGGGGGTTATGCGTAGAATGGCTCACACACCGCTCTGTTTTTTTGTTTTTGTTTTTTCATTCGCGTTATCAGTATCTATTGCGTAGCTGTCATCACGCTTGAAGTCACGCGGAAGCTTTTTATATGCATACTGTCAGGTGGTTGCGACGGTGAGGAAAGCAAAACGCAGCCGGTTGAGATGAAACGCTTTATCGTGCGAACTTGTGCACAGTAAAAATGAAGTAGAAGTCAAAGTGCAGCGCAAGCGGCAAGCACAGACGTTGGTCGTCGGTAAACTGATCGGCGGCGAAATGCGTCGGCTTTTTACATGCGTCACAGTACATTATAGTGTTATCACTGACGCTCGCGTACAATCTGACAGGTACTCAAACGTATGCGTCGGCCATGCAATGTTTGTGGAACAGTCGGCTTCATTGGCGAAGCAGCGTGCAAAGTGAAGCGCGGCCCGCGCCGAGCAATAAAGTGCGTCACAAGACAGGGGGGAAAAAGCGTTCCTCGTGAAATACAAGAAAGTACGCGTATCAATGGCCCCCCTCTGAAAAAGCATCGTCCTGAAAGTACATAGAAAACAAATTCATGAAGTAAGTTAATAGCATGTCACAGTTGTTAGCGCGCGTAATAAGGTTTAGGGTGCATCACGTGGATGAGTCGGGTTGCGCGCGGCGCCGCTGTGATGTCGTTACACCATAAAGTACGACGTACGTGCACCGCAACGTCGAAATATCTTGTAGCGTCCAAAGTATCGCCGCAGGAGCTTTTCACTCAGTCCACATCATCGAATCGGTGTCCAGACACAGTCGCCGGGTTGGTATTCCATGTTGCGTCGCCGAATATTGCAGTGACGGCTGTCGATCCTCTGCTGGTTCTTGATACGCAGGCGGGCGAGCTCGAGCTTCTTCGCTGCACTGTAAGTAGGTAGCAACGTTGAGATTTTCTTTCTCGGTGATGTTCTGCTGCAAAGCGTCGAGCGTCGTTGCCGGGTTCCTTCCGTAGACCAGCTTGTATGGCGTCATCTGCGTCGTTTCTTGTACGGCCGTGTTGTATGCGAACATCACGTCCGGAGGCATGACATCCCACGTCTTATGGTCGACGTCGACGTACATGGCCAGCATGTCGGCGATTGTCTGGCTGTATCTCAGCATTGCGTGAGTTAGGTCCGCAGTAAACGCCGGATCTCTGTCGGCGATGACGACTTCTGGAGCGCCATGACGCAGGATCTCAACAAAGAACTTGGCTACCTCGGCGGCACTGCCTTTGGGCAGGGTCCTTGTTACGGCGTAGCGGGTGAGGTAGTCGGTAGCTACGACGACCCATATATATTTCCAGAAGTTCCCCTGAAAAAATAAATCACTTGTTTTGTTGCCGTTGTTGCACCTTCCTTCTTGTGTCCTATATAGTTTGCGCTGTTTTCCCAGCAAATCATGGACAATCCACGCCAAAAGCGTACGCTTACATCATTTTTTATTCAAACAAGCATAATCTAATTCACATGAAGAGCTGTTCATTAGGTATAATGAACCAAAAGAAAATAAAAGGCTCTAGAACACGAGATGTTGGCTTTTGAAGCAAGGCTTGGAACGTGTAAGATGAGGTCACTTCCTTGGTGGGCTCAGGTTTGGACGCAAAAAAACACAAGAACCTATTAGAGGGTCATTGGAGGTGTGACCTTGATATTATCGAATTGCAGTGCAACTCGGAGGCGCTTTCGTCAGTCGGAAGGCAAATGACAACCGACCCTTTTCCACGACGCCTGTGCCCCTCCGTGTCATATTTCGTGCACGTCATGCAATGTCTTGTCAGATAATGTGACCCACTTCTTGAGGCCCGCCATCCAACAGCGATTTCTCGGCAAACTGGCAGTCTTCCACTATAAGCTTACGCTTGCGATGTGCTACAAGCCCGAATGACGTACGCCCGTGAGGAAAAGTATACGGACCATTGCCGTCCGTATACCTTTGCCGTCTGCGCCGTTTAGTGGCCTGCTGTCGAGAGCATTTCTTTGTGAAATTTCGTCGGAGTAATGCTCTCTACAACCGACATCTCGCAACTAGACGACGTAAGAAGCGATTTCCGCTCGGGCTTCCATGGCCCGTATTGGCCTCGAGGGTCACCACTGGAAACGCCGGCGCCACTGTCGGTGTGACGTGCCTGGCAGGATCACGCGGTCTCAGCGGCCGCGTCGGCTGCTTGTGGAGCGCTGCGGCGTGCTTTGTAAAGAGTTTCAAGCTTCACCTGCGCTACGGTCTGTACGAATGCGGAGGTTTTCTCGCATTTTGAACACAACTGAACCCATTGTAACAGGCGTGGCGAAATCCGAAAGCGATGTACATGTTGCTCTTACTACTCGAGGCCGCAGTGCCGGACGTAAGCAACGGAGTCCGGTGTAACCCTGCACCGGTGCCCTTGGGACAAGAAACTGCGCGAAGAGTGGGTTGTGGTGCTAAGAACCGGCAAGCAGAGATAGGCTACGAGTCATGTGTACAACAAGCACTTCCGCTACGACGACTTTCGCTACTGCGTCGGGGCTGTGATGTTGAGCAGCAGAAAGTGCGCACTGAGACGATTGTTCGCGCGCGCTTCCCGCCGGCTAGTGGTGCTTATCTCCCACAGATTTACATCGTGCGATACCATCTCGGAACGTTCCTGTGCGACCTCTTGCTCGTCGGCCCCGTGCTCAGCGTCTACAATATGGGCTGCAGATACTTGAGTCATTGTCTAGATATGTTGGATTTAAAAACACACAGGGTTCCTTATGCATTCCCCTGAGATAACCGGAAGGCGAAGGCCACCTTCTCCTTCTTGCCAGTCGATGCATTTATTTTCCCCACCCCGCTCCAAAAACTTTCTGAGCCTACCGCGGTTTGGCACTTCCTCCGCGATCGGCCCACCGATCATGAAGGCTGTGAAAAGCGACCATGTCGTGTGAGCACGTCGTCATATGGTGACGCCATCACCTGATGGTGATTTTTTTTTTTGTATTACTCGTGCTGACGCCGCCGAGGCGGGATGCCAACGGTCAATCTTCCCGTTTGATAAGGCATCGAAGGCTTTCGCCTTCATAAGCTATACACGACGTTTGCTGGTGGATGTAACATGGCGAGCAAGTCAAATGCGGCGGCTGATGTGTGCTGCATTTATTCAGTCAATCGTGCATTCTCATGACGCAAACATTACGTGCTAAAAAGCCCAAATTTATTTGTGTCACTCTCAAACTCAAGTTGGGCCTCTCCAACCCCATGCGTTTTCTTGGAGCCTTATTTATTTATGTGGAAAAGATGCCGCGCTGGTCGCGTTAGACACGATATACTTCCATAATTGCTGGGCAACTCGCCAAATAATGCTGGGCATTAAAATTTTACATTTCACTCTTTACGCGTTGTTGTTACCCTGCTTTGCAGCTGCAGGTTGATGCAATAACTACTCTTTCTTTCACCGCTATTTCAAGTTCATGTGGGTCCTTGTTCACAACAACGTTTGCAGAACAAGTCCGGCGAACGTTATTGTATTTTCATTCGTTTCCTTGGCGTTACATGCTACTACATGGCCTCGTAGACCACTTCTCCTTCCACCAGCAATCTCGAAGTGGTGAAGCCACTTCTTCTATGAATTTGTTGATTGCAGAGAGTGGCAAGTTCAGTGGAATGCAAAGGGAACGATAATTAAAGAGCATATTAAAAAAGGCGTCGCATTTTCTCACGCTTTGTGTGAACACCAAATAAACGAAATGAACACACTGAAATAACAGCAGCAGTGGCGATTGTTCGCTAGAAGACCGATCAATATGCAGTGCGAGGCAACACGTCAAATGACATTGAAACATGCACGAATTTTGACCGAAAAAAAAAACGAAAAAAAAAAACACGTCGAATCGTCGGGACGGGACATCACAAGTTGCCATAGGCACGCCGAAGTTGTAGTTGTAACAAAATTCTTTTTTAACTGCTCTGATAGCGTACGCCCAACAACACTTGCTTGTGTACTCACAAATTCTCATACTTTGCGGCTAAAGTTCACGGCACAGCGCCAAAACACGATCGTAGCGAAAGGGAAACCATCAGTACGAACATACATGCAGACGCTCATACATGCAAAAGCCCCGTTCGTGCGATCACTGACTTGAGGCTTCTTTCTGTTATGCTCCATTTGGTTATACAGACAGTCTACTCTAACAAGATATTTCACATAGTTTGCACTCAGCGACTGACTACATTTTACAGAAGAAGCCGGTTCAGGGGTCTCCATCGCGGTGACCGCTCCGTTTTCTGCTAAGAGACAGCGACTGTCTTTTCGCAGTTGTGCTTTCTGTTCGTCGAAAATAATTATTTTAACAGTAAAGAACGTATTTCGCTTCGAAAGTAGGCACAGAAATGTCCTGCAGCGCTTCCGCGAGGCGTTTTGTAGAGCGCCGACAGGAAATCGCGAGCGGCGGTATCCTGCCTAGCACGCAATCGAGGCGTGTCCGATAGAGGGCGACTCCTAACTCCTCGCGGCCAATACTTTTGCTCACAGATTTACATTTCAAGTTCATTTGGTTCCACCATCGACCCGTGTTGGCTGAAAAAGCGGTGATGCAGTGCAAGATTGATGCACACAAAGGCGGACTTGGATATTCTTTTAAAAGCAAAAGCGCCAGCGTTTTATTGATAGAGCAGGGCGAGGACACACAAGCAAGGAAGAAAAGTGAATGATAAAAACAAAACCGACATAGAGCCTTAAGATACACAGCACGCCAGGAATTACAAATAAATTCTTAGGATCAGATGAAAAAAAAAAATCAGGCGAAGCTTGCACTAATCCGCGCAATTAAGGCTTCAAACAGCGAAATTGGACGATTCTGAAGACTATAAGCTGGTTGCGTCTAGGCTGTTTCTAGGCCTTAGCTAGGTGATGCACGTTTTTTCTAGGTCGTTGCTATAGGCTTTAGCTAGGTGATGCTAGGTTGTTTCTATGTTGATTCTCAGCGCAGAGAGGTTCCAGTTGAACCGCATACAATCACGACATGGATGTCCCAATTCCAAAGAATGAAACTCGCGCTGAAACCAAGCGTTTGCACCTCTCATAGATCTACGGGCACGTCGTCGTTGGAGTAGGCCTTCCATCTATCGGGGTCTTCTCGCAGCCACCTTTGCCTAGCAGGGGCGTAGGCTGAAATTTTTTTCGGGGGGGGGGGGGGGGGGGGCACCTCCTTCATCTGAAGTGGGGGGCCGGGTAGGCAGATGTGGTCGAGTGTCATTTTAGGCTCTGTATGCCATGGCAAAAAAAAAAAAAAAAAGATTTCGGGGGGTGGGGGGCGCCGGCCCGGTGTGCCACCCCCTGGCTACGCCACAGTTGCCTAGCATTCTCTGGTTGTACCTACTCGGGGTCTTCGGCTCACCGCCGTCGCTGCGCATGCAGCCATTTGTTGGGCTAACTGTTGCCTTCTTAATTTTTTGTGGACCAGTAGTATGATTTACCCAATTTCTGTGGGACATACCCGTTTATGATGATGATAGGTTTCTGATAGGCCGCACAGTGGTATATGCCCTTTTGATGAGGATAGTTTTCTTCATTTTTTGTGGATCAGTGGCGAGTGGTGGGATTTACCCAATTTCTGTGGCACATACATGTTTATGATGCGGATAGTTTTCTGATAGGCCGCACGGCACATACTCGTAGGCCGCATAAATTACAGCTAGCTTAAACCGCTTCGCTGTTAAAAACTAAGAGTGATGTGTTACGGAAGATTACACCTCTGTATATACAGTTACGCGCACCGTATTAAGGTTCGTCGGTGTGGACCTAAGAATATACTTCGCGGGGCAGTAAACCCTCCATTAGCGCTAAGTCAGAAAAATATTGGAAAGCAAAAAGTCAGTGCCATATAGCGGTAGATAGGAGAGAGCGATTCCGGAGCCATTCCCCAATCGAGAAAATGGGGTTCAAGCGAAGTTGGCGTGTGCATGCCTGAGCTATTTCTTTCTTCCTTCCTTCCTTCCTTCCTTCCTTCCTTCCTTCCTTTCTTTCTTTCTTTCTTTCTTTCTTTCTTTCTTTCTTTCTTTCTTTCTTTCTTTCTTTCTTTCTTTCTTTCTTTCTTTCTTTCTTTCTTTCTTTCTTTCTTTCTTTCTTTCTTTCTTTCTTTCTTTCTTTCTTTCTTTCTTTCTTTCTTTCTTTCTTTCTTTCTTTCTTTCCTTTCTTTCTTTCTTTCTTTCTTTCTTTCTTTCTTTCTTTCTTTCTTTCTTTCTTTCGCATTGCGCAACGCTCCCTCCTAACTCTTTCCTTCCTCCATGCCGGGAATCGGACCTTTATCCACTTGCTTAGGAGCGCAAAGCTGCAGTTGCTACATGGAACAACGCCGGTCATGCGTTTATATCCAGGCAAGATTGGTATGTGGCAACGTGAAACGACAAGTGACCATGATAAGAGATCACGTCGCCATATCAGAAACGGCTGACCGCCGACAAGCACACGATGGAGCATGGATTATTGGAAAACGGCGCGTACAAGTAAGCATGCGACCGGCGCCCCTTCGAGGGCCGCGTTTCTCTACGCTCAAAGAATTGATTCGTTGCAGCTCCGACGCCGGAATGTTGATACAGTCAAACCCAGAAGAGTGGTAAGTTGGGCGAGTTGGTAATGATCCATTATGTAACTGCGCAATAAACAGACGGGAACACAAAAGGAGAGAAAAGCACAAACAGGTGCAGCTGAAGCTTTATTGCGAGAACAAGGCAATATAAAGGACAGGAAAAAGCAAGAGACGGCAAAGGGGAGGAGAAAAAGGCAAGAGGGACCCATATCAACAAAAACCCAGGCCACATCAACCATAGCACGCCCGTCATACAAGACCAAGATAACTTAGCTCTTTATCATGTAAAGCAACAGAGGGAACACTGACGCAAGACTCAGAATCCCTGTGTATGTGCGCAGCCTCAACAAGTTCACGCGCTCTTTGATTTTTATGGCGGAACAACACAGAAGTGTCACTAAAGAGCGGTGCGCAGCCACATTTCTTGCAATGCGCTGCTAAATAAAGGCCAGAGTGGCCTTTCAGAGAATTATAATGTTCTCTAAGTTTGCCTGTTTGTGCTTTTCTCTCCTTTTGTGTTCCCGTCTGTTTTTTGCGCAGTTACATAACAGTCAAAGCCGACTGTATAGAACTCGGTTAAATCGAATTATTCGTTATATAGAACTATTTTCGAACGCGGCAATGCTTCAGCGGCAATGCTTCAGCGGCAATGCTTCAGCGTCAATGTAAAGGAAAATTCACGGCTACATCGAACAAAAATAGCCGGAACACTTGCAATATCGAACATCGGGCAGGTCGAAACGCCCGAAGAAGTTGGCTTGCCCACTCTCCCAAAAAAACAAAAAATTGTTTTTTTTGGGAGAGTGGGCGGTTTTATTAGGAGGGTACGGCGCAGAGCGAGTAGAAACATAGAAACGGTCGCTTGCCATCGCGTGCTCTGTCCCGTGATTTCTCGTCGTCGCGGCCGCCGTGCGGGGTCGCCGTTCTCAACTCTCTTTGTTAAGGCAATGTCTAACGTAAACCGGAAGAGCCTGGATCAGTGGCGGAGCCAGAAATTTTCTTCGGGTGGGGGGTGGGGGGGTGCTCGCATGTCAAGAAACGTGTATATATATATATATATATATATATATATATATATATATATATATATATATATATATATATATATATATATATATATATATATATATATATATATAGCTTCCCCCTATACTTTCCTTGGCATCTTTGTCTGTTAGTTCTCATTAATACTATGTTTAACAAAGCAAACGAGCCCTTAAGTTTACAATTCCTTCCTTCATTCATAACGAGGGTCTCGTTCCTGGCAGACTTGATGCCTTCAGGTGGTATGCGAGGGATTACTAGTCAGCTGCCCTCTCGTAATAAGATCACGTACTACGTGACGCCTACAGGCAAAAAAGAGTGTTCCACACTCGCCGTAATGGCAACAGGCGGCGCTGACTGACGCTCCCACGTTTAAGTACACATATATACCCCATAAAGTGGACGGGGAGATGACCGCCACCGTAGCTCAGTGGTAGAGCATCGGACGCGTTATTCGAAGGTCGCAGGTTCGGATCCTGCCGGTGGCAAGTTATCTTTTCGTCCACTTTCATTTCTTCACGTTTACATTACAATTACTTCTAATAGCTTCCCCTATACTTTCCTTGGCATCTTTGTCTGTTAGTTCTCATTAATACTATGTTTAACAAAGCAAACGAGCCCTTAAGTTTACAATTCCTTCCTTTATATATATATATATATATATATATATATATATATATATAGGAAAAATATATATACGCCTCTAAAAAACTGTTTATTGGTGACGTTTCGATCGGAGACCGATCTTCATCAAGACCGGTCTCCGATCGAAACGTCACCAATAAACAGTTTTTTAGACGCGTATATATAGTTTTCCTATTTTGTTCTACGGCAACCGAAGCCAGACTCTTCATAACCTATATATATATATATATATATATATATATATATATATATATATATATATATATATATATATATATATATATATATATGTCTGTGTGTGTGTGTGTGTGTGTGTGTGTGTGTGTGTGTGTGTGTGTACATACACCCACTTTGTGATACTTCTCAGCGTTCGCAGCACGTACCCGGTGAACTGTGCCTGCTTACCAGTGCAGGGGCACCAGCATTCTAGTCCTATGGAAATTTTGCATTTCGCTCTTGATTCTAGTGACACCCGCAGGTCGCGGGATCGAATCCTGGCCGCGGCGGCCGCATTTTCGATGGAGGCGAAAATGCTTGAGACCCGCGTGCTTAGGTTTAGGTGCACGTTAAAGAACACCAGATGGTCGAAATTTCCGGAGCCCTCCACTACGGCGTCTCTCATAATCATATGGTGGTTTTGGGACGTTAAACCCCAACAATTATTATTATTCTAGTGACACGGCGTTGCTGCATAACACGTTTAACGAGAAGAAGGCTCTCGTAATTTTCGACCGCAGCAGTTCACCATGCGGCTGCAATCGTCATGCATGTTTTATGTAACTACCGGAAATAGGTCTTACTACGACTTTGGAATACGAAAGCTTCATGTACGAAAGCTCATATATTTACGTTAGCATCCCTCGATCCCTGTTTCTTCACGTCAGCGAGTCATTTAGAAAATATAAATTCATTGCTGCATTTCAACCTGGACATTTCACTACGCGCATGCATGTTCCTGTTTTTCGTCCCTTGTTAGGAGCTGCATCTACATAATCGGTCTAGCAGAATCCACTCCGAACGTTGCGATTTCCATAGTCCCACGACACGCTGATTGATCCAAATATGTTCAAAACGTTGATACAATAAAATTTACGTCACGTACGCGCATTTTTATTACGTACTATACTTCTTATTATTGGAACAACCTCCCCCGTGAAATGTGGCCGCTTACTATTGCGGAAAGAAATAAACAAGAGTAGCGTTACATCCAGCTGTGTCATAGACAAAGTAATCAAGTTTATCTTCTGTTAGTTCGCAATAGCTGCAGCGCAAGACTACGTGCTTTTGTTTGCCAACTTGGTAGTTTTGTTTACCTGTCCGCGAGACGTTCTACTAAAAATGCACTATATCGCTTTCATATTAGAAACCGCTACTAATAAGATTTATTTGCAGGAAAAGTAAGTAAACCTGCATACGGATTGCGGAAACCTAAAAAAGTTAGAGCAGCTTCGCATTAGTGGTGTCCACGCCTGAAGGAAGAGCGCAGCTGGGTGGCCTTCCTTGTCTCGCTTTATTTTTCTTTCTTCTCGTTCCTCTTCTTTCTCTCTGTTATCTCTTTCTTGTATCTGTTTCTTTTTATTTCTGCGTTTCTCTCTCTATTTCTCACTCTGTCTCGTTCTTTCTATCTTTATTTCTCTTTCTTCCCTGTTTTTCTCTGCTTCTCTGTCTTTCTTTGTTTCTCTTTTTTGTCTTGCTCTCTTTTTTTTCTATTTCTTTGTCGTGGCTGTTTCTCTATATCCATTGTTCTCTTTTCCTGCGTCATTCTCTGTCTTTCTATCTTTTTACGTCTTTCTTCCCTTTACTACTCTACATTTTTCTCTTTATATCACATTATTTCTCTCTCTTTCTTTATCTCTCTCTCTCTCTGCCGTGTTTCACGTGCTGCACTTCGCCGAGCAGAGTTTTCTTTTAACGCTTGCACCTGCTGTACTTGCTTGTGCGGCTTACCCTACTCCTGTGGCGCATACCCACCTGTGGTTTGCTGCGTACACCGAAGTTTTTACGGCCGGCTTAAAGAGCTCCGGTGTTAATTATGCATGGAGCATGTAATGTAAGGATGAACTACCGGTGAGGGAAATTGTGAGGTCTTCTTGACCCCAATCCAGTGACTAGAACAATGAGTGAAGTGTAAAATTTCCGTTGGACCATAGACTACGTGATACTAGTTAGACGACGCGAAGTTTCGCGAATGGGCCCCTAATGTATTAACACAATAGCGTTAAAGAGCTCGTTTCGCGGAAATTTCAGCGTTAGTGTCGGTGTCCTTGGTTGTAAGCGAAAAATCATCGTCTTGTTCGTGACCGAAAAATCAAGAAAGGTACAAATAAAATAAATTCTAAAAATTTTCAGTTAGAGGGAAAATCAAACCCATGCCGACTGCGTGGCAAGCAGGTGTCTTACCACGAAGCCGCGCTACTGCTTGAAACTGCTTCGGGGAAAAAAAAAAGAAAAAGAAAAAGAAAACACTATATGAATGTCATGTAGTGGAAGAAAATAAATAAAAAAATGTAAAATACTTCCGTTTTAGTGAGAATCGAACCCACGCCGTCTGCGTGGCAATCATGTGTCCTACCACAGAGCTACGCGATTGCTTGAAACTGCTTCGGGAAAAAAACACTTTATTAATGTCATGTAGTGGAAAGGAGTCTTCTTAACGCATGTAAGATTTCGTGGCAGAAGCGTAGAATCGCGCCAGGCGTAAAATATGTGAATTGCAGCGAGTGAGTGTTTTAAATGCCCACCGATCACAAAGCGCTCAGACATATTTAATCATAATCAGTTGCAAAAGCATTAACAAAGGAACAGCTGCGTAGGTTCACGTGTTGCCTTACGCACGCGTAGTGGGCCCTTCGCTGATCCGTAAAAGGAAGAATTATTGCGCAGTGAGCACTCAAATTTATTAATTTGGACTTCTCACTAATTTGTTAGCAATCTATAATATAATCAACAATTCTATATTCCATTTCTGACTGGTTAATTCATTTTCCTCAAACAAAATTTTAAATTATTCCCTCATTAACCGCCGGTTAATGGCCAATCCCCCGTAGTGGGTACGAGCCAAATGAACAGGGACAAACAAACAAACAAACAAACAAACAAACAAATGTACTTGCAGTAGGCATTCTAAGATAGCTTGAAACGGACAATGTTACGCACATAGACGTTCTTTTTGTTGCGGAATGGTTGAGACATAGAATAATAAACCATGACAAAAAAAAAGCAACTAGCACACATATATTTAGGAACGATCAGTGGTTAGGGCACAATGCAAAGCGGGAGAAATTAACAACGGATACAAGAATTACGACAGCACGCATCGCAATTCGCTGGCAGTTCAAAAGCATATGCTTAAGTGCGGCTAACTATGACAAAAGTTCAAAAGTAGACAAAAGCTGGCATACGGATGACCGGGAAACTTTGATAAGTCCCAAGAACCAAGAAGCCGAGCAGTCCCGCAGAGTTCTGGCAAGCCTTCTTGCATCTGATGGGATTGTAGAGCAGTTTTTATCGGGGGGTATAGTTCTGCAGGACTCTCAAACGGGTTGATCTATACCGTAGACTTTGTTCCAGACGTTGGTTTGACGTCTCCTCCTCGAAAAGTCGATCAGATAAGGTTAGGCCGCCAGGCGACACTGGGCAACGCTAACTTCTACGTCATACTGGAACAGAATAGACTGCTTAGCTGGACGATGTCCCAGCTTAAATAACCTTTCATCTCCTCACAGTCTCCACAGGGGAAGGGGGGGACCTCGATATGTGTCCAATCACGCGCACGTCATAGTCCCCAAACACATCCCTAAATTAAATTTGCCACTCCCTTATTAATCAGAGGTGAGAGTGACGGCTGAGTTCCTACGTCACTGGCGTCTAAAGATATTGTAAAAGGTTTACTCCGACTTAACGCAACAATTATTCACAAAATAACAGACGTTTCGCCACCTATGCGAGTGGCATTCTCAGTATACAGTAGCAACAAATGAGCGGAGGTCGGCCGATCTACTAGTGACATGCGTTCCTTGTAAACGTCAGGTGAGGCGACGCGGTTGTTGTTTTAAGCCAGTGGGTCAACACGAATGAACGACGTTTCCAGGAGTTGTCCCCCACCTTCGCTCACGAGCCAGTGTCGCCGCATTGCTTAGGTCGAAGCCATGCCCTGTGCAGAGCTGTGCATAGGTCCATTAGTGACGAAACCTATATGCCATTTTGTTAATGATGGTTGTGTTAGGTGAGAGTAAATCTTTTACAGTCATGAATTAACCAGGTTTTTGGAACATTTTCGGGTTTAAAGAGATGTCGCACGCATCCTACATCTGCGATTCCCTCATGGGAATGGAGCGATGTCTTCGTTCCCGGCCTTCGCGGCCCACGGTCATTTCATTCTTTTATACACCTTGACACACGGGCACTCTAAAATCCCTTACGTGAGCGGGCATCTTTCGGAAAGCCGTTCATGTGCAGGGGCACATGACCAAGGAGTATCTCCCTCCCAGCAATATTCCTTGTCGGAAAAGCAGATCCCACACCAACTTTTCTAACGTAAATGGTGCTCTCGTGTGCATCGTGCAGAACTCAACAATGCAGCCTTTCAACGAAGGCTCCATGGAAGCCACGTAATCCCTGTGTGGTGTACATATGCGTGAACCCCCAAAAATTCACTGCAAAGGCAGCAACGTCACCCTTTGGACGCCCGCGCATGAAGTCGCTAACGCCGCCATGTGCAATTCCGGCAGTGCCTTTTGCTTAGTAAATAGTGTGGTGCATAGTCTGCACAGTGGGCGCCGTCAGCAAAAGCCCCAAACGCGTGGTTTTGTTTACAATGTTTTCTCTGCTGCTGATTTAACGAGCATAGCTTCTGTTTTCTTTTCTCGCACTCTTATCATTATTATTTTTTTTTGCGGCGGTCATTTGAGAAAGCGGAGCTAATTTTTTTTATTTACATTGATTTTTTGTTTATTTTGTTTGATTTTCCACTCCTGCTTAGGGCCTGTTATTGCCTGCAGTATTGTAAAATAAAATAAAATAAATAAAAATAATCGTGGAGGCCACGAACCACTTGAAGAACTTAGTACCGTGCCGTCTGTCATCGCCGCAACTTCTTTCTGCAAAGGGTCTTTCAGAGCAACGAAAGAGGGGCTTACTGCAGAGTACTGTACTTTTGCCACTGTGTCAGGGGTATTAGGTAAAAAGACGGCCGTCTCTGTCAAAAACGACTCCCTGCTGCCTGCGCAGAGGCAAAAGAACAAAGTGTCCCTGGCTAGCCGTCAAAAATGACCACCCTCTTTTTCGGTCCTCCGCTAGCAAGATATAATCATTTCATGTTGAAGACGTCCCCCGCCGTGAAGGTATATTCGCAATACCATCTCTATAGCTTAATCGCGAGCGTCCAGTTAATCAACAACAGTTACTCCTTCATGGTAGCAGGGTTCAGTCTGGGAGAGCGAAGTCCTTTAATCAGCGTGTCGTTGCGTCGCAAAATGGCAATGCATGGCACTACGCCTCTGTTTGCAAGGTATTTATGACGGCAATGCGCTGCACAGCCAGATATTATATATATATGGCCGCCAAGAATCAGCAACATTCGCACCAAAGTGTCTTTTCGACTGTGAAAAGCAATTCTAGAAAAATCCGGAATGATTTGCGGCGCAGGGCGCAGGTGGCTGTTTTGGTCGGCGGCACATGACAGTCCGAAAAAATTTCGGGGGGGGGGGGGGGGGTGGGGTGGGCTGAAGCCTTATAAGCCCCCCCCCCCCTCCCGCGGCTACGCCCCTGACCTGGATGTTCTCCGCAGAGCTGGCGGTAATCAGCACAGTCTATCGTAGAGAAAGAAGTCTGATGTCGCCGATGCCTACAGCATCCCAAGAAGCACGCTTAGCATGATACTAAAAAACAACTTTAGAGCAAAGACAGATTAGAGGCTTCCGGCGCCCGACGATTACGCACAGCTGCGCATGAAGGTGTTCAGTCGCTGTTTACACAGATACCGCATTTTCTTGCCCACAACCCGCCCTTGTATGTAACCCGCACCCCCAACTACAAACCGCGGAAAAACAATAACTAAAAAAAAAAAAATTCCCGAGTGTTGCCGTAAGCCACCTTCCTCGCATTATCGTGAAGCGGTTATGTGAAGTAAGCTTGCACATCGAAATTCGCACTGAAAATACGGTAAATTCTGTAAAATCTTTAAATCGAATTGTGTGATGTACCGAAAAAATTCCCGTTTTTTAGCGAGTTCGATATGCGGGGGTTCCAGTGTATTTTCTTCGGTGAATAATTTCGTTCTCACTCTCCGTAGGCTTAGTGTGATCTTCGCCCTCACTAACCTATGATCACTTCGTTTAATGTTGCTTACTACTTCTAGGAAGTGTATTATGCTTTGATCCCTGAACATTATGAAATCTATTTCGTTCTTGCTTTCTCCGTTAGGTCTTTTCCATGTCCACTTCATGTTTTTATGCTAGTTGAGGAAGGTCGTCGTTATACGAGGTCGATTTCTCTCAGCAAAAGCGCTTCCAGCGTGTGTCCCGTGTGTTCTTGCGTGCAATTACTTTTCGAAATAATGAATCACAAACAGGCTAGACGCACACTCTTCTAGGTGAATTATACTAGTTTATATCCTCCATTCTTCCAAGAATCTATACCGTACTTACCGACTTCTTCTTCTCTATTCCGTTTTCTTCCTGCTTTCGCAATGAAGTCGTCCATGATAATCGTGTACTTGATTCGTGCCTTTTACATTGCTAACTCTGAATCCTCATCGGATTGTTCTACTTTCTCGTCATCAAGGCCGGACGTTGTAGCGTACCCATCTATCACTTTCACTCTATAACTTGAGTTTAGTTTCATCACAACGCCTGCTACTCTTTCTTCAATGCTGTAAAAATTTTCAACATTGCCGGCAATATATTTTGTGGAGTTGGAAAACCCACACCATACAATAGCTTTTCAGGGAGACGTCTGCGACAGACGACGCGTCGTCCATTAGTCAGCACTGTGTATGCTTCCTCAGTTCTCCTAACCTCTCCGAGGCCAATGATATCCCATTTAACTCCATTTAACTCCTCAAGTAACCACGCTAGCCTAACTTTACTAGAGAGGGTGCACGTGTTTAGGCTTGCCAGACTGAGCTTCCAGTGGTGGCCTGTTCGGCTCCAGTGGTTTACTGTAGCCTTCGCTGCGTTACGGTTCTTACCGCCGCCGTGGCCAGGTGTTTCGCAACTGCTAGAGACTGGTTTCAGTTGTAGGCATAAAATGACAGGTAGTGGCCTGGTACTTGAACTGGGAGGCCAATTTCGGCTCTGTTAAGTGGGCAGAGGTTGGCAGAATAAGTCTAGCCTTTCCAGTGCATTGCCAGTGCGAGATAAGCTTCTGGGGAAAGGTACTATATAAAGGGCGTTGCACACGTGGGTTGTCACAAAGAAAACGAGAAGAAACGAGAATGAAAAAAAAATTCGGCAGATCCCACGTACCACGGGAATCGATGTCATGCGAAGCATGCGGAGGGAAGGTGACTGTGGTGTAATTTTTTTGGCGAGCGAAACGTTACGAAATGACGCTAAACATATATACAAATGTTATGCGCACAGACATGTATGTTGAACAGTCGCATATGTTTTATATAACCAGTTGTCTGCAGTTGCGTAACGATGCCAAGAGCAACATGGGTATTACCAACACCAGAAGCGGTTAAGCTGAAATGTAGCGCTTGTGCTTGCGAGCATGGTAGCCCTGGATCCTGCTACGTTGACCCAACTTCAGTGGGTGGTGCTTAACTACAATTGACGCTAACCCGACGTGACGCCTGTATCACTGGAGTACATATGTAATGTTTCTAAGATTAGATGGGCAGCACTGCAACCTCAATTGACGTTTCACCAACATTACGCCTACATGGGGTCTTTTTTCCAAAGAAGTTCCGACACCTGGCGTGGCTCTGTGGTAGAATACTTAATCTACGCAGAATGATTGGGTTCGATTCCTGCTGGGACCATAACATATATTCTTTGCATTCGTCAGGCCAACGCTGCCAATGTCGGTTTTTCTTAACAATCGCATTTAAATTACCAATGTCTGTTCTCGCCGTGCCTGGGTAGATATAAACGGTCAAAAAAAAAAATGCCCCCCACCTCCCCGAAGGGAATCGTGAGGAAATGCGAATGCATTTCTTGCGCCGAGAGATTTCGCCTTCACCGACTTCTGCCATCGCCTTGAGAGGCGCCCAGCCAGCGAACGGTCGAGAGTGAGGCGCGAGCGGACGGGAGAGTGGGGCGCAGGGAGGAGAGAGAGCGAACGGCGAGAGAAGGAGCGGCGAAGCACTGCACCTACCCTCTCCTACACTCTCTCGCACCACATGCTCCGGTTGCTAGGGGCGAGGAAAAGCGCCCGCGCCCGCAGCTGTTGCTATGGGAGAGGGAGTGAGAGCGGAGAGATAACACCTGCCGGCGCGCGGACACCGCCGCGGACAACGCCGGATGCGCCTGACATAGCCCGACTAAGAAATGCATTCGCATTTAAAAACACCTGTGGCGCATACCCGCATACCGTAGCCCGTGGTATACGGGTATGTGCCACACCTGTCTGGAGGAAAGGGTTTGATGTCGTACGCGACGGTATTTCCATGTTATTCATGCCATGACCAGACAGTCATAATCGTCAAACACTCTTACCCTCCCATACTAACTTTGGTCTACCCCATGTTACGGAGGTGATCACGAGAGCACCCAGACGTAGGCGGCTAGATAGATGGATAGATATAGATAGATAGAAACGCTCGAAGCGTCTGCAGTACGCAAAGAAATGCTTCGCATTTAAAAAAAACAGTAAAAGACTGTCACCGATTCGAATCTTTCGGTATTAGAACCAGTGACCGCTTGCATTTGCCAAAGGAACGTGGCCTAGTTGAAAGTTCGTGTCTCGCTGCGATGGAAGCTGCATGTCTTGGGCGGCTTAACGAACTGCCTCCCTCCTTAAAATGTCCGCGATATCTAATGACAGCGTTTTTACCCAGTTGCCTACGATATGTACGAAACTGTACGCTTTGATGTGTTTTCCCAAAACGGTGAATGATGTCATCTCTTGTTTCCGTTGTGGTAAACATATTGATTAACTTCCCGCATTGCGAAAACACTTTCCCTAACAAGGGCATTTTCGTTCGTCAGAAATAACAGTGATATTAGTTTTTAGGTATTGCTTCTAAAGGACAAAAATTTTCTTTCTCTAAAGATGCAGCCACGTATAATTTTATTTATTCATCTTCATAGTTTACAAAGCTACCGCACTAGCTCTGATGGAGCTGCTACGCTTACCGATGCCGTCCTTTTTACTAGTCCTTAATAGTGTCCATTTTCAAACTCAGGATGTCCAACAGCGTCGAACTGCTTTCGGACACGGGTCCGGACCCGGAGGCGCCATGAATGATGCAATGGGCTGCAACTTGGTCAGGTTGACGAGAAACAGAGTCACCGACATGACCACCACTCCTGACCCTGGCGAGGATGACCACGTCAACGATGACCAAGTCAGCGATTCAAGTACGGCGTTACTGTTCTACGCACTTTTTGGAACGCATGCACATTCTTAGGCGAATGCCTTCCTCCAAGCAGAAGAAATGCGTAGTCTAGTCGTTTGCAGTGTAAAAAAAAAAAAGAAGAAGAAGAATTTCATTATACACATGCAGTGATACTAGATAGAGTAAGACAACTAGAACTGGGAAAACGGACGTGTGATTGAGTACGCAATTTCTTAACGGGAAGAAAGGCAAAAGTCGCGATAGAGGAGCTAGTTACGCGGAGGAGATCGAGATGTGCAGCGCAGGTACGCCACAAGGCTCGGACCAGCGCTGTTCAATCTGACGCTATAGTCGGGCTGCGGGCCAAGCTACTTGGAACGGCAGGTCGCGGAAAAGATGAACACAAAATGCCTCATTCGGAAAATATATAAACTCGCCATTCGGCTACCGATCGTCACCATTACGATGACCATCTAAAATTAGGCCTGTGCAACACATTTAACGAGCCAGGTGAAGCGAAATGTACTGCAGAATATGAAAGCCTCTCTAAGACTACAGCAGGCAGACATATCCTGGAGAGGTTTAGGTCACCACACAAAGCACGGAGTCGAGGCGGACATCCCACGAGAGACGAGGGCAACAATGGTAATACCTCAATACTGAAGAACATGTACCTTGAACGCATTGAGGACAGACGAGAAAACAGAGCGAATGAAACACAAAAGAAGTTCGGCAACGACAAGGACGCAGTGTTCGTAGACTCTGCTCGATACAAGCGCAGACGGGGGTTTTATGGCAGCCGTAATCGATAGCGAGAAACGCTGTAAGACGTGCGCTGCGATACGCACCACATATAACGAGGCAGTGGAAGATCCAGCCATGGCGCTCGCAGTAACTGCGACGAACGCGACTGCGATAATCAGCGACTCTCATACGGCTGTAAGAAAATTTGCCCACGGCCGAATCTCCCCGGACGCACTATGCCTTCTACAAGCAGGAAATCAAGCGCGCAAAAGAAAAAATTCGGCAGATCCCACGTACCATGGGAATCGATGTCGTGCGAAGCATGCGGAGGGAAGGTGACTGTGGTGTAATCTTTTTGTTGAGCGAAACGTTACGAAATGACGCTAAACATATGTACAAATGTTATGCGCAGAGACATGTATGTTGAACAGTCGCATATGTTTTTATGCCTTCTACAAGCAGGAAATCAAGCGCGCAAAAGAAATATATATGTAACATGGACACCCGCTGACGCCCTCGTAGAGGACGGCAACAGCGGGACAAAAGGGTAGAAGGGGAGGTGGCGTTTCACTGAATCATGTTTGTCAAAAGTAAGCACTAACTGACAATTCTAATTTCGCGGTGATAAGAACGGTTAGAAATTCCTAGAAGAAAGGCTCAAGTGTTTTCGTTGTGTATCTACCATATCGGATGAATTCAAGAGCATACCTTTGAAACTTTTATATCATTTGGGTATACTAAGGTGTAATTCTGTATATTTTTTGTCTCTCATGAGCCGGAAGTTTGACTGAAGTATTTAAAGTTTGAGATCGTCGAAGTTGTGACGTGCCACATTAAAATGCTGCGCCACTGCTTTCGGTAATTTCTTCGCCGCGCACGCGCGATTCCCGTTTAATCTAACATTAATAGGCTGCCCTGTTTCGCCAATGTACTGTCTGGGACAATGTGAACATTGGAGCATGTCGATAACGGGGGTGCAGGTAAAATTAAATTTTACGTGATGGATGTAATCACTCCCGGTGCTTTTAACTTTAAAGTCATTTTGAAGGTGTTTGCAAGTCTGACGCCTTGGACAAGAGCGAGCAAGGTATCATGTGGGCAGTAGAAAGAGTGTTTACTTTTGCAAGCACTATCATATCCTTAGTTTCTACTACGGTGATTCCCTTCTCTTGGTACTTCGGGAAAGCTTTCTAAAGAACTCGTTGTTTGCTACTAATATTGGATGACACTTGGTAAGGATATTATTTATGTTCGCGAGCGCACTCGTTTATTTCGTTGTAAAGACTAACGGCTGGTTGGACTGTGCCCTTCCAGCCAGCGATTGATGTCTTTCTAATTTACACACCTCGTTGTAAGCCTTGTTTAGAGCAACAAGACGGTGAGGTGGGCTAGTTGGTGAACATTCATGTTCACCAACTCATGTTTACCTTAAATTCATGTTCACCATTCATGTTCACCTTAAAAAGCTTTTGCTTTAAACATGATTGTTTAGAGCATCGCGCGAGTGATTTCTTTCAACTAGTGGATATTTCCTTTGGGTTGCTTGAGGAATGCGCGTAGTAACCGTCGTCGCCACAGATCCTTCTTAAACGCCTCGCCTATCCGACAAATATTCCTTGCTTGCTGTGTCGCAGGTGGTGACTAGTGTAATCTAGGTATTGTTGGCTATCTGTTCCGTTTTGTGTAAAGCGTCGTCCTTAATTTTCCCCTTTCAATAGCTACTGTCGTGTCTAGGAAGTTAATTTCACTGGAAGAATGCTACATGCGAAAGGTCATATTAGTGTGAAACTTGTGAAAATAGTCAATGAATAAATTTTTTGCACTGATGCCGTGTTCCCATACGATAAATATGTCGTCTATGTAGCGGACGTAGGTGCAAGGCTTCAGCGGAGATGGTTTCAAAAGCTCTGATTCTAACTGTCCCATAAAATTGTTGCCGTACGTTGGTGCAAAAGATGCGATTGTCGAGTTCACCACTCTTTCCATAGGGCAAACATTCATTTCGAAAAGGCAGCGACGTGAATTTGATATTTAAAACTACAACTTGACTTTACGGTCCAACAATTGTGTTACATGTATAGAACCGCAGAACAAATAACAGCTTTCTTCCCTTTAATAGCGCCCACTCTAGGTTAGTTAAAGTTGACAACTACACCTGTCTACAGGCTGCAGTCGTTAGGTCATAAAATAGATGTTATATCTTTAGAAAGCGTACCGTACGTCTAAGTTCAATACCAGTGGCCTTACCTGGCAACCAGTGTGATCCCAGTTTAAGACCAGTAGCTTTCTGTTTAGGCAATTTGAAACCGGTAGTCGACCAGCTGACTTCCAACTGGGACCCGTTGAAACCAATAGAAAGCAGTAGAAACCATTAGAAAATTTTTCATTGGGGTAGTGCGGATACCTGACAAGAAAACGTTTTGAAGAAAAGGACAAAATAGGTGTCTTCTCCTTTTTTCTTTTCTTCAAAACGGTCTGTGCACTGCAAGAAGTTTTCTTGTCAAATATGATTTGGCAACCAGCTCAAAGCAACCACCTTGTTGTAGCGATGGTTACCCAGCGGCCTTCATCTAAACATTCGTGAATGGCTTTTGCAAGAAGTGAAAGGAGAGAAAAACAGCGAAGACTGATTGATCGGGCCAGCCGGATAGCAGCAGCAAATGGTGCCCTGGACTGAGGGCTCCACTCTCTGAGACCTCATTAGCCAGACGAGAAATCTAGTTTTTTACTACTACTACTACTACTACTACTACTACTGCTACTACTACTACTACTACTACTACTACTACTACTACTACTACTACTACTACTACTACTACTACTACTACTACTAGGTAGCGCCAAGTTGCGGGATTTTATATATTGGCCAGACAGGCCGATGTTTTAATGTCAGAGCACGGAGAGGCTGTGCGCAGCAACTGAGACGGTGGCATGGGTGATCATCGTAAAAGATGTTGGTGTACGCTACTACTGAAAAAAAAAAGTTCCTGAAACGGTCCTCAGATATAACAGAGAGAGCGATTATGGAAGTATACCACATAACAAAAACGAAGAATAAGTGCATCAGCACGCCGTCATTGTCATCGTTTGATCAAGAGAGAACATTTTAGATGGTTTCCTTTAACGTCTGCAACATCGTTGATGCGCAGAGATTGCATGCTTCAAAGGGTTTTTTTTAATTAACCTTTCGAAGCTTTCTATAGGTATAGATATCGCTTGGACGCTCAAGAAAATAAATAAACAGAAGGACAGTGCTCACCTGTGTTTCTTCAGCTCTTGGTCTTGCGTCTAGTTTATTTGGCGTTGAAGAAGAACATAAACTTTATTGTATTTGGCGTTGAAAAAAAACTTGCTTTTCTACAGCACTAGAGTGATAGCGAAGAAAAAAGATATGGACGCGCGTAATTGTCGAGGCCATCGCCATAAACAAGAAAGGGCACGGGTTGTATCAGCGCGCGCTCAGTTGCACATCTTCGAAAAATAATGAAGTGCCTTGAGGACATAGATTAATTTGAACAGACAATCAAGCCTATAGGAAAGTATAGGGGGTGTTATTTGTAGTAATTGTGATATACATGAGAATAAATTAAAGCGTACGAAAAGATAACTTGCCGCCGGCAGGGACCGAACCTGCAGCCCTCCAATAACGCGTCCGATGCTCTACCATTTGAGCTACGGCAACGGTCATCCTCCCGTCCAATTTATCGGTTATATCCGTCCATTTACACGTGGGAGTGTTAGTCAGCTTTATTGTCTGTTAGTTCAAATTAATATTTTGCGTCTAATAAAGAAAAACGAGCCCTTAAAATTCCCTCCTTTCGTTCATTCATAGCAAGGGTCTCGTTCTGGCAAACTTCGTGCTTTCAAGTAGCATGCGAGAGATTATTGGTTAGCTGCATGCCAGCTCGTAAAAAAGATAACGTGGTATATACTTGACGCCAGCAGGCAGAAAAAAGAGTGTTTCACATTCGCCGTCATGGCTACTAGCGGCGCTGATTAACACTCGCAGGTTTAAACGCACAGATATACCCGATAAGGTGGACGGGAGGATGACCGCCGCCGTATCTTAATTGGTACAGCATCGGACGCGTTATTCGAAGATAGCAAGTTCGGTCCCTGGCGGCGGCAAGTTATATTTTCATCCACTTTAATTTATTGGCATATCGGAATTACTACAAATGACACCCCCCAATTTTATTTCTTATATTTATTTAGACATACTGCGGACCAACATTTTGGTCCAAGCAGGAGGGGCAAAAGAAACATCAAGTGCATTGTAACAGCAAAAAAAAAAACCACGAATTCGTTGCAGAAAACATGCATCTATACGCTAACAGAGACCACATGTCTGTGTAACAGCAACAAGATTATAACACATTTGAACATTAAACACCAAAGAGATAATTTTCCAGTGAGGTAGCAAAATTCTCAGTCGTGAAAATCTCCTGAGGCAGTGAATTCCAGTCGTTAACTGTTCTGGGAAAATAACTGTGTTTGTAAGTATTAGTTCGTGCAAATATGGGTGCCAAAGATCGATCATGTTTACGACGGGTTATCCTAGCAGTGGCTGGTTGGACACAACAAGGTACATTTAAAGCAACTTTTCCCAACATAATTTTGTATAAAAACGTTAAACGACTCAACCTTTCTTCTTGTTTCTAACAGACAATCAATACTTTCCTAGCATTAATTGTCTGATAGTTCAAATTTATATTGTGTCTCACAAAGAAAAACGAGCCCTTAAAATTCCCCCCTCTTTTGTACACCCAGGACATAGAGTTTCATACTATAAAAGCTAGAGAGATCTCTGACGCTAGCGTCTATGCGGGGCTCCTTGAGCGACACTACAGTCACCATGGGTATGATGGGAAGTACAGGCTTCGGATCTGCTTTGGATAGGTTTCGTCTTGAGATTCGCGGCGCTTGTTTGACGAGCTTCAAACAAAATGAAACGAAGTTATTTCTAATTAAATTTTGCGTCATTATTCCGTATGTGGAACTTATTGCAGAATGTTTGCGTGACCATCAGATTGAAGCCTGGAGAAATTCAACCACCACGGTATGCACCACGGTATGCAGAACCCACGCCAGGGAACATTGTACGCATTGCGGCAGGGTACAGCTATAGTGTGAGCAGAACGAAACTGAAACTGTAGAAAAAGACTTGTAGACAGTTGGTTAGCTTACGCAATCCGATGCGAAGCTTATATTTCCCATGATTCCTACGGTGGTTGAACGATCTAAGCGTCAGACTGCCCTCACGTTTTTTATAGTTTGAAACTGTATGCTTCAGTAGAAGCGTTCAAATCTTTTTAATATTGTCTTTTACTCTTTTTATCTTTCTGACCACGTGGTGTTCATTTGAGAAATGTTACACTTATATCACCTACATGTTCTGTAGATGTGTCAAATCAACGTCAGTTTCAATTCAGCAGTTTGCTCATGTCTTTCTTTCGCCCGTCCTCTCAAGTTCGCTACAGTATTCGTAAATAATCGATTCGGTTAAATTTTGGCTCTATTTGTGTTCGATTATGCTGGGTTCTGGCGTTGTTCGATCCGCATTAGATTGAAACCCATTCATACACTATTAACTACAAAATTCAATCCTGCCACCTTTCAGCCACAAAAAGTGAGCCCTAGCCGCTGTTGAGACATGGCTGACTTCAAGAGCTGGTGAGCTGCTATCATAGTGTCACAGAAACTTATATACTAGAAGGTCGGGAGAAAAGTTCTAACGGACACTTGCTTTTCATTAGAAGAGTTAGTTATCATCAGTTCAAACCATGTGGAATAAAGCTTTATAAATGTGTTACCGTGCGGGCGTATACGATGGAATGCCGGAGTACAGCCTTCTACGAGCTAGTTCTGTCTGCATATGTATGTTTCAATTTGTGACCCTCTTCTACTTAATAGATGCGAGTTCAGTTGATTTATATATACGCAACCTGAACACACAGAGGCGTAGCAGAGAGCGGCCGCAAGACCTGCACAGTCGTAAGCGAGTGCGCTTTCATTGCAGATACACATGGCAACAGCGACGGCAGCACAGCGGTTGGCAAACAGGGTGCCAGCTTACACACGCCCAGCCTCACGTCCACGAGAAAGACGGTAAGCAACAGGCTCCACTCGTCTGCCAATAGGGGGGCGTCGTTGTGCATGCCGCAGAAAGACACGCCGGGCTTTCAAAGTAAATAACGCCTGTTTTTAGGGGCGAAGCTCCTTAGGCCCTCACGAATGACCGTTGTCGTCGAGGCTCGCCGTAGTCCCTAGTCGAAGCGCAGGTGCGAAACATCTGTGCGCAATACCGTCTACAGAGCGTACGTAGCACGCATATCGTTTAAAAAAACAAACAAAATAAAAGGCCTCAACTCCGTAAAAACACCGACATTTAACCACCCATCAATCAAAGCATATGACAGAACAAAAGGTTAACAAGAACAAAATAGAAGGCCACGTATCACGATCCGATGCACACTGCTTCGCCCCAATCATCAGCATTCACTTCGTGGATTTGTTTTTTTCGCCTTACGAAAAAAAAAAAGAGTGGGGCAACTACGCAATAGTGGTGTGACTGTGGAAGCGGCGGAGGTGGTGGCCTTTCCCTCCTTCTCACTCTCACTTCCTTTTCCCGGCCATCCTGCTATGCTATAATATTCTTAGCTATGCTATGATTTCTTTCTCTGTATTTATTTCGGTCTCTTTCGCTACACTTCTTTATCTCCTCTTTCTTTCTGTCTTTGTGGGAAGCAGGTAGACAGACGTCGATGCCGTGAGACCACAAATGACGTATTTCGTCAGCAGCCATTTAGGCAGACGCGAACAAGGAACAGGCGCAGCCATTCCTGCTTGGCGCGTCGTCGTCGTCTTCTCCTGGCCCGATTTTTGTGGCACGTACTAGCGCGCCATTTCATTCTTTCGCATGAAATCTCCTCCTCCTAACCCTCACTTCCCTTGCTATACTTGCTATACTAAAGAACTCATAATCATGTCGCGGTTTTGGGACGTAATACCCCAACAATGATTTATTATTATTGCTATACTAATTAAGCTATACAAGGCTATGCTTTCTTTCTCTTTTTTTACTCTCAATCTCTGTTTGCTTCTTTCTTTCTCTTTCTATCTTTTTCTCCTCTCTTCCATAGCAACTCAGTCATACGCTAGCCATGAATTCTTGTTCTGCTGCCGTGGTTGGGTAGCCGCGTAGTTACGGCGCTTGCCTTCGGACCGCGGGTACGCGGGTTCGAATCCCGCCTCGCCAAGAAATTTTATGTCTATTTATTTATTTCCCCTCCTCCTCTCTTCTCCATTTCTCTCCTCATATTTCCTTCCTCCAATGCGTTTCTCGGCAACGCAAGATGCTATGGCTGATAAAACACTCTAAGAAATAATCGAGTACAAAGGGTGTCCTTTTTGCTACACAACTATAATCGTCTAATCAGGCCATGCCAGCCCAATACCAGTAGCCATAGTGCAAACTTGTGCTGTTACCCCGCGTACTTTCCTGGCGTAATCACCGCCGTCCCGGCACTTCCCGGTCACGAACGCCGCGCGCGTTATCGGCATGACATAGCATTCTTGATAGGAATGTGCCGAGAGCCGGGTTTTCAAGAGAGGAAACGTGAGCAAGCCATATGACGATTATTTTTGTGTAGCAGAAATACTCCCAAAATACTCGACTTTTTCTAAGAGTGAACTTTGAAGTTAGAAGGTGTTCATTATGATGATATATAGTTCGAAGGTACAGGTCGTTCATGATGATGATAGTTTTCTGTTAACGCTGGACGGGGTTTTGCCAAGCTTAAACAGCTGCACTGTTAATACAGCCTCTTCTAATATGGTTTCCTTGCAAATGCTGCGCTTTCATTGTTCTATACCGGGTGTTCAAAGTTAAGCTTTACGGTTTTCTTAAAAGTCAGCACTGCGAAGAACACGAAAACTGCCTTTGCAGATAACTTATTTATCCAGGGGGGACACAAAGTGAGACAATAATTACCGCTGTCAGCCACCCAATGAACTAAGATTTAATAATGAACTTTTTAGTGACTGCAGCAAGCGGTCATGTTTGCACTGAAAAGCTGGAGGCTGTCGCGTTTCTACACAGTTCCACTTGGAAGAATTTTTCTAGCTTGTCTGTGCTCAGAGATATGCCGCTGCAAAGTTTCATGATTACGGTTTTCATGATTACGCATGCAAGGCGGTGAGGATCGGCACAATGTTCCTCCCCGATGTGGCGAACAGTCATTGCTTGTTATCGTCAGCCGGTTGGTAAAAGGGTAACCTTTAGCATCTCCGCCTGTGCCTTCGACCAGAGATTAAACGACGCACGCAGCTGCCACGGCACATCGGTGCCAGTGCAGACTGTCTTGCATGCGTGACGCAGGACAAAGATGTTTGGCAGAAAGGATTTGATGCGTTTATGGCAAGGTTTTTGCTAAAAATCTTGCCTTTCACGTGCATTACACAATCATCGTCGCACAGATTCCCTGGAATTCCCGCGAGACGATGTGCTTTGCCGTGAACTATACGGCAACTATAGGGCCGGGCGTAGCGAGCTTGGAGAGGATGGAGGAAGGGGGGGAAGCTTGTGTAGCCTCATTTCTTCCTTGAAACCATGCAGTTTTGGGACATGTTGGCATTCCATTTCAGCATCTAGCGCACATTCAAAAGAAGGACCGAGTGACAACCCACGAAGACAGGCGCTATCTTCGTCTGCGTCGGTTGTGACTCGGGCCTTGTCGCGTGTGTGCGCTTCGTTCCTCCAACGCATAAATTCGTGCTACGGTCCTACCTGGGTATGCGTCAAAGAGGGGGCATCTACTTCTAATCAGGCCATGCCAGCCCAATACCAGTAGCCATAGTGCAAACTTGTGCTGTTACCATTTTTGTTTCGCCGTGACGTGCGAACCGCGTTCATCTGCTTCTATGAAGACACGTTTCACTTTCATGTTACGTCGATTCGTGTCAGAGGGATCAAACATAACTTTTTTCTTTCTTTCTGACCCCTTCCACTTCATTGTTAAATTATATTATTCTTATCACTTATACGTGACTTTCTGTGCAGACCCACTTCGCAAGCAACACATCAGACAAACATTTGGTAGGATTCCTGAGACGACCGCCGTCCGCAACACCGCTTCGGATTCACAGGTGCGTATAAATTACCGTGCAGTAGCGAAACCATATTAGGCAACACGAGTAAATATGCCCAGCTCAAAATTGTTATGCTAGAAGAATGTTGGTGAAAAAAGCCGGCAGATCCCACGCACTGTGGGAATCGATGTAATGAAGTAGTTGAGGAAGGAGCAAATCATGCTTTACATAATTTGCATGTCATGTTTTACATGTTACGACGTGCGTTTGTGTTCGTCAGCAGTCACGTCGCGATATACCACCTTAAGGTATGTCAAGCTATAGCGAACTGGACGCAAGCGCACCATGAGCGTGGCATGTAAATGGCATTGTAGATGACATGCATGCCAAGATTTTCATGTTACCACCTGCCACTTATGTTCGTTATAGTCATGTCACTCAATACCAAATTTGGTGTATATCAAGCTAACGAAACGGTCATGAGCGCGCCATGAGCGTGAAAGTAAGTCATGTCGCTCATGACATGTCATGATTTCCTCACACCACTTGTCATTTATGTTCGTCATACAATCATTTCACAATACCAAATTTGCGTATCTCAAGCTAACGAAACGGCCTGCGCGGAACGCGCAGCACAGCTACAGCGAAGGCTGGGAGAGCGGCCTTTTTAGAGCCTTTTTAAAACACTCTTGGGGCAACTACTACAAGCGCACTTGCATGGTACCCACTAGGCCATAAATCATCATAATTTTTGTGTAGTGGGGAAGCGTCTACTCTGCCATTATTCGTCATTCTTCAGAAAAGCGCGGTACCCGCTACACTCTTGTAACGCATTATGTGCACTTTGTTGATGCTGTGGCTGACGACGATGAAGAATTTTGCCTGAGGCTTTTGTAATGGGTTGGAGCATTGCACGCCCCCACTCGTTACGCATTTCGCATTGTGTGACGCCTGGTTCTTACTTTACTGTTCTAAAACGCTTTACAACACACGTTAAAGCGATTCCTTACCCGACATGAAGCCTGCATATGGGTCAGTTTGCACCGGCAGATTCAAGCAGCGGCGTAGGCTAAGTGGTAGAGTGCTGGGCTGCCACGCAGAAGACCCGGCTTCGATTCCCAATCTGTCATAGGTGTTTTTTTATTTAGTTAGTTTTTTTCTTATTTCGTGCAATATTGGTTACGGACACCGGCGGCGGCGGACAACTACGGCGCAGGAACGACCCTTGTTGTGATCTCATAACAGCTTTCGCTGTAAAAGTCAGTTTGACCGCGAAGGCGAGACAATGATTGAGATAGCAACGAATGGGAATGCTATACGAAGTAATTAATTATAGCAGCTAACTCCTTTATCATTCGAACTTGCCTCACTCAATAAAACGCTGGCGTAAGAAAACGCGGCGGCGAGCGTAGCGGCCATTCGCGCTGTCTACCACTTCAACCCAAACTAAGCGGTGAGAATACAGCACGTTCAAAGGCATGAACCGTCTAATGATCCCCTTTAAGGATAAGGCACGCGCGACCGCAGATGACAACGCCCGGCTGGCCAAAGTAAGGTGTTTCCTACCGAAGCCACGCAGCCCCACCTTCAGGAACCCCTCCACGCGCCTTTAGCGCGACGTAGACGGCCGACATGTTTCTTTTCTGCTTGAGTTGCAATCGGCGGCATCCATCGCACGCTTTCACTCACGAATAGAGCATACGACACGCGGGGCGATGCTAGTCGGATACAAATTTAGAAGTCCGCGGCATTTCCTCCTCAAAGGCGAATGCACCAATGGACGCGCGCTCCAGACTGACGTCATGAGCCGGACGGCCGGTGCTTGAGCGGGACTTCAGTCGCGGAGGCAATCGGCTGCCGCGCTTCGGTCGATGCCCCTCAGGACTTAAGTTGTATCCAACTTCAGTCCTTTACACTGAACATGAAGACGACGGCGACAATGCACTTGCAGTGTCCATGTCATTGCTATCGCAATAAAAAATTCCGGCAGGTCATACGCCTTGTAGGAATAGATTCCATGCAAAGCAGTCAGCGAGTGTCTGCTCATTACGCACCTTGAGCCACTTCAGAGGGCGTGGATTGACGTCCTTGTGTTGAGTGGTTCTGAGCTTACGTAGGCTTACCAGGCATACGGACTACATTGGCGTCTAAAGGGTAGCTCATTGTGTGACGTGAACGCTGGCACTCCCGTTATAGCGCAGACATCAGTTGTATCGAGACCACGTGTACGCAGCGTTCGTTGACGTATTCCTGCGGTGACGGGAAACGCTCGACTGTGGCTTGTTGAGCCATATGAGTACATGTGTCAGGTTTATGGCATCTTTATCTTATCAAGTGGATAAGCAACACCGCCTCCACAAGTGACGTTAGAAAAATCACTACGACCAAAATTGATGTTAGGCAACCGTTGATGTAATGCACTTATCCACGATCTGCATCGTGTGCTAGCTGCTTTAGGGCTGTTACAGCACGTTTTGCAGCGTTTATCTGATACATTAAGGTTACGGGGATGTTTATAATCATACAATAACGTGAAGGCGAAAGCCTAGTCGGACTTATAGCGATGTGGAGTGAAGCTGGGTCATTCCAAGTGAAACGTCCCAGCCCAAAATTCGACCACCAGCGATTGTACTGAAAAAAAAAAAAATGAGCTCGTAGGCATGAGAGCGATTTTAGGGCGATATTTTCTTCAAAAAAATTATGCGGTCACGGGACCACCCTTTCAATGTTTCGGCGAAAAGGAAAAGTTAGTGGGAATAAATAATTCGTATTCAACTTTGAAACTGGGTAAAACAACACAATGTGTTTTAAAGCAATCTATTTCCTTGTTCTTCCACGTGACGTCCCAAGTAAAACCATATATTAATTTTTCGGCCTTAAATAGGCTTAGCAAAGAAGCAAGAAAACATGCAAATTCAGACAATTTTCTGTAAAAACGGCGGCAATGTTTCGGCCACAAAATTTTTTTTTATTTCTTTTACCAGACAATATATTATCTGTTAAAAATATTTTCAACCTATGTAAGCAAACGTTTATTGAGAAAAATTATTTTTTTTCTGGAGGTTCACGAAGTTAGGACGCTTCCACATAAAGTGATAAACGAAGGGAATCGTGAGGAAATGCGAATGCATTTCTTGCGCCGACACCGACTTCTGCCATCGCCTTGAGAGGCGCCCAGCCAGCGAACGGTCGAGAGTGAGGCGCGAGCGGACGGGAGAGTGGCGCGCAGGGAGGAGAGAGAGCGAACGGCGAGAAGGAGCGGCGAAGCACTGCACCCACTCCTCTCCTACACGCTCGCACCACATGCTCCGGTTGCTAGGGGCGAGGATAAGCGCGCGCGCCCGCAGCTGTTGCTATGGGAGAGGGAGTGAGAGCGGAGAGATAACACCTGCCGGCGCGCGGACAACGCCGCGGACAACGCCAGATGCGCCTGACATAGCCCGACTAAGAAATGCATTCGCATTTAAAACACGCACAGTATATTATTATTGAAGTCGATGCATGGTTTGACGAAGCATCGTCTGGATTTCATTTTGGTCGGCGCTCTTTCATTTCGTTTGTTCTTTATAATATTATTTCCTTCATAAACTACATTATACTATAGCATACCGCTATACTGACGAACGTGTCGCGTGACGTCTCCGGCGTACGTGCAGTGGCAGTATTGTCAAAACAATATGGCTGCCGCTCATTCTCAGCGTGGTGTGGCTACACAGCGATGACTGTGTGTGTTTTGTCATTATGGACATCCAGAATTAAACTTTCGTTAGTGAGGCGGATGGGCACCGAAGAAGCATTCAAAATATCTGCTTTACGTTTGCGCCGCAGCACGTGGGCTGAACTTGCAGGCGTACCGTGAACATGGCAGCGACGGCTATACAAAAGCCAAGCTCCCTTGCGCTAGCGTGTGACCCTTCAGATTCGTTTTGGCTGTGGCGGCAACCATTAGGCCACATTTACTACATGCCTTCAATAACGCTCTTGAATAGTGAAGTGACCTTCTTGGAAGGACAGGTTTAGTTTTCATGTCATTTGGTTTTGTGCATTGATCTTATAGCCAAGTTTGACGCGCTTTCGCATTCCTGTTTTATTGTTGGCGTTATTTCTTGTTACACTTTTCTTTTTTTTTTTTGACGCACCCTATTGGACCTTTAAGTATTGCTGCCGTTTTCTTGTTACACCTCTGGTTTCAGAAGCAGACCTGCTCCCGTTTGAGAAAAAGAGAAAAAGAAAAAAATTGTTTTTTTTTTTGTCTTTCTGATTGGTTATGGTCAGAATACTTCGCCTGTGATCTATAATGACGCACCGCTTGGATAAGGAAAAAAATGTTTTAAGGATTGTTTTCTAGTTTCTGTTCAACCAGAACCGTTGTTATCGCCTTAAAAAATTTGCAAGTATTTTTGTTGCTTTTTCTTTGTTGCTTTTTCTTTGCTCCTTTTTCCTTCCTCTGGCCGTGTCAAATTTGCAGTCTGTTGAACACGCGTGCAACCACCAAAATCATGTAGCGTTCTTGTAAGGCATTGTTTCCAGATATGATTTCTTGCTGACAATGTTTCTCGATATGATTTACCGCTGAGTTTTCCGCTTGATTATCGCGAGGGTCATGCCCTTTGCTGCTCCTGTGCTGTGTATATATGTACGTATACGTCTCTTCAATAAACACCGTTGGAAGTTAGCGCCAGTCCCGTGCTCTTTGTCCGTCCGTGTGTTGCTTTGCGCTGCAATTTTTTTTTCCTTCAGAAAACGGATAAGCAAGACACACCAAAGGCAAAGAATGAGCGGTCCAATTCCGTATTCGAGACAGCTTCCCGTTTTTCCTGACCATATGATGCTGCGACGCGTCCTTTTTTTTTTTTTTTTCGAAGTTCGTCACTTGAGCTTCCGGTCTGACGTAACACAGCTGACGGATTTCCTGTGCGCTAAGTTTCGCTGTCGCCGAGACCGAGGCCCTGAATTTCGATGATTATATTATCTGAAATTGCGTTCGTTTTTGGCGATTTTTTAAAAAACAGGCTTGCGATAAATTCTTCCATATAGACAACGGCCCTCAACTCTTCCATATAGACAACGGCCCTCAAGATAATAATTAAAAAGTTAATTAACGAGTTTTTTAATTACTTATATGAATATTGAAAGGGTTTATTGAAAGGGTACTTATATGAATGCAACTTCAGGCGCGGCAAAGTTTGTCGCCTCGACGTAGAGTTCGTTTGCGAAGACGACAGGGGCTTGACTGTCGTAGCAGTTATGTAAAGAAATGTGCATTGCCTAAAAAAACAAAACAAGAAACCTGTATTATCTGCCTGCACTATAGTGCTCTTCTGGTTTTCTACCGGGTTGAAATGATTGTATCAGCGTATTGAATCTGTCTGGTTTTCATAGGCGTGCGCAGGGTTCCCGTTCAGGGGGGGGGGGGGGGCGAAGGTTCGTCGCAGCACCCCCCCCCCCTCCCTATTATATCAATATATGGGGCTGACTGCGCCCCCCCCCCCCCCGAGTCACAGCGCCCCCCCTCCCTATTTTGTCAATGTATGGGGCTGACTTTGCGCCCCCCCCCCCCCCCCCATCTTAGGTGACTAGGGGGGGGGAGCCCCCCGTGCGCACGCCTATGCTGGTTGGTACATATATACTGGTTTTGAACGAAGAAACAGCGCTAGAACAGGATGAAGACGACAGGACACAAACACGGCGCCGTGTTTTTGTGTCCTTCGTCTTCGTACTGTTCTAGCGCTGAAATGATTGACTTGCATCATAAATGTCCAATATACTGCACCAAACACCGTTAATCTATGACCATCTCTCTCGTTAACGGGTCCGTCTACTCCGTGCGATTTATCACCTTCGATTCGAAACCGCGGCCACCACATTTGAAATAAGTAGGCACGCTAGAACTTTCGTCTGCTGCTGTGCATGGATGCTAAAGAACTTACTGACCAAAGCAGGCAGGTAGTCTAAACGAACAAGGGAACACACAAATACAGAGGCTTTGTCTCATAGCCAGCTTGGTTATACGCTGTGAATCGCTATATCATACACAAGCATGCGTTTTTCACTGCGGGACCAAAAAGAAGCCGGATACACTGGTCATTAAAACATCAAATAAGGACAGCATCAATATATGTCGACCCAGCTATCATGAGTGCAGTCGTCTTAATCGTGCGGTGTATTTCTCTTTCTAGGGAGAGGTCATCGAGCCAGATCGAGTTTTTTAGGGTCCTGGACGAGAAGATAAACAGGGTGAGCGCAGTAGCGGTGCATTATACACTTAGGAGGACTTTTTGAGGGCCTAGTTGGTGCATACTGACATAAAAACTTAGCGCAATTAAAGGCGAGACACACAAGCAAGAAACACGAGGGACTGAGCGCCAGTCCCTCGTGTTTCTTGCTTGTGTGTCTCGTCTTTAATTGCGCTAAGTTTTTATGTCATTATACACTGCGTGCGAAATTAAACCACCATTGATAATGCAGCTACAAAACCACAATAATGACAACACATGTTCAGTGACGCAAGAACATACAACGCCAATGCTGCTGCGCAAAAGAGAGTTCGGTTATTGTCTGGCCGGTGAACCATCCGGCATGCGCCATTTTTCTAAATAAAAGCATCCACTCTAAAAATAAAGGACTGTTTGGGGGCACCTTTGTGCCACACAATGATTATCTTCATCAAACCTGCTTGCCAGGGGCGTAGCCAGAAATTTTTTTCGGGGGGGGGGGGGGGGGGGGCACCTCCTTCATTTCGGGGGGTGCACCTCATTGAAATGGTCATTTTTCGCTCTGTATGCCATGGCGAAAAAAAATTTCGGGGGGGGCACGTGCCCGGTGTGCCACCCCCTGGCTACGCCACTGCTGCTTGCCTTTTCTTGCGTAGTCATCGTCGCGCACGCGGTCTTCCAGGTCACGAACGGCGTACGCGATATGAGCGTTACAGAGCATTCCGGAAAATTTGACCATCTGGTGTTCTTTAACATGCACTTAAATCTAAGTACACGAGCCTCTAGCGTTTCGCTTTCATCGAAATGCAGCCGCTGCGGCCGGGATTCGATCCCGCGACCTTCGGGTCAGCAGTCGAGCACCATAACCTACGGGTAGAGAGCAGGCAAAGGAGGACTAAATAAAATTTTTAGCTCCTAACGTGCTCTGCTTTTGTACTTAACCAGCATGAGACTCTTCTGGTCAAAATTAAACTGCATGAAGCGGCTTGCACAACAAAAATCGACTTAAATTGTGCTGGTATATAGAAAGCAGGCTGTGCTTTTGCATCTAGACGCGGCAAACCTTTTTTTCCCCTCTGCAATCAGGTTCTTTTGTTTTGTTTTCGTTCCAGAATAATGATAAAATAAGATCATTCGACACTTTATAAATGTTCAGGAATCTTCCTCCAAGGTGTCAGCGCTCACATAACAGGGATGGAGCAGTCTACCAGAGGTCCATGGCGCACTAGTAGAGCGTCGAACTGGCATACCAGAGTGCTCGCCTTTTACGCAGATCTTTCACCGCGCAGATCTGCGTAAAATTACGCAGATCTTTCACCGCGAAAGGAATCTATAGCTATTCGGAGCTTATTTAAAAATGTTTTGGTCTTGAACATGACAGTACAGCGCTGAGCAGAAAAAAAATAAATTAAAAAAAAATCATCAAGGCCAATTACACCTCGAGTGATAGCTGTACGAACTGCGGAGAACTAATTCGCCTGTATTTCCCTTGTATTTATCTGCTCTTTTCTGTTCTTTTGTGTTCGTTTGTTGTGTTTATCAGCTCTTCTTTTTCTTTTTTTTTTGTCTTTTCCGTCGTTTTCGTGTGATTATTTCATATTGTCTTCTGTTCTGTCCTCGCGATTATATTGTTTGTTTCGCAATTATCCATTTTCTGATTTATGGTCTCCTTTCTACTGTTTGCTGCACCGAGCGCGGTGCATCTAACTCTCGGAGCTCGCGTTTCGCCTCCACTCTTCTCTTCCGTTGATCTGGGTCCAATTCCCGAACTTGCGTTTCGCTTTCGCTTCGCTGGCTCGGACAGACGAATTTCAGCCCTTCGACGACGCTGGCGTTGAAGGGAAAGCAAGCGGTGGCGTTTCAAACGCCAGCGCTTGATCAGGCTGGTGTTGCAGCCTGATATGTGTCACAAACATGGGGCCTGCGTGACGCCAACGCGAGACATGAGACGACGACAGGACGTTCCCTTAAGCTGCTCCGCAGTTAAAAAACAAAGTTAGCTAACAAGGCGTTTGTGCTTAAATTATTTGTCCACCGGGCATGCCAGTTGCATTGCTCATACGAAAAGCTTCGGTCAGCCCTGTCGCGGGACATCGCTACGAGAGGGCATTCCAGTGCCCCGTGTAGCTACGTTTGCGTGATTCTCGTGGACGCGTACAGTGGCGTCCTTGTCGTAACGCGCACATACAGGTGGAAATTATTCATCTGTGTTGGAACAGAACATTTTCTACATTCGTTATTCGACCGTGTCAAACGTTATAAAAATTGGGATATACCGCAATCCCGTATCACTCCATCAACACCGTCCGCGCTGCCGTACAGGACGTTCTTCTCATGACACAAAGTTAAACAGACTTATTCAAATTTTGGAAAAGTCAGGATTAAACTCAGAAAAAATAGAATGAAAAAAAAAATCTTGAGGACGCTGGAGTTTCGTCTTTAAGAGTAGAACGCGTTAGCATAGTCTTCTCATTCGCTTTCCACGCTTCTATTCTGAGTGGATACCTCAAGCGTGCTGCAACGTGTGCGCGCGCAACATAGGCCGTTTAAAACTCCCCTAGATTGCATGCATACTGCAAGGGCAGATGCAAAGTGCCCGAAGCGTGGTCAGAAGACATCAAGTTATTTGTTGAGTAAAATAGTTCGTTCTATACGCATAATAAATAAGTTTGTTATATGTTACCCGTTAGAATAAAGATGCTATTGTGCTGCTAATTTATTTATTCTCATTTTCCTCATTGCATACAGATATAGGGACGACCACAGAAACTAACATAATGAAGCTTTGCACGCCCCCCCAAAAAGAGCTGTACGTGCTATCGACCATTTATGCCTTCGTGAAAGCACGAAAAGCCCTGCATTCGAACACAGCCTGTTGAATATTCTGCAAATATTTCTGAAGAAACTATGAATTCATACACATGAACTAGAAATAATAAAAAAAGTTTTGAACAATATTTCATAAATGTTATCACATGTGACGAGTTTCTACATTTTTCGACTTTGATACGACACGAGCAAATTATGGCCTTCAAAAACTTTCTTCTATTATATATCGTACCTTAAATGCACATACAGAAATGCGGACTCTCTCCCGAAACGTATCATATGGGCACCGGTCCATTAGGGACTGCGGGAAGTAAGGTTGCAGATGCGGCTGATCCAGCGCTCATTCCTGGGTCCTATCTCAATCCCAGTTGACAGATGAATTCTGGAATTATATATGGAAAGTCGTCGACGCTACCCTTCCCTGCAAGGGGGGCTGAAGAAAGGAGACGAGCGCATCGTATTAAGATTTCAAACCAATACGATGCTATGTCCTGCAATAATAAAACATTTCGACCCTACGGACACAGGACAGTGGCAGTATGGGGAGGTGGGGGGACATCTATAATATGGTGCGGACCTGTGAAAACAACACAGCCCTTTCCCCTCACCCACACCCTACCCGAGAGGACTGGGAGGCGGCCCTGCTCGGCTGCTCAGACTTTCAGGCCCAGCAGGCCTTGGTGCAGAGAGCCAGGGCGGCGGCTTCAACCAACGAAGTCCCGGGATGAGGACTCCACCTAATCTGTAGGGACCTCTAACAAGGCGCCGCACCTCTCTTTTGTCAATAAATACTTTTCACCGCCACCGCCACGGAAGCCCGCAATCAAATAGTTTCCTGGAATAAAACTCTACGCTTGGGCAGAGGTCGGCAAACTTGGGCAGAGGTCGGCAAACTCACTCATGAGTCGACTCACTCAGACTCAGATCGAGCCGTAAGTCTGAGTCTGAGTGAGTCCGGGTGAGTAATATTTTGCTGAACTTGAGTCCGAGTGAGTCCGATTGAGAAAAATTTTAGTGAGTCTGAGTCCGAGTGAGTCCGGTTGAGGAAATCATTGATGAGTGTGAGTCCGAGTGAGCCCTAAGGGCGAGGTATATTTCATGAGTGAGTCTGAGTGAGCTTCACATTGTTTTGCCAACCTCTCGTGCTATCTGTACTCAGCTTCAGCATTACTATCAGCCTTATATCGGCTCACATTTATACTAATTATGTGTATTCCCACATCAACGCAGTGGTGTTCGTACGCTAGCTCAATATTCATTGAACAGATGCGTGAGTTACGGAGAGGGGGGACGTGGCTCCCCCCACGACGCCTCCCCCCCCGTTCTCTTTCAAAGGAAGGTCTTGTTAAAAACATCTCGTGTGAGTCATCACTTTCCATAAAAATGTCCTTAGTGGATTGAAACCACTGATAACTCGTATTAAAAGATACGAGATCAAAAGCGTCAAGTAGAGCACCGATTATGCGAGATATCGGTGCAAAACGCATTGACACCTAAGAGAAAACGGCTGATAGTCAGCCAACGGACTCATGAGTCGACTTACTCAGACTCACTCAGAATCGGATAGAGCCGTGAGTCTGAGTCTGAGTGAGTCCGGGTGAGTAATATTTTGGTGAGTTTGAGTCCGAGTGAGTCCGGTTGAGGAAAATATTGGTGAGTGTATGTTCCGAGTGAGCCCTAAGGGTTGCGAGGGTTGAGGCTTGGGCTAGTTGGTTCATGCTTATAACAGGGAAAAAACAGAGCATGAGTGCATATGAGCAATTGAAAATGTGAAGATTAACAAAAATATTCCGTTACGTCGACGACTTTTTAATAATTTTCGACACGGACGAAATGGGCCTAGAACCTTTAATGTTTCAAGTTCTGGAAAAATTTCTAGAGTGTTTTAAACCACTTGTACTAACCTTCAAATTGCCAGTGGAAAGAGCCATCAAGTTTTTAGATCTGAAATTTAGTTTTTCTAAAGATCACATTTGCTAGGCGTACGAGCCACGCGCTAGTAAGCCGCTTCTTCCATTTGACTCAACCCATTCAAAGCTCGTAAAAAAGATCCATTGCAATGACGTGCTTCACGAACGTCTTAACCAAATCATGTTTTTACTCGATGACAGACAGCCTTTAACAAAAAGATAGGCCGTCTTCAGGTAGCAAGGTATCCGCAGCATGTGCTAGCATCCGTAACGGAATCAGTCCTTAAAAAGATAAAGGCTAACGGAAGGGATGACGAAGAGGAAATGGAACCAAACAGAAGAGAAAAAACAACTGCGACACCTTACATTCACCGGTTAGCGCATAACTTAAAAACGATAGGAAAACACGCCAATGTCAGAGTCGTATTTTCTGCGCCTAAAAAAAAAAAAAGAACAATTATTCGCAATGTGTTCCAAAGTAAACGAAACAAGAAGGCAGCCACAGTCGTGTCCCATAAAGCATGTAAACCGGTTTGGGAACTGCATTGAAGGTATCCTATATTCAACCCCATTGTCCGGTGGAAGGAAATATATAGGGCAAACAGAAAGATGCCTTTATGAGCGACTGAAAGAGCGTCACTACAACGTAAATAGAGCAATTAGCGGCCAACTAGGCCTCCATGGCAGGGATTGTGGCTGTAAGCCAATCTTTTCCAAAATAACAGTAAAAGCAAGAAACATAGATAATAGGACCAGATAAATAATTGAAGCAGCAGAAATAGAACGTATGAAGACTAACTGTGTGAGCATGCCATCTAACCGTTTCACAAAATGAAATAGATTTTTTTTAACCGTAGGAGACATGTATAGCACGTGTTTGTGGCGCTCAGCGGTGACGCATGTCGACGAGAGATAGGGGCCCCAAATCATGTTATTTTTCTTTCTATTTTTTGACTGTCACAATATATGTGCCCACACATAGGCGAGCGCACGAGGGGGGGGCAGAGGGGGCGGCCGCCCCCCCCCCCCCCCTAGTCACCTTAGGGAGGGGCGCGCAAAGTGAGCCCCATACATTGACATAATAGGGAGGTGGGCGCTGCGATGAACCTTCGCCCCCCCCCCCCCCCCTGAAGGGGAACCCTGCGCACGCCTATGTGCCCACATGTCGAAAAATAAAATCAGTTGTAAGTCAGCGCTGTTGTCGTGCCTTCTTCATCTTGTGTGCCCTGTCAGAATTTTGCGCTGTTATGAGCCCTAAGAGCGAGGTATGTTTCATGAGTGAGTCTGAGTGAGCTCCAAATTTTTTGCCGACCTATGGCGTCGCCTTATACAACTACCACATAAGACTTGTGCCTTGAGTTGTTTTATGTGGGTATACGAATTGACGCAATGTTTTTTCGTCGGCTGTCAACTAAGTGCCCGAGACTGTTTGTTTTTTTTCTGCAAATATTGTTGACACGTGTGGGGACTTTCATGCCATTACTGTTTGCACTTGACGCAGGGAAAGGACAACACGTCCGACGACGGCACCTCCCGATGCGGTTCCATGACGGCCTGAAAGCCAATGCAAGATGTCCACACGCCCCAAGAAAGCTCAAGCGCAGAGTGTTTTGGCACGCCAAATATTTTCTAATAAATTGATTCTCTAATACATTCGTGCTACTTGAAAAATCTCAACATTCACGCGTGAGATGTGTCTTCAAGACTGCATGATCGATTAGATTACAGGTGGCAGTTCTCTGCAATCGAGTTCTATAAAAAAAATTTAGCTAGATTAAAGCTGTTGCTAGTAAATGCCGCATATTTGGAGAAAAAATACGGTGCTAAGAGACGTAGAGCGCCCTAGAAATTTTCAGCGTGATGCGTATTCTAAATTGTGTTTATTGTTGCGCAACTGACTTAAGGTGGGGTGAGACTTTGAAAGTGAGTTTCAAAATTTGGCTGTAGAGCAGTATTAAGACAAGTTATGGCTATAAAATTTGCAAGGAATTTTACAGACAGACACACGTAGCACTGGAGCTCAATATGAATGGGCTCAAAATGAATTTTAAATTGTATGTAGTGTTTTTTTTATTTTTCTGCATATGTACTTTTTTGTTAAAATCTACTATCTGAAGAGCATTGCAATTTTGTGCAAAAGGTAGCTTCCAACGCTTTACTGAAGTGGAACTAAAATTGTGAGGGTAAAACGAAAACTAGGTTCGTGATGGTTTTTTTACGTTTATTGATGTACGAAGATTGCCACTTATGAATGGTCTTTTTATAATAAAAATATAAATAGAGCTAGGCTATTGATTCTAGTTCCACTTTGCAAATGCCAATAACTAACACGTGTGAGGATTTTCGTTTGCTTATGCCAGACAATTGCCGATAAAAAGGTACACAAAACCACAAAAGTGTCGTTTTGAGAAAAACGCAGAGACCACGTAGGGCTACACCCACATTTTCTGTCAACGTATCGAAGAAACAGGACCAAAAGTTATTTTCGAAACCGCGAGTGCCCAAGTGCGACAAATTTTTCTGAAAAAAATTTCCATCAGAGGATTGCAAAATGCCGAAACCGAATTGTTTGACCACACGAAGTCCCACCCCACCTTAAGCTATCGAGGATTGAGTCGTGGGTGTGTTCGTGAAAACGGGACAAAGGTAAGAATCAAAGGGTGGGCTTTGGAGGGTCAGCTTGTACATGTCACTGCAATGAAATCAGCGCGCAAACGGGACGCAGGGTAAGGACCAAACAACACAAACGCTGACAAAAAACTGTGCGCAAGCTTATTGCAACAGAAAAAATATGTACGAAAAATAAGAACTAAAAAAGAAACATGAGTTGCCACATGATCACAGTGATGAAGCAACAACGAACGTCCGCCACGTGTCGAGACAGGACAATTAACTTGACAAAAACGCAATCTCTTTTTCAAGAAGCGCGATTGGCGGCTCGCCGACACGCGCATTCTCTTGATATCATTAATACGGCATAGCATACCCTCGTCCGATCGTACCCTCACCGGACAGAAGCAACTTTCATGAATCAGGTGGAACGCTTGAGGAATGCTGGGTTCCCTAGCGCTTTTTTTCGCTCCCTAGCTGAAAAGCTGCTCGTCACTCTCAGAACGACTAGAAAGAACAGACCAAACGAGCACAAGCGCTCTCGCTTGGCTGTCGTTCCCTACATTCACGGCTTCTGTCGACTGCATGCAGGCAGAGTAGGCGTACGCGTTTTGTTTTCCACCCCAAACCGTCTGGCCTAAGTGAACAGGGATGCAGCAGTCTCCTCTTGCTGTGACAAGAAGCACAGAAATCGTTTCAGTGAATGCATGAAGAACGTCGTTTATGACATTCCATTATCATGCGGCAAATCGTATCTAGGACAAACCAGGCGGTGCGTAATGACAGAATGCGCGAGCATTCTAATTCTTTGAAAGCAACAACAGGCAGTAACCTGGCTATTCATTGTACACCATGCGGCTGCTCCCTTTTGCTTGACAATGTGCAAGTTCTCAAGAAATGTCGGGATCGATGTGCACGTGAAATTTGTGAAGCGCACATAATTCATAAAAGAGGCGCAACTTGCGTTAGCGCGCCATCAGTAGCACTATTTGAAAAAGAAATGCGCTACTTTGAGCCCTCTGTTGTGATCACGCAGCTTGTCACATGCTTGTTTTTGTTGTTTTTGTTTTATTGTTCGTGGTTGCAGTTTTCTAGCCTTGTCGACACTTGCTTTCAAACCTTTTCTCTTAGACTTAGGTTCTTGCTTTTTGTTGATTTTTTCATGAGCGGTTTTAGTTGTTTTAATCAGTTTTGTACCGACCGCCAAGTCATGATCCTTTCTGCCATCTTTCGCTCGTGTTTACGTTTTCATAAAATTTGCTTTTGCTACATCTTGTTCACCCTTATCCAAATAGATAGCAATGCCGGCCAGTCGAGTCACTTGATAGCGTTTGTGCCATTTTAAATGCGAAGCATTTCTTGGTGAACCAAAAGCACTTTGAGCGTTTTTGTCTATCTATCTATCTATCTATCTATCTATCTATCTATCTATCTATCTATCTATCTATCTATCTATCTATCTATCTATCTATCTATCTATCTATCTATCTATCTATCTATCTATCTATCTATCTATCTATCTATCTATCTATCTATCTATCTATCTATCTATCTATCTAGCCGCCTACATCTGGGTGCTCTCGTGATCAACTACTTAACTTGGTGTAGACCAAAACTGGTATGGGAGGGTAAGAGGTTTTGATGGATATGCCTATACGGTCATGACATGAATAACATGAAAGTGCTGTCGCGTACGTCGTCAAAACCTTTCCTCCAGCTACGTGCGGCACATACCCGTATACCAGGGGCCACGGTATGCTGATATGCGCCGCAGGTGATTGACAGTTTATATCTAACCAGTAATAATAATAATTATTGGGGTTTACCGTCCCAAAAACACCATATGATTATGAGAGACGCCGTAGTGGAGGGCTCTGGAAATTTCCACCACCTTAGGTTCTTTAACGTGCACCTAAACCTAAGTACACGGTCCTCAAGCATTTTCGCCTCCACCGAAAATGCGGCGATATCTAACCAGGAAGGGCGAGAACAGGCATTGGTAATTTAAATGCGAGAGCGTTAACAAAAACTGATTTCAGGCAGCGTTGACCCGGACGAATGTAAAGATTAAAAATCAAAACCCGAGCAGGAATCGAACCCAAGCATTCTGCGTGGCAGTCAGGCATCCTACCATAGAGCCACGCCAAGTCTTGAAACTGCTTTGGAAAAATATACCAGTTGTGATGTGTCAATCTAATTTTATTTAAAAAAAGCGATAAACATTACATATGTACTGCTATCATGCAGGCGTGATGTCGGGCTGATGTCCATTGTGGTTCCATTGTTGGTTACATTTGCAATATTACATTTATATTCCTATGATTCAGCAAGCTATATTCAACGTCGTATGGACAAGTTAGCCTCTGAATGGTGGAGAACGTTTTGTCAGACATTAGACCCCCGCAAGCCCCTATCTCACACCTGGAGAACGGTGCGTGGTCTTCGCCGCATTCCTGAAGAGCGTTTTTCATTCACGGCGCTGGCGCTTTTTCAAAAGCGGCGAAACATCGATGTCGCGGAAGACTTCTGTGCGAGGATAGCTGACCAAGTGGTTCGTCCAGATGCTCTGGCCGGAAGTGACGTCCCTCATTCCCGTGATAGCCGCATGGACCTTCCTTTCACAATGGAGGAGCTTGAAGGGGGAACTAGCCCTATGCAGGCGTTCCTCATCACCGAGGCCAGATGGTATACCTTATCGAGCCCTGTGCAATCTGGGTAGACTGCGCGGGGAGAGCTGCTACGTTTGTACAACGCATCCTGGCAAGAAGGAAGGGTCCCAAACGAATGGAAGACAAGTCGTCTAGTACCACTTCTGAAGCCAGGCAAGCCCCTACTTTAACTTGCCTCATACCGCCCTATTGCATTGGCCAGCTGCGTGGGGAAGATAATGGAACGGATGGTCCTTCGCTGCCTTGATTGATATCTTGAACATTACAAGATTTATCTATCCATACTCCATGGCTGGCTTTCGATGGGATCGCTAATGTATCGATAATGTTATTGATTTCGTTACATACGTCCAACAGCAGAAATTACGCAAGCGTGTCTGCAGCCTTGTTCCTAGACGTAAAAGGTGCATACGATAACGTGCTACACCGAGGCCATTCTCGATGCCCTTGGAGATGGTTGGCCTGGGTGGTCGAGTTTTTCGATGGATCACTAGCTGCTTGACAGCAAGATCATTCTTTTTGTCAACCGACGACGGTCCAACCACACGACACTATGCCTGCCGGGGCGCTTCCCCAAGGCGGAATACTAAGCCCCACTCTATTCAATCTCGCCCTCGTTCAACTTATCGAATACCTGCCAAGTACGATCGCGATATCCATATACGCAGACTACATATGAGGAGCCTTTTTTTCGAAATGGGCTCAATCCAAAACCGAAAATAGCTCAAATAAGGCTCCATTGGCACGTACATACTCTCAAATTTCCTCTGAAAACAGTAATAATAAATGAATAATTATTATTATTAACTAATTATTACTGTTTTTCAGGAAAGTTGAGAGTGTGTACATGCCAACGGAGCCTTCTTTGAGCTAGTTTCGGTTTTGGATTTAACCCATTTCGAAAGAAAAAGCTCCTCATATGTGTCTGGACATCGGCAGTCACAGGCCCTCACATAGGAGCGAGGCTTCTAAAAGCTGCAAGTTTGACAGCGAGCTACCTCGGCAAGCAAGGCCTTAAAATATCCCCGGGAAAAATGTGCATTAGTGGCGTTCGCACGTAAACCAATGACGCACTATGCCATTTATATTGAAGGGCGAACCATTTGTTATGCCTGCAGCCCACAAATTTCTGGTTATAATCATAGATAGAGATCACATGTGTCTTGCATGAAACAGCGCCTGGCAGCAATCTCCCAGGTGTTCAAGTTCCTGTGTGGAAAAACCTTGGGAATGTTGGTAGACGCAATGCTGAAACTGTACAGATCACTGTTTCTCGGTTTTTTTGAGCTACAGTCTGCCCGTACTCACTAATACTTGCAAGACTAATATTCGCACTCTGCAGGTTGTACAAGCCCAGGCTCTCAGAGTCTGCCTTTGCTTGCCGAAATGCGTTCCGACTGAAGCGACTATTTCCATTGCACGGGACCAACCAGTGCAAACGCACATTGCGGTGAAAGCTTTGAGAGCCCATATAAGGCATTTTTCCCGGGCTCATTGCCATCACCTTGCAACACTGCCTTCAGAAAGACCACGAACGTCGTATTGTGCAACGATTTCAAATCTATGCCACCCACCTTCCATCAGGCTTCAGCCCCGCATCTAAGCCAGCGATACCTCCGTGGTGCTTGATTCGTCCAGAAGTGCACCTCACCGTACCCGGAATCAGAAAAAAAATCTGAGCTCTCATCACCAGTTCTGAAACAGCTATCCCTGATACTTTTGCACGAGAACTATACGCCAATTACGTACATGTTTATACGGATGTATCAACCACTCCCCAGTGTTCGTCCGGAGCAGTGGTCGTCCCAAGCGAAAGCTATTACCGTCAGTTTTCAAGACAGACCACCCAAAGTCATCGACGGCTGCAGAACTTGCCGCTCTTCGCGCTGCACTTCGCGTAGTAAACCGCCAACAGCCTCAACGATTGGCCAGTCTTCAGTGATTTAAAGGCAGCTCTGCAATCTTTGCAATCCGCCTTGCGGCACGGACCATACCAGCAGTTGGTCTTCGAGGTTAGTATCTCCTCCATTCTGCGTTCGAGAAAGGACACCACGTGACATTTCAGTGGCTGCCAAGTCACTGCGGCGTCATAGGAAATGAACACGCCGACAATGCTGCTCGATCAGCTATCTCTTAAAGGCGACCGATGCTGCTAGCCAACTTCGAGTGGCTTGCATGAGAAATCACTTTCTCCACCTTGGAACACAACAAGTAGACTGCGCAATCAACAACCACCACAGCCCGAACACTTTACGTTTTCAGACACCTACTGGACTACGCCGAAACGATGCCACTCAGCTTTGCCGTTTATGGCTAAGAGTAGCTTTCACGAAGTCATTTTCCTTTCGTATCGAAATGGCTGACAACCCTTCTTGCGACAACTGTGGTAGCGAGGAGACATCACAGCACATCTTCTGCGACTGTCTTCGCTACAATGTGCAGAGAAAATCACTTGCAGTCGCTCTCTCTCGCATAGATCGCAGACCGATGACGGCGGAAATCATTCTGAAATGTCGTCCTGAGAGGTCATCACGGGTAAAGGCGACGAAGGTGGTGATCAACTTCTTGAAGTCATCAGACTTGCACCGGCGGTTATAGACTGATGGAGTTATAATGACTGTGAGGTGTGTCTTATTATGTGCGTGCTCTCCTCTCTCTCTCTTTCTCCATCTTTAAAACTCCCTCATCCCTTTCCCCAGCGTAGGGTAGAATACCGGTCCTTCTAGACCGGTTAACATCCCTGCCTTTCCTTTCTCTCCTGTTCCTATCTTCCTATTCAAGCGTTGCTCGACCCCGGAGCAATACGTTAACAAAGGGTTACATGTGATATTTGGGTGGTTCCACGTAAGATCGAACAAAGCATGGCCGGTCGACCTCTTAAATTTATTTCAAAATTTTATATATTGTTGCCTGATGAGTGGAAAGAAGGGATCCGCAATTGGTTTTGCTGAAAAAATTTTTTGCGAAGCACCAGAAATCAATAATGACGACGAGGTGGAGTGCCACGCTTATCTGCTCTGCTGTTTTTCCCGACTTTGGTGATGAGTTACACAAAATATACTAAAGCTACGTACTTCAAATTTGTTTAGCTAAATATGTGCATGATTTCACTTGCGTTCAGTTATTTTTGGTTTCTCTGGGTAGTGTATATATTTTTATAAAAAATCTCAAAATCGACCCAGGAAACGTTTTTTGGCCTACTTTGCAGGTCTTTATTTCAGAAAAGGCGTACGTCAGAGCAGCAAAAATTCCGCATTACATTCTCAGCAAGTTTATTTATCAAACTGCGAAAGCTTATATTAATATCACTTTTCACTAAAGATATACGATCGCGCTAACTTCAAGAAAATAACATAGAGTGGAAAATTCTGACGACGATTAAAAAAAAAAACCCATTTTTTATATTTCTTAAAATTTGCCGACCCATTCTCTTCCACATCAGCTTTCACAACCAATAAAAACATTTTGCATAATTTTGTTTCTCTTGCATTTACGGCCCGTCGAATAAGGCCCTTGCGCAAGACTGAGCGCGCCATGTAGGTCTGAAGATTGTATGACATATGTGATCGCTTATGGCTTTTCAATTTGTCGTCTTATTGTATCGAGTAATTACGTCTCAACGCTGGAAATGTACTGTGAGAGACACGGTAGTGAATGATTAGAAAGCAGTGTTGTATGCGTGAGGTTCCTTATGCACTGCGGCATCAAGGTGTGATGGTAACTCTGCGAAAATTTCGTTTCTTTAAAAATGAGCTTCTTGTGCTTCGAAAGGTAGTCTGCACAGTACTCTCGCTCAGAGCTAAACTTTGCCTCCATAAGACGCACAGGAGCAGAGCAAAGCGCAAGCACTATCGGAGTCGAATGAAGTGTGAGAAGCGGACTGCGCGCCCGGCCAGTACACGCCGTCTGCTGCCGTCATCTGAGATAGGCAGGCGCATCCGGTTACCTATAGTTTTGTGTTTGTTCCTTTTTGATTTGGCCGCTGGAGCGCTACGTTTATGCTTTCCACTGAGATCAGTTGGCGCAGCGCAGTTTCTCTGGTGAAACCGGCATTCGTCCCTATGCGTGAAGCCAGCTCTAGCAGCTTCCTGACAGAGTTTTCATGGTGCTTCCACATCAGCACCAGTGAGGGAACGCAGTCAAATTTCAACTTCTACGTCAACGCAGTGAAGTGTTTCCTGTGCGGGCGCCGAATGCGGCCGGGAAACTCGAGCTACAGACATCGAGTCTGTGACCTTGGCCGATCGCCTCTGTTTACACGCCAAGCACGTGCGTTGGAATCCCAACAGCCGTGTCCAAGTTACATCAGTCGCCTCGAAACGCCTTTGTTTAAATATACAAGTTCGTATTGTAGACGTGCTTTCGTTTGCGTTTACTTTGAACACACAAATCGCGCAAACAATGTCTGCTACGTCTGCACTTCTATCTCCGCCGTGTTAACAGTGCGTGGCTGCGATGTGAGTAAAAGACGGATAAAATAGTGAGGCTCCAATGCACAATTGTACATGCGTTGAAGTTACCCCCGGCTGTATCGCGATCTATCCGTCTGAGGACAAGAAAACGAGCCCTTACTGCACCGGAACACGCCGGACGGTGCGCGCGCGCCTGCTCGGTAACCCCGCACTCATAGCCACTCCCGTGACCAAATCATTTCAAAATTGGCGTCCTCAGTGCAGCCTACAGCTATTTCAGTGCTGCTTGCCTTTTAAGACACTGGAGTATAAGCCTACATTCGATCCGCTTAGCGTGTAGCAAGTCCGATCTACAATTGCCTATCCTTGCGCAACGGCCTTATTCGACGGGCCGTAAATGCAAGAGAAACAAAATTATGCAACATGTTTTTATTGGTTGTGAAAGCTGATGTGCAAGAGAATTGGTCGGCAAATTTTAAGAAATATAAAAAATGGGGTTTTTTTTTTAATCGTCGTCAGAATTTTCCCCTGTATGTTGTTTTCTTGAAGTTAGCGCGATCGTATATCTTTAGTGAAAAGTGATATTAATATAAGCTTTGGCAGTTTGATAAATAAGCTTGCTGAGAACGTAATGCGGAATTTTCGCCGCTCTGACGTACGCCTTTTCTGAAATAAAGACCTGCAAAGTAGGCCAAGAAACGTTTCCTGGGTCGAATTTGAGATTTTTTTATAAAAATAAGTACACTACCCAGAGAAACCAAAAATAACTGAACGCAAGTGAAAGCATGCATATATTTAGCTAAACAAATTTGAAGTACGTAGCTTTAGTATATTTTGTGTAACTCATCACCAAAGTCGGGAAAAACAGCAGAGCAGATAAGCGTGGCACTCCACCTTGTCGTCATTATTGATTCCTGGTGCTTCGAAAATTTTTTTTTCAGCAAAACCAATTGCGGATCCCTTCTTTCCACTCATCAGGCAACAATATATAAAATTTTGAAATAAATTTAAGAGGTCGACCGGCCATGCTTTGTTCGATCTTACGTGGAATCACCCATCATCATCAGACCCTAAAGTGCAATTCGTTTTGATAATACTGATGTCCGTGTTCTAACGTGAGTGCTGACGTTACGTCAGACCATAAGTTACCATTTAGACGCCAGTGCAGTCAACGTTCCTGGTAAGCCCACAATGTGCGCACGTAAACTACTACAGTTACAAAAACACGTCGATCCACCACCTTGGCTCTAAAGCTGAAAATTGCAGCATAGACAATAACTGGCCGGCTACTCGCATGAAACCGATTCCCGCAAGGCGTGGGATCTGCTGAATTTTTTCCATTATTCCTTTCGTACGAAAAAAAAGAAGAAACAATGGAAAAAATTCCCCATCTCCCGCTAAAGGGAAGCATGTGTGGATGCGAAGCAGCGGAGAGATGTAGCTTGAGCGGGAATTTTATTGAAAGGATAAATGAGAATGTATAAGAGAAGACGGAGAATGTGGTGGTTGCGTGTTTATTTAGGGAACGTGTGCGATTCCTTGCATCGGTGCACGGGGCGCTTTAAAGACGACGGCCTTGTGATCGGTGAAGTGTAGCGTCAGGGGTTGCTTTTGAAGAGATTTTATTGTGAAGTTTGCGAAGATGAGGTCTATGCACGTTCCCCTTATGGTTGTCGGTTGTATGTTGTCGTCGGAAATGCGTCGCAACCAGTACACGTCTATCATGTGGTGGGACGAGCCAGTCCTTCGTGGTTATATCCACGTTGAAGTCACCCGCAAGCACGAAGGGCGTGGCTGTATGTACTGTGCCATTGCCTTCTCTAGGTAACGTTCGACGTTCTCTCTAGAGTAGAGAATGGGGGGTGAGTGTAGGAGGGGATAGGGGAGGGTACGCGCATGCGCTGTAGGGGGGTGTGGGACGCTCCGTAGAGTAGAGGATTCCTAGAGGAGACAAAGGGGGGTGAGCGTAGGAGAGAGAGGGGGGAGGGGACGCGCATGCGCTGTGGTGGTGTGGGACGCGGGAAGGAGGGACGGACTAAGCCCCCTCCAAACACATGCAAGCAAGATCAAGGAATGCGGTCAACCTGGGCGACAGACACCACCTGCCTAGCCATTGCTAAGCAACCTCTCTGTGCTCTCGGCCATGACTCTGATGACTGTAGTAGTGGTTGACGGCCTTCATATTTCTACAGTGTCCTGGTTCGCATAATGGGTGCTTCCCTACTTCATGAAAGTGGCCGGACGCGGGACGCGGGACGGGGGGACGCGGGACGCGGGACGCGGGAGAGACGGACAGAGCCCCGAGCATAAGATGCTTCGCATCTAAAACAGACAGCTGGGACGTAAAAAAGAGAGAGACACACGCAAAGGCTAGCTCCCATCGATGTATTCCCTTTCTGCTATAAAGAACTAAAGCCAGCGTACGACGCTACTCTGTTGAACCACTGACAGTGTGACGCCTTTTCGCTTGCGTAACGAGAGTAGGCGCATGTCAGGGAATCGCAAACCACGCTTGCTCCTAAACTGGAGGTAAAACAACGTTTTATTGTTCGCCTTTGTTTGACGGCTTGCAAAAAAAGCTTCCCCATCTCCCGCTAAAGGGGACCATGTGTGGATGCGAAGCAGACGGGAGATGGTTAGCTTGAGCGGGAGAAACGTCGCCGCTCTCGTTTTGCGGCAGCGGCCCGGGCGCTCATCGCGGCGCTGCACAAGAGAGAGAATGAGGCGCGATCCGTCATTTTCATACCGCGGAACTACCGTGGCGCTCCCAGCGGAGTATGCAGCTGTCGCACCACCTGTCGTGCGCGCCGCTCCGTAGAGGATTCCTAGAGGAGAGAACGGGCGGAACCGTAGGAGAGGAGAGAGGACGCGCATGGGCTGTGGGACGCGGGAGCCGCTTCGCAGACTAGAGGATTCCTAGAGGAGAGAAAGGGGGTGCGCGTAGGAGAGAGGGAGAGAGGACGCGCACGTGCTGTGGGGAATGTCGGACGCGGGCGCCGCTCCGTAGATTAGAGGATTCCTAGAGTAGAGAAGGGCGGTGAGCGTAGGATAGAGGGGGAGAGGACGCGCATGCACTGTGGGGATGTGGGACGCGTGCGCCGCTCCGTAGAGTAGAGGATTCTTAGAGCAGAGAAAGGGGGGTGAGCGTAGGAGAGGAGAGAGAGAGGGGGAGGGGACGCGCATGCGCTGTGGTGGTGTGGGACGCGGGAAGGAGGGACGGACTAAGACCCCCCCCCCCAAACACATGCGAGCAAGATCAAGGAATGGAGTCAACCTGGGCGACAGACACCACCTGCGTAGCCATTGCTAAGCAGCCTCTCTGTGCTCTCGGCCATGACTTTAATGACTGTAGTGGTGGTTGACAGCCTTACTGTACTAAAGTCTTCTGGTTCGCATAGTGGGTGCTTACCTACTTCATGAAAGTGGCTGGACGCGGGAGGGACGGACATAGCCCCGAGCTTATAAGATGCTTCGCATCTAAAAATTTCCCCATCTCCCGCTAAAGGGAACCGATGCGAAGCAGCGCCGAGATGGGTGGCTTGAGCGGGAGAAACGTCGCCGCTCCCTTTTCGCGGCAGCGGCCCGGGCGCTCATCGCGGCGCTGAACAGGAGAGAGAATGAGTCGCGTGCGCTCCGTCATTTTCATACCGCCGAACTACCGTGACGCCCCCCAGCGGAGTATGCAGCTGTCGCACCACCTGTCGTGCGCGCCGCTCCGTAGAGTAGATGATTCCTAGAGGAGAGAACGGGGGGATTGTAAGAGAGGAGAGAGCACCTGTCGTGCGCGCCGCTCCATAGAGTAGAGGATTCCTAGAGGAGAGAACGGGGGGCGACTGTAGGGGAGGGGACGCGCATGCGCTGTGGGGGGTGTGGGACGCGGGCGCCGCTCCGTACAGTAGAGGATTTCTAGAGGAGAGAACGGGGGGGGAGCGTAGAAGAGGAGAGAGAGGGGGGGGAGGGGGACGCGCATGTGCTCTCGGGGTGTGGCACGCGGAGAAGGGGGGACGGACAAAGCCCTCGCAACCACATGCAAGCACGATCAAGGACGGGAGTCAACGGGACGCGGGCGCCGTTCCATAGAGTAGAGGATTCCTAGAGGACAGAACGGGGGGCGACCGTAGGAGAGGAGAGAGAGGGGGAGGGAACGCGCATGCGCTGTGGGGGTGTGGGACGCGGGCGCCGCTCCGTACAATAGAGGATTTCTAGAGGATAGAACGGGGGGAGCGTATGAGAGGAGAGAGAGGGGGGGGAGGGGACGCGCATGCGCTCTGGGGGGTGTGGGACGCGGGAAGGAGGGAAGGGCAAAGCCTCCGCAAGCACATGCAAGCAAGATCAAGGAATGGTGTCAACGTGGGCGACAGACACCACCGGTAGTGCGTGTTATTCTTTGCTTGCACCCACCACATGCCTAGCCATTGCTAAGCAGCCACTCTGTGCTCTCTGCCATGACTCTCATGACTGTGATGGTGGTTGACGGCCTTATTGTACTACAGTGTTCTGGTTCGCACAGTGGCTGTCTCCCTACTTCATGAAAGTGACCGGACGCGGGACGCCGGACGGGGGGACGCGGGAAGGACGGACACAGGCCCGAGTATAAGATGCTTCGCATCTAAAACGAAATGACAATTAAAAAACTTCCCCATCTCCCGCTAAAGGGAACCATGTGTGGATGCGAAGCAGCGGGGAGATAATCAGCTTGAGCGGGAGGAATGTCGCCGCTCTCATTTCATGGCAGCGGTCCGGGCGCTCATCGCGGCGCTGCACAGGAGAGAGAATGAGGCGCGCACGCTGCGTCATTTTCATACCGCGGACCTACCGTGGCGCCCCCCAGCGGAGTATGCAGCTGTCACACCAGCTGTCGTGCGCGCCGCTCCGTAGAGGATTCCTAGAGGACAGGACGGGGGACCGTAGGAGAGGAGAGAGAGGGGGAGGGGACGCGCATGCGCTGTGGGGGTGTGGGACGCGGGAGCCGCTCCGTAGAGTAGAGGATTCCTAGAGGAGAGAGGGGGGAGAGGACGCGCATGCGCTGTGGGGATGTGGGACGCCGGAGCCGCTCCGTAGAGTAGAGGATTCCTAGAGGAGAGAGGGGGAGAGGACGCGCATGCGCTGTGGGGATGTGTGACTCGGGCGCCGCTCCGTAGAGTAGATGATTCCTAGAGTAGGGAAAGGGGGGTGAGCGTAGGAATGGATAGGGGAGGGGACGCGCACGAGCTGTGGGGGGTGTGGGACGCGGGGGCCGCTCCGTAGAGTAGAGGATTCCTAGAGGAGAGAAAGGGGGTGAGCGTAGGAGACAGAGGGGGAGGGGACGCGCATGCGCTGTGGTGGTGTGGGACGCTGGAAGGAGGGACGGACTAAGCCCCCCTCCAAACACATGCAAGAAAGATCAAGGAATAGGGTCAACTTGGGCGACAGACACCACCTGCCTAGCCATTGCTAAGCAGCCTCTCTTGCTCTCGGCCATGACTCTGATGACTGTGGTAGGGTTGACGGCCTTCATATTACTAGTGTTCTGGTTCGCATAATGGGTGCTTCCCTACTTCATGAAAGTGGCCGGACGCGGGACGCGGGACGGGGGGACGCGGGACGCGGGAGGGACGGACATAGCCCCGAGCATAAGATGCTTCGCATCTAAAATGCGCGACATATATGCCACCAGCCTGCCTAAAACGATATCCTCATATCATCATCATCATGACAGTGGTATATGGCGTTTACAGCGATGGTTCAAGGTGCACGTATTCAGTTAGCTGTAGGTTCAATAAGACGTAAATCTGGGCTAGTTGGTCTAGTTATGGCATGACAGGCAAATCACAATGCATTTCCGACAACCGACAAACATGAAATAGTACGCAGCGCACTGATGTTGCTATACTTTGCATCCCCCAGACAAAGAAATGGATCTTTTTAATATATTTAATTATCTTAGCCACACCTTCAAGGAGGGGAGGGCATACAATAAGGAAACATGAAACGGCAGATAATGCTTCAACCATACAAGATGATCCAACAATCATTTGCAAACTATCCAGATCGCAAATGATTGTTGATTCGCAAATGATTGTCCAGTTCGCAAATGAAGTTTTATAATGATTTGAAGTGCCGAGCCCTGCCGCATGCATGTTCGAGCCTGTCCGAGGGTATTTTGTTATCCCCGCATGGTGTTCAATTAAAGTAGAAATTTTGCCATTGATGTGTAATCGTCTGTAGTGTCTGCAGCTGGCGTAGAAAATATTCACCATGTTTTCTTCTAATGCCAAATCTTCCATGTAGGGTTAAATAACGACGTTATTATATTGTCTAAAGCCCTCAGGTTTAAAAATGGTGAATAAGAGAAAGAAACGCGCAGGCAGAAAATACATATTGCGGAAGACGGCTGGACTGGTAAAGCTAATGCATAGGCCCTTGAGTGAAAGGTTTGTCATGATTTAATCCAGCAAGTTTTTTTCTTTAATCACGTGACTTGAAACAGCATGCCGGCGCTAAAGACTCATTCACACCAGCGACTATAGCAGCGGTCGCGCGACCACAGTGCCGTCACATAATTCGCGTCTGCGGGCATCGTAGATTTGCATTGTCATTGCCCCTTAATGTAAGCTTACGTGCTGTTCCGGTGAATCTGATTGGCTCAGAAGTTTGTGACTGCAGCAGTTGCGCGACCAAAAAATCGAGCAGCGAGCGAATGAGCCAAAGCCTTTGCGACTAATGTTGCCACTTGCGGCCATTTACGGCCAATCGCTCTGAGACTAACTGGGTCGAGCGACCGGTGCTAGTAGCAGGTGCGAACGAGCCTTGGGGCCCCTAAACAGCCTCTGAATAATAACGAGCGCGTCATTCTCTCTAGGAGCTTCTCGTCTTCTAGAGGCATTTCGTGCCGCCAGAAAGGTGATTCACGTGACGTCATTAGGGTATATACTCTCGACTGGTACATACCCGAGAAATGTCAGTTGTGAATGGTTTCCTACTCTGCTTTGACATGTAGTCCACAGCCGTACTTCCTTGTCTCGCATAACTATCAAGCGCGTTCAACTGATTTCACTTTTTTTCGAGTGTTTCCGACTGCGCAAGTGGAAATAACAGTGCGCAGCCGACAATCGCAAAATCCTGACAAGCTAAACACTTAGTGTAGACATTAATACTAATATC